>UNPR01000417.1:0-14622 GCA_900536425.1 Hymenoscyphus linearis
ATATAGGGGGTAGGGGAGAGGGTGGCGCCTCGGGAGTACATCCCCACGAAAGGAAATATACGCTTTAGTGTACAGAAGAAGTAATCAGGTCGTTTAGAACAAAAAACCTGATTCGATAAAAAAGATGTGTTGTGGTTTGTAAAGGTGTATTGTTATAGAGGAGATAGAGGTTATATACTTGGCTCACAGCCGCACTCAATTATTCAATCATTACTGTTTAACATCAAAGATCCATCCTTTGAACTTGTTGCTTCGCTAATACCAACCTTGTCACGCAGTGGACATAAAAAGCGGCACCTTTTTGTCCGTGCGTCAACATCGCTTATGTATCAAAATCACGTATATTCTCATAGCACTTTAATGTAAATATATATAAATGAATAAGCGATGTTGACGCACGGACAAAAAGGTGCCGCTTTTTATGTCCACCGCGTGCTTGTATATGTGGAGTGATTTCACAACGCTAGGTGTTTGTACCTTCCTGAGGCGTCTGAGCGCAATTTCTTTTGTTTGTTGGTAAGGCATGTATACAAGCACCTGGAAAGCCTTTCACGGAGTTCTTTGCTACATAATTTCTGCCACACATGATTGGATAGTTTGTAGATAGCGGTTTGGTCAAGTAACGGGGAATGACTTGGGCAGATAGCCAGGTGGAATACGTGGATCAGTATAAGAGTCGCATATCTATGCCAGCATTGTCATAGCTGCATCTGATTTCATCCTCACCTCCAACCCACAAACCTTAACTTCTACCTAAAATCCGCAGTAGCCTGCTGCTTCTTCGTCAAATCCGCATTCCGCCACCCAAACCAAACCGGTCTCAAATCCGCCGTCTTCTCCTCAATCTCAGTATACTCCTCCCCCAACGTTAAAATAACCCTCCCATTCCACTTCCCCTCCAAATCCACCACAACTTCCTTCCCATAAGCCTCAACCATCCTGGACTGTCTCGCAACCGCAGAATATACTACCGCCAATCCAACCATATGTGCCGAACTAACCGGTAATCCCGCGGCCATGAGCGGGCCCGCGATATCCATTGGTAGCAACTTCGTCACTGTCGCCGCGGGAGCTACGCCATTAATGGAGATATTGAAACGAGGGAGTGTGGAACGGAGAGAGCGGACGAGTCCGATGAGTCCGAGTTTGATGGCGCTGTAGACTGGTAGGTTTTGTTCTGGTGCGTACCCTGTTGCGCTGGCTGTTATTACGACCGAGCCACCAGTACCCTGCTTCTTCATGGCGCTGATACCTAATTTGGTAAACATGACTGTTCCTTTGAAGTTTACATCTACAACTCCGAATTTGGGTTCTTGCAGTAAACCTGAGGCATCATATGTATCTTCGAAGTAAGGCTGTTCTTCGGAGACACCGGCGTTGGCTACTGCTATGTCGATGTGACCTGCTTGGGTGAAGGCGGCTGTGAGGTCTTTCCAGGATGTTATGTCGGCTTTGATGAACTTTGAGCCTTTGGGCGCTTCGCCTTCGTCTGGGGGGTTGCGGTCTAGGATGATGGTTTTTGCGCCGGCTGTGGTGAAGATGTTTGCTGCGGCGAGGCCAATTCCTGATGCGCCGCCACTGATGATGACGGTTTTTCCGGAGAGATTGGGGATGTCTGAGTCTTTGATGGTGAGGGATGTCATGGTTGGTGCTGTGATTCTTAGTCTTGGTGGGGGTTTGAAATGAGATGAGACGGGTGTGGTATCTGAGCCGAGCTGTACTGTAGAGCTAGAGATACTGACTACTGACACCCAGCTATCGGGGAACAATGGAGTTGTGGAGTTCCTTGACTTTCAGGAGTCCGTTCTGTGATGCATGGATGGATTTCGCCTAACTTGAATTATTGTGCCCAGATAGGAAAAATGCCGGAATAATTTTGAGAAGTTACTAAAACGGAAGACGATACTGATCGCTATCAGGTCATTAGGTGGTTCTCCCCTCCTGGTTTGAGAAACAAGCCGAGGAGTCCGCATATTTTGTTTCGTGAAGTCAGATGGAATATAAGGTTTTCGGCTAATACCTTTCCCGTGACTACGACTGGTTTACCGAGTCAGGGGGTGGCTTGTGTATTGAAGGCTGTTTAGGAAGAGTCCATGTCTTAGGAATTAATAACTTCCTGATTATGAAACACTTTCATGTATATCGCTGTTCTTTTCTGGATTGAAAAAATACTTCAAAATATAATCCTAGGCGCATTCAAGTACTGAAGTCACGTGTGATGTTTTGAAAGGATTTCTAGGATTACTCTCTTGATTCAAATCGATTTATACAGCAACCGGCCTACGCGTAGTCTTAATCATTAGCTTTGGCTTCTTCCACAACATCGCCATCTTAGAATCCCTCAGCCAGTCGACCTCCGTGTTTAGAAGCTCAATGTCATAGACCCAAAGAACCTTAGCAAGTAGCAGACTCAACTCGATCCATGCCAAACTCCTTCCCAGACATCCTCGAGGACCCATTGAAAAAGGCTGCGAAGCCTCGAGATCATTGACCGAATTGCTCTCCAACCAGCGTTCGGGTCTAAATTCCAGTGGCGCGTCGAAGTTCTTTGCGGATAGACATGCGGCTACAGGGTTGACTGTAACGATTGTCTGGCTTGAATTAGGAATTTGAAAGGTAAAAGGAGATGAAGATACACTTACCCCTTCTGCCACGAAACAACCGTCAATAGTATCTCCGCCCTTGGGGACGACTCGCGGTAAGGCCAGGGGCAAAGGTGGGTAAATTCGCATGGCCTCGAGCGCTATCGCATGAAGATATTTCAGTTGTAGAGCTGCCGTCGAGTTGATATCTTCATATCTTTCGAAACGGTCTCGGATTTCCTGCGTGGCCGTTTGGTATACCGATGGGATTTGGGTTAGAAAGTATATGATGCAGCTCAATGTTGTCGCCGTCGTTTCGCTTCCAGCAATGACAAAGTCGGACGCATGGGCCGCGATTTGGACATCTGTCAAGTCTTCTGGTCTATTTTCCAACATGCGCGTTAAGAAGTCTGGGCGGGTCGATGGGTTTCCCAGCCTCCTAAATCAAGAAGTTAAATTTGGGAATATGACCTTGTGAAGCTTCGCAGACATACTTATCAATCAGTGAGATGGTATAGTTCTCATGACTTGCTGTGTCCTCCAACATCTTCTCGATTGCTTTGGGGAATAGCCACTTGAATGTAGTTGCGAATGCGGGAAACCGCTTAAAGGCATCTGCCAAAGCACTCTGCCCAATTGCTGTGATGATTCGCGAAATCCAAGGGTGAACCTCGCCTATTTGAATTATGAGTACTGGAACAATAGAAAAGGTCTAGAGCAGAGAACTGACCTGACTTGACTCCTCCAAAAGACTCTCCAAATGCCAATGAGCCAATAATATCAAAAGTTGCCAAATTAAACCAGACAACAATGTCAATGCCCCCTTCTTTCGAACCATACACCTCAAGTTGAGAAATAAACTCATCTACAACTTCATTGATCAGCGGCTCTTGCGCTTTCAACGACTTATCCGAAAAAGCGTGACTGAGATACTTCCGCATGTGTCCATGCTTTCCAGGTTCCCGCTCGCTGACGATCGAATGAGCTTTGTCTGCAAATACGCCCCCATCATACCAATCGCTCTTGATGAACGTCTCATGTCCTGGTCGGAAGTTATAAATATCCCGAAATGCAGCCGCCGTGTTGAAAGAAAGATCGTTTGGAGCTGTCCGGACAACGCTTCCGTATTGGTTGTGTAAGTCAAGTAGCTTGAATGGCTGTCGTCCTTGGATGTAGTTGTAACAGTGGAGAACGTTGCTCCATGCTGCTGATCGGGGACCTGGAAACTTGTACAGCGGATGTTGTGTGTGTTTATAGTAGCGATATGCGGTGATTGATAAGGCAAGCTGTATTCTTACTTCAGAGATGCCCTGCGGGTGAAGGATTCTGGGTACTTACTCCTATCAACAAACCAATCTTGGGGGTCAATACCGACAGCTGTGGCGGTATAAGCACCTCTGGAACCCTGACAGCATCCATGACTGTGAAAAAGTGCTGGCGGTCAGGATTTGGGAGATCTTTGGTTGAAGTTCTCTGATTTTACAAGGTTTCCGCTCCAAGTTACTCTTTCATCTTACTAGGTCACAGTAGGATGAAATGGTCTAGATTAGTCTTAAGTCGGAACATACTCTTCTAGGTCGTAGATATGTCGGCGGGTTACCCAATTCGGAAATGCGGCTCGCGCATACAGAAGTCCGGGACTCCTTTCACAAACACGGCATAAGTGATATCAATATGCTCGTAAAGACTGACTATATTGAATGCAAATATCGACTGATTGTTTCTAGTCTCTAAAATGTACATGTACCTGGTATATATAGACTACATAGGCTCCATAGACATCCACTGTATAAGTGGGCTGAAACTCCCCCAACCCCCTCCAACAACCTCAGATGCCTCATATATCGTAACAATCGGATTCTGCGTCCGAAGCCATTCGCTGTATTTTGATGAACAGCTCTTTCAGTTTGCTCTCAAGTTTTTTAAGGCTCTGAGCTTGTGCAAGACGATTCATCGATATTGCAAGCTCACGAGTGCGAGAGACAAAGGTCACCGAATACTTCAACTGCAATTTGATGACGGCAGCTGATACGACTTTGAATTCTTGCAGCGTCTGGACTTGAAACTCGCCCAATCGTATTGCGCCATTGCGATCACGACGCTTGTCAGGAGAATTGGAGTCGCCAAAATCCACAAAGTCATTTTGCTCCTTCACACGACTGACGAATGCGGTAATGATTGCCTCCGAGAGGCTGGTGATCTTCTCGCAAATTATTCCAAGGAGCCCGAAGAACCTTATTCTGCAGTTACAGACGCCGGATGTCAAGATGTCGTTGCTTGCTGCTGTGGTTCGACGCTGATATGACAAAACGGCGTATATGTTGCTGGGACTGGCGGATAATATTTTCGACTCAATCTCAGCAAGCACTCGGAGGATGGAATTTCGACATTGGCAGCTTGATGGATCCGTTGTCGACCTGGCTCGGCCGAAAGTTGTTACGACAAAGTCGTCACTAGCAGAGGAGTTGGAGTGTTGACGTGATGACGAGGACGGTGAGTTTCGTTCGAAAGCCATGAACGACGACCGATCATCAGCCGATGCAGGTTGAGATGTCGCGATGTCGCCTATATCGTCCAAGATAGAATTTGCTCCAGCTATTTCGTTCATGGAATCAAAGGCCTCGTCATCTAGGAGGGCTCGATTTCCGACACCCATGAAAACGTTCGTCTGCATTTCGTCTGACTGGAGACCAGCAACATCGCTGAAAAGATCATTGAGGTCATTTTCCGAGTAATCAAGCTCACCACCGAATGTTAGTATATTCGAGTGTTCCCCTTGGTTCACGTGATTCATATCTCGCGAGAATTGGGAGGTAGTGGTCACTACACCCCCAGTCGAATCAGGCTCAGCCATGTCCCACCCGCTAATCTCGTGATCCATGCCATTATTGTCCAGAGGACTGGGGGAGTTGCTGGTGCCAGTTGTCCTGCTGGTGTTAGAGCAGTTGGTTCGGAATTGTGCTCTTGACTTCGGCCGTGCGTTGTTGCTCTCGGATGCTGTTTGATAAGAGCATTTTAGCGACTGGCTTCTGCAGCGATCGCAGCCAGACTTGTGTCCACTACAACGTAGCTGGTGAGGATACTTACATTAGTTTGCACTCCGAAGACTGAAGACAGGACGAGAACTCTTTACCTTTTTCAATCGGCAGCTCTCGCAAGCGGAATGTGAGAAGACGTATCCACCTAATCGGCTCGCTGCCTCTCCTTTGGCGTGCTCGATGAATTCAGCGGAGTTTTTCTCCGTTCCAATTCTGAGGGTTCCGAACATTCTGGCCTAGTACTGGTACTTGGAAGTAAGTGTTCTCAAAGCGCTGTGAATAAGTAGAAACTCAAGCGCTTACCTTTGACTTTATTATCGCCCAAGTGCCGTTATCCCACCTCTCTGCCATGATGGTGGAGGCCGTCGTGCATTCATGCTTACACGGCCCAATTGGACTCGAATTCCTATTTGATGAATTGATATCTCACCTGCAGCATCTCGGCGCATCCTCCGTTGAAGACAGTCACGTGATGATACTACGTAAATCGTGACATTGTCTAGTCGGGTCAGGGGGATAACGAGATGCAGCGTCCCCCTCTTTTTTACAGTCTGCGGGATAATATTGTAGCCTCTGTTAAGCCTTTAAAAGTATTCCATTCATTTATCAAATTTCTAGTAACAGTATTGAATTTAAAAAATCTAACATACACTAGTAGACCTATAATAGCTAAGAGCACTTGCGTCGAAGCAGTTTGGCGACGCGAGCTGTTTACCCCTTTAGCTGTTTGTGTTACCCCGCCTGAGGGGCGAAGATGCGAGATATGGTAGTACTCGTACTGATTCCATTTAACCGGGGGTTGCTGAGTCAGCTTTCAGACGTGTCACATACAGACGTCCAAAGACAAATGTAAGGCCCAAAACAGCATCAGCCCGAAGATGCAAAGGCATCTTACGTTTATAAGCGGCGACACGGCTTCCATGAAAACGTACATCACATACATCAAACTACGTAGGTCCTGGATGTGAATCCTTATCGCAGCATATCCACGCAACTCATCCGTTCGCTGCCATCTTCAAGCGAACCTCGATACTGCCAGACGACCATGTCTCGGATATCTGACCTCTTATCGATCTATGATCTGCCTTCCAAAATCATATACGTGCTCCCAATCCTTGTCTTTGCAACAGTAAGCACATTGGCATTTGTCAATGTCCATACACTTCGATTCCTCCTGCAATACCAGGCACTTTACGTTGCTAACACATGGATAGACCTTCTGTTATTTTATTGGCCTCATCGTTTTCAACCTTTGGTTCCATCCCCTAGCCAGATTTCCGGGACCACTATTGGCTAGGTCTACCTTGGTACGATCTCCATCTGTCAATTCAATGCTCTTACTGATGTCATTAGCTATGGCGAATGCGGAAGACGTTACAAGGCAGAATCCACCAATCGATAGAGGCTGGGCACCACAAATATGGTATTTCATCCGTGCCTGGACGCAAGCAGCCACTGACGTTTTCCACAAGGCCCCATTCTTAGAGTCTCTCCAAACGAGCTCTCATTCGCTTCTGTCTCCTCATGGAAGTCAATATATGGGCACCGCTCCGGAGGCATGCAGCCACCGAAAAGCGAGTTCTACGATATGTACGGGTCGGGTTTCAACTCGCTCTGCGTGGGAAGTGAGAGGATCCCAGAGAAGCACCGGAAGATGAAGTCATTTCTCTCTGCTGCATTTTCCACAAAAGCTCTTTTAGAGCAGGAACCACTTGTCTCTCAGACCGTTGATGCCTTCATCACGAGACTTGGTATCGATGGTGGTTCCGAAACAAAAGGCCTGAATATGACTAAATGGACAGAAATGGTAGCCTTTGACATACTTGGAGAAATGGCTTTTGGGCAATCTTTCGAGTGCATTGCTCGAGGTGAGCCTCACTACTGGCAGGAAATGATCCTCAAACATCTTTACTTTGTTACACTTGCGGATAACCTGCGGCGCCTGCCATTTGCACTCACAGTGGCAAGATCCTTGGCGCCTATTGTGACTTCTGTACGAAATAAGCACTCTCAATTTACCAGAGACAAAGTCGCTGAGCGGATGACTAACAAGCATGTTCGGAAAGACTTTATGTCCAATCTCATTTCAAATGTTGAGTCGGGCGAAGTTGATCGGGAGGAGATGACAGCTCATGCATCTACTCTCATCATTGCCGGAGGCGAAACAGTTGCAACTTTCATGGCAGCAACGATCTACTACTTACTCAAGACCCCGGAGGTATATAAAACTATGCGTGAAGAGATCAGAAATCGATTTCCTACATATGAGTCAATCAATGCGACCTCTGCACAGCAACTGCCATATTTGCAAGCGGTTATTAACGAGGGGCTCAGAATCTATCCACCTGGCTCCCAAGGATTCCCAAGGCTATCACCGGGTTTAGCAATTGATGGTGAGTATATACCTCAAGGTGTACGTGTTTCCTTGTTTCTTCTCAAACATACTCATAATGATGCTAACTGGTGCAACCTAGACTGAAATTTATACCAGCGCATGGACCGTCACGCATGATCCCCAAATCTTCAAAGATCCCATGAAATTCGATCCAAGCAGATGGTTGACTGAGATGTCGGCCGATTTCAAAGAAGCATCTCAGCCTTTCAGCTTGGGTCCTCGAGGATGTCTGGGCAGAAAGTAGGTCTCACAGTTCGGTTACTGAAACTCAAATAGGCTGACGGAATATATAGTTTTGCACTCATGGAACTGAATTTGATTCTTTCGAAACTTTGTTGGAAATATGATATGGAGCTTATGGATCAGTCACTGGACTGGGAAGGACAAAGTAAGGTCTATGTCATGTGGGACAAGCCTGCTCTGACTGTCAGGTTCCATTTGGCTAAAGGTACTGGTACTCTGACGGCATAGCGAGGTCAATAGACTTGGGGTATATTTCAGACTCAATTGTTAATAATTAACTGTTTATTGATTTTGATCTGATATTCGCGTGAATACATCCCACAGACCAGCCAATGACCGGCTTCAAAGGGAAAGCATTGAATCTAACAACATGCTTTCGATTGGGTATCTATGTGTTGCGAATCTACTAAACTCCGCATCACTACGAAGCCGATTGCTTTGATCTTCCACCATCGATGTAATCAATTGCACAACCCCATCCTTCGGCGGCAAAATGCAACAAAGACTTTCAAACTGCCGGTCCGGAATGCGAAAAAACTCAGTCTTACCAAGTGGACCCCATTCAAGCTTATACAACGGCAAATCAACCCAGGAGGTAACATACAGGTCAGGCCCCAGGTTATCGTTGGCATGCTTAATTGCTTGGCAGTCTGGGTGAGTGGCAGCCAGCCCGACGACAGTTTCCAGCAGCTTTTTGTTTCGGGCTGCGGTGATGGTCTGTCTAACTTTGATCGCAATCTCACTAAGAGGCGTGTTCTTACTTCCTACCATATTCATCGGCAGCTCCGTAAAACAATGGAAAAGACAGTTGCCGATGTAGGTTGGTGATATGGAAAGGTCCTTTCTACCATCAAGAGCCACCACCACGTTTGATTTACGACTTGGAGGCTCTCCTTCGGTTATTGATGATGGGAAGCGAGCTCTCATGACATGGCGCCACAGAAATCCTACCAAGGCATCGTTTGTTGAAACCCATGCTTCGCTTATACTCGGTCGTGCCATAGCTTTGATTTCTGCCAGAGCTTCTGAAGTGATCGAGAACATACTCGAGATGACTGGTGGTTTCCTCGCTGGAAGCTGAGCGGGGATAAAGTCTGGCCAGCGGAAATCATTGACACCCCTGAACTCGAGGCAGTTGAGTCGCCAAAGGTTTGGGTCGCTTTCCAGGTCCTCGAATTTGTATTGCCTTTTTAGAAGTTCAACATCAAGGAGGTCTGCTATGCCCCTCGAATTGGTGTCATTACTCGCTGGCTCAGCAGTAATCTTGGGGTCAACAGTCCCATTGCAGTGCTCCGAGAACCTTGCAATGATGCGGGCAGATCCATAAGCATCCGCAAAGTTGTGGTGGAAGCAAAATGCAAGGAGTAGTCCACCATCGATAAAGTTGGCTTGCACCGACATCACTTTGCGTGTCTCTCCAATACCAGCTGTCAGAGGTGCTAAAAGGTTCGCATCCAGCTTATGTGGCGGCATCCCATCGTCTTTCAAATCCTGATATGTCACCTTCCATTGGGACTCCGGGGTAGTGAGATCATTGAATACAATCTGAAGGTCTTCGAAAGGCCTCGGTATGTCAAGGAGAAGATGACCTTTGCGTACACTGCTTTCCATATCCCTTCGAATTGTACCAGTCAGGTATGGACGCTCTGCAGCCAGCGAGGAAAGGGACGTTTGCAATAGCACGGACGTGCTCACCCTGTTATCGCTGCTAACAGGAAAACAAAGTAAGAAGCAGTAATAAATTACTGGAATCATTTCATCCAATGCACTAAACTTTCGGTGTTTCTGTAACTCATACATGCTGGGCAGTAATCCAAGAGATGAAAATCAAGGCCGTATCTTGCCAGACAGCTGTCGGACTTTGCGGTGGTATTGGAAGAAGGAAGAGATTTCTCGAATCCTCAGCAACAAATGTTGTTTCGAGCAATGATGTTGAGCTGCCGCAGTCATGGTAGCATTTGATCAGTCACTTCCAGGATAAACGAACTCCAAGATGGGGGTTATGGTTCACGTGTTCTGCATTTCCCTAAACAGCATATTTTCGTCCAAGTACGGGAATCTGGCGGATATCTACTTTGAGCTTCATGAACAGTTGTTCATACTAAGAGAAATTGAGACTCACGCTGCATTTATACTTCACCTAGAAGTTGCTTTTTTCTCTTCCGTAGGGGTACCGTCTTCAGACCCACAGTGCAATCCTATTTCTATCACCATGCCACTCAAGCGCGGTGCCGTCTTCAGCCCCGAAATTCCTGAGCCACTTTCTCGACGCGATTATTTGACGTCACTTCTCTACGGTTGTATCTGTACAGCTGTTGTCGTATATGTTCAGACATTGCTGGGTGGAAAGGTGCAGCCAGGACCCGCCTTCAACGAAACTCAGTGGCCAAAGTCTTGAATGACTACAGGGGTATTTTGGAAAGATAAAAGAACCTTGAAAATGCGGTTGGACATGTGCAGGTACGTAAGGGAACCACGGTGCGTGAATTCAGACCCACTGACCGGGTTCCAGGGGGGGCGTGTCACGTGATGAAGTTCTGAAGCGAATCGGGGCAGAGCAATAACCCCATGGGGAAGGAAGGATTAGGGTGTCTGGATACTTCATATCTGGAGCTTAGAGACGAAGTATTTGTAAATTGAAACTGTGTTACGTTTACATGCTCGCACTATTCCATCTTGTTCCGATGGTTTTCTACGAGGGCTGGAGAGGAAAGAAGTGAAATTATGAGCATGAGCAGAACTATAGTAGCGTGAGTAGCCTAGATAGGACTCTTCGAGATCCTTATTTGAATATTTCTATCTAATCTCCATGTCGCTATTTGACCAGAAACTGGAACAATCTCAAGTGAGTCTTAGCCATGCGACCGTCTTCGTAAATCAGTCTCTCCTGTCCAAAGATGCAGGCCCAATTCAGCCAAACATAGTCCGGGCTATCGGTATTGATACGAAACACCTGCCATGAATTTACCTCCCCCATCACCGTCGAGCGCGCATCGTCTGTCCGGCCCGACATATTGAAGATGAGTTTGTTCCATTCGCAGACACCGAGAGAGGTTATTCGGAAGAGATGATCGTTATTGACACCTTAGCGACGACATTAACATTCAACTCGGCAAGTTCATTGTTATGTATCGGGGGATAATCGTCCCCACCTGAAAGCACCTCTGCCCTCAAACCCTCGGTTGCCTCTGAGTTGATTCAGAATCCGTCTGGCAATGGAAATACGGTGGTAAAGTGTCCTGCCATTGCGTCAGACTCAGCGTCAATGCCAGACCACTAACATGCGAGGGGTTCTGGCGTGCGATTGAAATTACCAGTCTTATCTCAGCCCATTTCCTAATCGGGGCATGGGCCGAACTACGTGCACGGCTAGACTACAGTAGGTCAGCTTGTGAATAATCCGAATGTGTCCAATTTCCGTTCTATGATACAATCCTTCTCTCTTGTTCGGGGATGTCATGTTCGATATCTGTGTATAGCATGGACGGACGACCAAAAGCTGGAATCGGCCAGCCAGCGTTCACACCTCCACGCGAATTTCTGCCACACTGAAATCAATATTGCATGGACGGCGATCCATAGATAGAAACAACAGATGTCAGCTTACACACTCAACTTAAGGCATCCGTCAGGGAGCTTCATTTTCTTGTATACTTTCCGCCCTATGGACACCTCAGAATTGCCTCTGGGCTCTTTTGTAGGCACGATTCTGGTGGTGTTTATACTTTACAAGGTTGTTAAATTGGTGTACTACGTTGGTCAAGCCAGGAAGACAGGCCTACCATATACTATTGTCCCTTTACTAGAGACTGAGTTCCTTGCAAAGCTCCTGACTCCGCTCATTCGCCCCTTGTTTACAAAAAGACTGTCAAGAGGCGAGGGCTGGCCGCGATGGATTCGCTTTTCGGTTCTCGATTGGGCTTGGGAAGAGAAACGCAGAGTTCATGAGCAGCTTGGTGATGTTTTCATTGTTGTATCGCCTGAGGGTCTGGTCTGCTACAGCGCAGATGCGGATATGAGCTGGGATGTTATGAATAGGCGAAATGAGTTTCTGAAGCCAAGAGACAAATACAGTACGTTTAACGCAATGCTCGTGGTATATTCTTCACTGAATTTGTATGCTAGAGGTGCTTGAACCGTATGGACCGAATGTTGCAACAACAGAGGGCAAGGCGTACAACTTCCACGTTCGCATTACTGCCCCTCCCTTCAACGATGGCAGCGGAGCTAACGATCTGGTCTGGAACGAAGCAGCTGACCAAGCGCGTGCCCTCATGAAGTCCTGGTCCCAGGAAAATACCACTCGCGACCTTTCACTTGACATTAACCGATTGACTCTAGCCGTCATTTCCTACACAGGCTTCGGCAAAAGATTAGACTTCAAATCCGAAGTTTCAGATTCTAGCAACACGATCCCTTCAGGGTACAAGATGAGCCTGCATAACGCCTTGCATCTGGTTACAACATTCATGGTCAAGATTCTTCTCATTCCAAAATGGATTATGAAGATGACATCCATGAAGGACATCGCCATCGCGCATGGTGAGCTCGAGAAGTATATGCGAGAGATGATCCGGACGGAAACCGCGAATTTGAGCAGAGACAGTGAATACGAGTCAGCCGACGCAAAGGGGAATCTTCTCACATCCGTTCTACGCGCTTCAGCTTTCGAGGCAAAAGCTGCTGGTCGAAAGCAAGCTTTCAGCGAAGACGAGGTACTTGGCAATCTTTTTCTGTATCTACTCGCCGGGTATGAGACTACCGCAAACGCCATGACGTACGGCTTCATCACTTTAGCTCTCAGACAGGATTTGCAGGACAGGATTATTGAGGAGGTCGATGGGGTTTATACGGGGGCCGCTGCTAAAGGACGGACCTCGCTTAATTACACGGATGACTTTGAGAAATTCCAGTACACATACGGCTTTATGTACGAGGTCTTCCGTTTGTACCCTGGTGTTTGTATTATCACGAAGATGATCCCGAAGAATACAACTATCACCGTTCACCCAGAGAATAAACCACCACAACAACATGTCCTACCTGCCGAATGCCGCGTTTACCTCAATGTCAATGGTGTTCACTACCACCCAAGGTACTGGCCTGATCCCTGGACTCTCAAGCCTGAAAGATGGATGGGTACTATAGGGGTCACTCCAAATGAGCGCACTGATAAGAAGGTCGTTGCATCGGATAAGTCGAGACAGGTTAGGGGAACGTTGATGACTTTTTCTGGTGGGGCTCGTGCTTGCCTTGGAAGAAAATTCACACAGTCGGAGTATATCAGTGTTCTTGCGACGGTTTTGAGGGAGTACCGTATTGTACTCGGTGAAGGCATGGATGCGGGAATTGTAAAGCAGGAGATTGATCAGTTGGCAGCGGGTACGGTTACGTTGGCTCCGCTTAAGTACGTGAAGCTGGCGCTGAAGAAGCGGACAGACGTCAAGACTGGCTAGATGCTATCGATATGAAGAATCGGTATAGCTTAGCTACAACAATGAAGAATGAAGTAGAAGCACTAGTAATTAAAACGAAATTTTGGTGTAAAGAAAAGCCCAGACATGACTTAAATTTGATCCTTCGTTTCTTTCTTCAAGCACCACGCACAATAATACCGAATACAGCCTATTTAGCTAGTCAAAAACGACTTGACACTCAAATTTCTTGCACCCCACTATGTATTGGACTAGTTGCCCACGAATGCGTACCTCACTTAATTTAAAGCTCGTGAACTTGGTAGTTTCTTCGGCTAGATCCCTGGTACGGCCAGCACTGCATATGGTCAAGTGCGAAAAAGCCAATTCGGCCTATAGCTCATATGGGCATTTATAACAAAACCGGTTCCTCCATCCCCCATCATCGTTACACTTCTCGCTAAGTAAAGGGGGGAGGTTTGGGAGGAATTAAGGGGCGAGGGACCAAGCATAGCCAACTTTTCTTAGCAAAACTACTAAGATCTTTGGGAGTATATAGAGTCGAGGCCCTGCCTTGTTTTTCCACCTCAGATTTATCCAACTCAAATCTAGGGGGGGTAGGGGGTGTAGTAGTGCCAGTCCAGGAGCTAGGAGACCTAAAAACGTGGGCACAAAGTAGGTAGGAATGGCCTCATTTAATCTATATTTGTACCCCTGTACTCATAATTTTATACGTATATACAATTCCAACCCGATTTTGCGTATATATACGCGGAATCAATCAAAAAAACAAAGTGCTGTCTAATACAGATATCAGCGTGCACATCTTTTTTATCGAATCAGGTTTTTTGTTCTAAACGACCTGATTACTTCTTCTGTACACTAAAGCGTATATTTCCTTTCGTGGGGATGTACTCCCGAGGCGCCACCCTCTCCCCTACCCCCTATAT
>UNPR01000172.1:0-108805 GCA_900536425.1 Hymenoscyphus linearis
AGTGGTGAGTGGTGAGTGGTGAGTGGTGAGTGGTGAGTGGTGAGTGGTGAGTGGTGAGTGGTGAGTGGTGAGTGGTGAGTGGTGAGTGGTGAGTGGTGAGTGGTGAGTGGTGAGTGGTGAGTAGTAAGTAGTAAGTGGTAAGTGGTGAGTGGTAAGTAGTAAGTGGTGAGTGGTGAGTGGTAAGTGGTGAGTGGTGAGTGGTGAGTGGTGAGTGGTGAGTGGTGAGTGGTGAGTGGTGAGTGGTGAGTGGTGAGTAGTGAGTGGTAAGTGTTAAGTGAGAATTAGGGATTGGGGATTGAAATAGAAATGGAAATATATAGATATGTGTAGAAATGAGGGGATAGTGAGGATTGTAGTTAGGGTTGTTATGGTTGGTTAACTGACTATTATAGGAAAGAAAGATAGAGGTGTAGGTGTAATTAAATTAGTGTTGTATTACATTCGTATTTCTGTTTATACGAGGAGGGGAGCTAATAGAGTGGGCTAGGTAAGATTATAGGTCCTATAGGTAGTTATACCTGTTAGTCAGGTCACATGATAGGTTCCCCCGTGATTCTCTACTACTATATAAACGAGGGCTGGAGATAGCGGTGGCGAGTGACTATGGATAAGTGGAGTGTGAGTAAGTAGGTAGTGAATAGGGAAGTAGGGATTAGTGATTAGGGGGATGATTGTTACGTGTGTTGTGATTATTTAGAGGGTAGAGTCTATAGTTAGGAGGGCGAGGGCGAGGGCGAGGGCGAGGGCTTATTGGTCTTAGTAGTTGTTGAATATCTTATATACGTAAAGATAGTCTAATGGCCTGGATTAGAATAGATGTAAGGGTATCTATTTAGTACTCCTGCCTTGTATCTTTTCTAGTATATTACTTATTTTATAGAGATAGAAATAGATAATTTGTTGTTATAGAGATTTGTTATAGAGAGGGGGGGGGATTTGGTTTCTATACTACTTAGGAGAGTGGATAGTGGTCTTGTTTTTGTTTGTGTTTTAATTGGTTAGTTAGTAGATGTTATTCTAGGACGTAGTAATAAGTTAGTAGTCTTTGTGGTTTTGTTAGGGAAGTGTATAGATTGTGTAATATATAGTAAGCTATTAAGAAGCTTGGGAATAAGAGGTTTAGAGAGGGTAGATATTGGATTGCTTAGGCTGTTCTAGTGTATAGAAGCTCCCCTCCTTTCCGCTTCCCTCCTTTCTTATCTATACTCCTATTCGTTCCTATCTATATAAATTATTAAGTTCTCCTTCCTATTCTAATCCGAACTAATCGCTTCTCCTTCTCCTCTCTAGGGTACCGGATAGGAAAGGCTAGGAGTACTCCTAAGGCTAGATTTAGTAGGTCTAGAATATAGTTTCTAGGGTAGGCTCTAGAGCAGGTTCTAGGGTAGAAACAAGAGTAGAAATAAGGGTAGAAATAAGGGTAGAAATAAGGGTAAAAGGGGTTAAAATAGGGCTAGATTTTAGCTAGCCGTATACTTTATATATTTATATAAGCGAATAGCTTTATTTGAACCTTATTTTAGCCTCTTCTTTCTACACCTACTTACTCCTTCTTACTCCTTTTTTATCCTCTCTTAAACCCTATCTCTCTTTATTCTCTTTTACCTAGCTAATATTCCTACTACTCTTTCTAGTGTATAGTATCTCCCCTCCTTTCTACTCCCCGCCACTCCTATCTATAGGAATATCCGTTCTATTTTATAAAGGTTACTAGGTTATCCTTTCCTTTCTGATCTAAACTAATCGTATCTTCCTATCCTCGCTAGGGTATTGGATAGGAAAGGCTAGGCGTAGTCCTAAGGCTAATATAGTTAGTCTTAATTAGTTTAATTAGTAGTAAAACTATTAGAAATTTAGATTTAGTAGATACGACTAAAAATAGCTTACTTAGCCCATTCCTATAAAACTATTAGATATTGTACTTATAAATCTATTAAATATCCTACTTGTAAACCTAAGTATTCTCGTAAGTAAAGCTATTAATAACAGGACAAAGGAAGCGACTTCAACCTGATCTAATCGAGGTAACATAGTGTTTACGAATATAAATGATTCTAGACAGACAAATAGCTAGGACGTAGAAAGGTAGAGGCGTTTAGAGCACTCCTAAGGAGCTTTCGGCAGATATATAGTTATTTAAATTTAATCTGTTTTTAGCCTTTCCTTCCTACTCCTATCCTAAACCTAGCCTTTCCTTATCCTTTCCTATCTATCTTAGCTTCCTATTACTCCTTTCTACTCCACGCTAAAGGTAGGGGCTTTCCTGTTCCTTTCCGTAGGGCCCGGAAAGGAGAGGAGGGGAAATACTATACACTGATTATACTACTAAAGACAACCTAGCGCTATATCGTATAGATTGGAATTAGATTGACGACAGGGTATTAAGACAATATATTAAGGTTGTGTTTACTTAGAGTAGAGTGTAATTTAAAGCGCTCGGAATAAGACTAAATCGAGCGAATTCCACCCTTGGAGTACGAATCAGGACGATATTTTACGACGATATTTCTGACTTAACAGAGCCTTAGATTATGCTGGCATTGATCCCTTTTGACATCATCCTAGCGTTTACTATTAGTAAGAGCTAGGAGGAGACTAAAGGAATTGGGGAACGGCGAAGTTAATAAAGCACACACCAACCTCGAGTGACCTGAAGCTTCTAGCCAAGGGCGTTTCAAGAGATATAGACAATATTGAGGTAGATTATTACGTAAAAATAAGTCAGAATCGCAAGACAATGTTCAGTCCAAGTCTAGATCTATGTATGGACACGATGAACAAATAATACAGTACCGATGAACTTTAAGATCACATCGTTCAGAAGCAAATAGGGAAGAAACAAATGTTTTTTTTATTCGATGAATGTACTGTTGCAACTCAAATAGTCCCGCTATACTGTTGCAACTCAAATAGTCCCGCTATACTATTGATGGTGTTTTTGTTTTGATGACTTGATAGCGTTCTAACCAAACGCAATCAAGTGCGACTTCCGGCTCAGGGAGGACCTATTTTGGAACGAAATCAGGCAAGACCACCTTTCCCAAGCGGAAACTACTCTCTATCGCCTCATGTAAATGATCACCACTCCAGACAGACGTGTCATTCCAGATCCCACCCGGGGTGAACAAATCGAATACTTCTCCTGGAATTCCGAATCGCTCAAATCTTTCCCTTTGCCCAACATCATCAGACGGTCTCCACTGATCGAAGATCATGCTCTGAAAAGTATATGGTCCAAGATCAGGGTCCACTTTATCTCCAAATATGTCATTAAACCCCCGATTCAAGACGTCGCTGAGAAAAACGACAGAGTCAAGGAAATTTGGCCCATGACGTAGATGACCTTGCCCATAATCAGTACATGGGAGAAACCCGAATTGGCCGTAGGTAAAGAAAAAATGATGAACCATTCTGAAGAAAGATCAGCTAGGATATCGCATTCCAACACGTGGGGCATACTGATGGAGGAGAGCCAAAATTGCCCAAGCGCACCAACTATTGCCATATCTACCTGCCCTTCCCGGTACGTCGTCGAGTTTGAGCTTGAGATTGATGTAAATCCCCCCCAATCCAAAACCAGCTCCATTAATCTGAAGTAAAGGTATGGGTGGTAATTTGAAAATAAGGTCGCGGTACTTATTATTATCTTCATGATAGAGAGAGTGGAAGAAGAACATTTCGTTGAAGGCTTTGGCCCAATATTTTATGAACTTCTTCCGATTTTCCACAGTAGACCCATCCCGAACATCTCCCAGAAATGTAGTGAGATGGCTTGTGTCGTTTTTGTTTAAATAATTCTCGATGCCTCTTACTGCAGTCGCTTCAAACAATTTTGGGAACTTAGACTCGTCATAAGCATGGGGTATTAGACGATGAGCAGGATCTTTTGGATCCATTAGTAGACGGTCTACATCAAGCTTGATATCCCTGATAAGCGGTACGGCAGCGCTAGTACGGCACGGTTCCAGGGTTCCAATAATCATTTTGGACTGTGTTGTGTGTGTGTGGTAATGTTGCGGTGTGTGGTAATGTTGCAGTGTGTGGTAATGTTGTAGTGTGGTGTAGTAAAAGAAAACAGAGGCAACAAAGTGGGCATTGGTGCTGGCTTTATACTTCCTAGAGATACATGGCCTCAGGTTCAACTTCAGTTGTATGATTGTCTCTGGGTTGGAACTCTCTCTTGAATCATATCTCCATCGACAATAACATGTACATTAAGTGTCAGGTTTTGGGGGTTACGTGAGTGATTGTTGTTGTTCTCTTTTCATATGTCTTGTCATTCAAAACATTTGATAGCAAGTGAATGTAGAAATTATGGACAAACTGTAAGAGAGCTTGCTATCATCATGAATAACCCCATGAAAATGAAAATTTTCGTAGCAGGCTGGCGCAGCCAAGAAAATCATAGGAGCTGTTCAGGCTGATTGACTTTTGCGGGTCTTTCTTAACATAACCCCTTTCTGACTGATACTTGTGGCCTGATAGGGAAAAGAACAGTAGGATATCTTCAATCACTAATGTCGGTGTGGGGTTGGGCTGTAAGATTCAACAACAGTGATGCGAGTTTTGACAAAGATGTAAACCAACACCAGCATATATTAATCAAGTTTGCCCCCACAAGAAAAGACTGTCAAGGCAGCTGTTGTGCTTCACATCCCCATCATCATCCTTGTCCTTTTTATTCAGTAGTAGTGGACGCATCTTCCCAACCAACAATCCGTTTACAAGGCACGTTGACATAAATTCGTTCCTTTTTATGTATTTTCAGAGCGAACAGTGTCACGTAAGCGCTATTAAGCATATAGGTTTTTTTGTACTAGGGAACATATTAGTATATTATAGATTTTAGGATAAACATTAGTATAAACATATCCTCGACCCGCCTATAGTACCTGTAGTAGTAAAAACGTATAAAATGGGGACGTATTAGAATAGAGCCTAGGGATATTCTTTAAATACCTTCTCGTCCTTTCTAGCTTACTGCCTATCTGGCTGGCTACCTGGCTGGCTGTGTACCTGTATAGCTGGGTGGCTGTCTGTCTGGCTGTATAGCTGTCTGGCTGGCTGGCTCTCTCGCTGGCTGTGTCGCTGTTTAGCTGTCTGGCTGTCTGGCTGTATAGCTGCCTATCTAGCTATATACCTGTCTACCTGTGTACCTGTGTACCTGTCTGGCTGACTGTGTACCTGTCTACCTGTGTAGCTGACTGACTGACTGACTGTATAGATGGCTGGCTATCTCGCTGTCTCGCTGTTTACCTGTCTGGCTGACTGACTGACTGACTGACTGACTGTATAGATGGCTGGCTGTCTCGCTGTCTCGCTGTTTACCTGTCTGGCTGACTGACTGACTGACTGACTGACTGTATAGATGGCTGGCTGTATAGCTGTCTGGCTGTCACGCTGTTTAGGTGTCTGGCTGGCTGGCTCTCTCGCTGGCTGTCTCGCTGGCTTTCTCGCTGTTTAGGTGTCTGGCTGGCTGGCTGGCTGGCTGGCGTTTACTCGAGTACGAGTATGGCCAAATTAAGAATTCTTCTAGGTCTCTTACACCGCCGCCATTTAGATTGACTACTCGGACACGTCCCGTAGTCAATCTACATAATCTATTTTTGGAGCACATTTATTCTATCTAAAGTAGTTACGCTTACGACGTGACCCACGTCGCTCACTCGCTAAAGCTCGTTCGCTCGAGTGGGTCACTGTTCGCTCTGATTATTCAAGAAATTGGTTTGTAAGCAGTACTGTAATGTGGCGAGGCAAGGTGAGACAAAAAAGCCCTCTATATGATTAAAACTCTCCTACTCCGTAGGTGGCTTGTCCTGGCTATGGTCAAGGGCCATATTGAGTGTAGCTGAGGGGGGGAGGGAATGGGGGCAGGTGCGATGTATAAGCTTTCTAGACTCTGAATTCCATTTAGTTCTATCCTTCACTACGTTTGTCACGCCTATCTACCACAAATAATCATTGAGCCTTGCCATCTAACAACCTCCAACCTACATCTGCTGTAGCAATATAACAAAACACGAGACATTAGCTAACAACTTAAAGTATTAGAGATACTAAAGGACCTGGATTATTAGGTGATTTTGTTTGCCATGTGACACTTTTCACTGTAGTTGTATCTGGTTGCCATGGTCGCTCTCTTGGAAGCTGCTGTGGCTCACAATATAAGACCAGAGTTGAGATGCAATGGTACTGCACAATACAGGCAAACCTAGATATTGTTGGGATATATGGTATTCACAAGTCACATGTTTACATAGTCATATGATGCAAGCGTTCGAGTACTTAAGTCCTCGAACACTTCATCCTTAGTTAGCCCTTCAATCGATTATTATACTTTACAAAGAGAGTATATTAGTTTACCCTGTTTTATACTAACACTGATTAGTGTGTGTACACAGATTAAACAGACGGCTAAACTATTAAAAGTATAGTTATCTCGAGATTATATATATTACCTTTTTAAAGCTTTTAAAGAGTACGTCCTTGCGCGGTACCCCAAGAAGGCATCCTACTACGTAACAGACGACTACCGTAGTAACGACAAAATCGGAAACTACAAAGAGCTAGTTAAGATAGTACCCTAAGAAGGCATCCTACTATCTTACTAACAAAGGGCCAGTCGAAATAGTACCCTAAGAAGGTATCCTACTATTTCTACTAACTTAGACAATTAGAACTCGATCTCTTAATTAAGTACCTTTAAGCTTAAGTAAACAATAAAACAACAAAACACTTGTACTGTAAAAGTCCTAAAAATCGACTTAGAACAGCGGACTAGTAAAGACCCTTAAAACACCACGGATATCAACGGACAAACACTTCCCTACCACTTCTACCATAGAACTTAAAATTAGACCATTCTTTTACACTGTTTATAAACTTTTTTCAAGGTGTAGGAACAGATTAATCGGCGTTGTTCTATAACGTAGATTTAGTGAAAATTTTCCCTGTCTTTTTACGTTATAATACCACCTCACTAAGCGACCCGCCCTACAATACCTACAACAACACTTTAAAAGAATAACACACTACACTCCTATACAAGCCTAGAATTCACCTTAAATTACTTCTTTACACTAATGATCAAGACAATCTTTAACAACATTACCGGTTTAACCACGTTGTAGTATCTAAAGACTACACTCTCCAACGACCGGACCTCTCGGACCCCTGCTCTACTATTACTACTACCAGTCCGCCTTATTAAAACCTTTACTCGAAGAGCCTTCCGTAAGAGCCTAGGTCTACCACCAGCTCTCACAAAGCCGAACAAGATCCTTAAAGTCTTCGCTCTTCTACTATCTTGTCTTATCTTTATTCTCTCCTTCTTACAGCGTGCTAAGCGAACGTAAAGGATACCTAACATGCCGCTAAAGAAAGCCGTTGCCACCGCCGCCACCGTAAGGGAACCCGACTCTGAGTCTGTCTTAGACCGTCCGGAGTCACCTTAGGAAGCACCTATAATTAGGGGTATAAAACGACTAGCGCTAATATTGTCAGACAGTGTAGAGTTAGCCTACGTCATATACGCGAGGGAAGTATATAAGGACTATATGTTTATAGACAACACACTCTAGTACAAGTTTAAGGAAGACTTTAAAGGATAGACCGAGGCTCGCTTTAACAACGCAACCCTATGGCGCGTAATAGAACTACGAGCATACCTCTGTAAACGTAGAGTCTAGATACTAGAGGTAATTACTAGAAGACTGTCGACGATATAAACCCTTATAGTCACTCTCGAGGACGAATAGGGACACGAATAGACAATTGCTAAAGTAAAACACTATAAGCAAGAATACCTACACCTTATGTCCGATAAGTTAAAAGGTATAGTAGAACAAGTAGAGAAATAGTACTATAATATGACCCCACGCCTCGAATAAACTCCAGTCTACCAAGTCCTAGCTGTTCTACAACCTAAGTAACAACCTGTCTAATAACAACCTGTTTAACAAGTACTAATAACACTAGTAATAACTATCGGACGCTAGGTATAGTTTACTACTGCTCCTTTAACTTTAATTAGCCAAAACCTCGCCCTAGGATCACACTAAAACCTCGCCCTAGGATTACACTAATAACAAGGATTATAAACACCTACCCTAGGAATAAGGCTATAAGGAACATCGGAATACTAGTTAGAAGTCGACTTATAGCTAACACCGGCCATCTACGGAACCCCCTACCAGAATTCTAGTACAACAGGCCTATTCGGACTAAAGACAACTAATACTATAAGCTAATAGTCACATCCTACCGCCGTAGCTAAACCCCTACAACCGGAGGACACAACCCTATTCCCAGAGGACCTAAAGGCTATAATCTCACCTAGACAGTCCTATTCCTTTAGACAAGAACTCTCTAATGTCGGTAAAATCTATAGAGATAGTATAAAGTTCGGCGGTATAGGGGATAACTTCCTCGAACGCCTAGCCGTGTTTATAGACGTCTGTACTAGTTGTAACCTACTATAGAATAGCTACTCTCTTATACTACCTACAATGCTAAAAGGACTCGCCTTATCGTTTTACGACACCTTAATTAGGGCTATAAATAAGAGGTTCGACACAGCCTATACGATGATTTTACAACGCTTCGAAAATAGGTCCTACTAACTACACAGCCTCGCTACGTAGAATAGAACAACACTACCGTTCGTCATATTATAAAACCCCGAAAAGAGCCTGTCTAAATACTTCTCTATCCTCCTAAGCGAATTATAAACAATTTATCCTCGACTTAAGTAAAGCTTACGAAGTAACGCTTTCTATATTAACTACCTTATAATCGGATGTCGCTCGGTACCCGCCTGCCGCCTAACATACGCAAGCCCACCACCACGCCTAATAGACTTTATCGAACAACTACAAGGTGTAATACTCGTATAGGAAGCTACGAGCAACCAGACAAGCTCTACATATATGTAGGAATAAGTAGATTAAGGAGAAACCGCCGCGTAGTTTACGAACCGACAATTCTACTAAAGCAACCGCGGCGGAGGCTCGTTACGTAGTTTACCCCGAGGCTTATCTAGGGGTCGCTTCCGATCCTATAACAACACTAGAACGAGCTAGAATTCCTTAAACCATAGGAACGCAAGAGATAGGAAATACTACGTTTATAAACGATCTAGATACATTTTATATAATCATACACTAGAGGAACAAGCAGTAGCCAGAAAAGCCTTTAACAATAGACACCCGGGCCGGAACTCGGACTCCTACTATAACACTTTCCTAGCCGAATTCGAGCCGGAACAAGAGACCCTTATAGTAACAGAAGACCTCGACGATATCCTCGATAAAGAGGATAACTATAAAGAAGACTAAGGCACGTAGCCTAAAGTCTACTATTAGGAAGACACGACAGACTATATTCGTAAAGGCGAAGTATTTATGTCGAGCGTCGGAAGTATTAACAACATCGATACGTAGAAAATAATAGAGCATTTCTATAACAAGGCCTTTTTACATATAACCACCGCCGGAATCCTATTTCCCCCGAAATCTAAGGATATTAAAACATTATTACTCTAGTACCTAGAATTATACTTTTTCGGCCTTTTAATCGACATAGGAGCCGTAGGAGTATCGTTAGTAGGACACGCCTAATTTTCGGTATATTGTTTAATCTATCCTACTACTAAAATAGATAAATTAACAGCCGGAACCACTAAGGTTAGATATAAGATAGGCTCTACCGAGAACGTCGGGTCTATTACTATAGACTCGCCTATAGGCTACGTCACTTTCTAGGTAATACCTAAAGGAATTAACATACTATTTATTATATATATCGACGATCTAGACAAGCTAAAAGCGTTATATAATAACCTTACAGACACTATTACTATTAATAATAAAACGATTCTAATAAGACGCCTAAACGGACACCCTTTCCTTTAATAGGGCACTATAAAGAACCTAAGCTATTCCTTAAGCGACAACCACTATAAATACCTACTTTCCGAGGTAGACCTTCGCCGTCTATATCGAAGATTCGGCCATCCCTCTGTCGACCGCCTATATAATATCCTTAAAAGAGCCGGTTACAAAGACGTGTCTTATAAGGCGATCGAAGCTCTGACGGAATACTATAACAAGTGCCAATTCTACGAGAAGGCACTAGGCAGATTTAAGTTCTCGATACGAGATAACGCCGAATTTAACTTTAACGTTTACTTCGACATCTACTATATCGATAAAAGCTACGTCGGCCACCTTGTTAATAAAGCCACACGCTACTAAAGTAGCGACTTCTTACCAGACCTTAAGGCTAAAACAGTCTAGGAATTAATCTTTAGAGAGTAGGTATCTACGTACCTCGGACTACCGGATATAATAATAACAGATCAAGGTTTACAAATAGTAAGCAGAGAATTCCGACTACTAGTAAAGACAATAGATATCGACGTTAAACTCGTACCTATAGAAGCCCATTACTTAGTAGGACGAGTTAAAAGATACTATAATATAGTACGCCGCGCCTTCGAAATAATCACTAAGGAAGCGCCTTTAATTAAACGACGAACTCGGCTAAAGATAGCCTTTAAGTCTGTTAACGATATTATAGGACTAGACGGCCTTATACTAACTTTACTAGTATACGGCGCCTATACCCGGATGACTTATAACGACGTACCCGCTATAGACATAGTGTTTCGCGCTATCGCCTAGCGAAACGTAATAAAGGAAGTTCGACGTCTTTATATAGAACGACAAGTATAAACTGCCTTAAACACAAGGAACGGTCTAATTACGTCGTACCTAAAGGACCTCCCGCTTAACCACTTAGTACGAGTTTTTCGCGAAAAGGACGGTTAGTAAGGACTATATAAACTCGTCAAGCTAGAAGGAGAAACCGTAACAGTCTACATCCCCGGCCCCTTAGTAGGGGACACAATCTTCAGATCTACGTATGTGAAACCATACTACCAGGAAGAAAACAACCCTAACACTGCGGACAACCCTTTAAGCAACCCTAATGAAGCCACGGGAGAAGATAAACCAACCCCCTCCGACCCACTCGACCCACTAATCCCGGCCACCACCACTCGCATATTAAGATCCCAGAGGACCCAGGAACCAGGACCACCACCAGGACAATTCTCTGTAGCTAAAGATGAACCAACTGGTCCTAAAGCAACTACAAGTCAGGCCACCCCTTATAAGGAAGCTAGAACGCCAAATACACAGACAACCTCACTGCCTACTAAACGAGGCCGCGGAAGACCTAGGAAGGAACGATCAACATTCCTCATACTCGGATCAACAACCTTGTCGCTAGAAGACCTAGAAGAAATACGCGGATTTAAGGAACTAAACTTATTTAACCTGATCGACAAATCAGAAGTCCTACTAGACGTAAGGATCTTTAACTCTAAATTCCTTAGAACAGTAAAAGACAAAGGCACGCCGAAAGAGAGAAAGAAGTCTCGATTAGTTATCTAAGCCTAGGGAGATAAAGAGAAGAGCCTTGTGATGACCGAATCGCCAACCATTTAGAGAGTTAGCTAAAGGATTATAATAAATTTAGCTATAACCTTAGGCTTTAACCTACACTTACGAGATATTACACAGGTATATCTTCGAACTGGCGAACCTTTAGCTAGACGATTCTTTACTCAACTACCTCGGAACCCTCCTATACTACAATAGGACAACAAAATCCTCGAAGCAATATGGCCATAGTACGGCATACCCGAAGCAGGAGTATACTAGTACGCTCGATACTCTAAGTTCTATCTTAATGACTTATCTATAGAACTGTTAACCTTTAACTAGTGTCTATTCGTTATAAACGAACTAGAAACAACAGGAGTATTTAGCGTAATCGGACTATAAACTAATAACTTACTAATACTAGCGAACAATAAATTCGTAGTAAGAGAAGAAGCTAAGTTGAATTCTATAAAGCTAAAACTAAAGTCGAAGCCTCGAGAGAAGCTCACTATTAGCAAGCCACTCGAATTTAATAGTAGTACTACCACACTAAACTAGGATGGCTCTATAGTCCTCACCTAGAAGTAGAAGACAAAGGACAGATTAAAATTGGCTAAGGGACCGGCCGAATATAAAGGAATTCGGGCGCTAGGAGCCTATATATCGGGAATCGCCTAGCCGGAAGTTGCCTACGCTCTCTCCTTCGCCGCCTAGGTAAGCGTCCCTAAGAAACAAGATGTTGATACACTTAACAAGTGTATCGAATAGTAGATTAAGAACAAGGATCGAGGAATAAAATTAGTACTACTAGAACTCTCGTCGCTTAAACTCGTCTGTTTTATAGACGGCTCATTCGCGAACAACACGGATTTTACGTCCTAGCTTAGATCGATCCTTGTACTAATAGACCGTTATAACAAAGCTAATATTTTACACTAGAGCTCGACAAAGTGTAAGAGAGTTACCCGAAGCGTTCTTGCCTCGGAACTATACGCAGTCAGCTAGAGGTACGATATAGCGATATGTGTAAAGACTACCTTAATACGTATTCTCGGTTAGCACGTGCCGCTTAAGATTTATACAGACTCTAAGTCTATTTACAAATGCCTTGTCAAACTCGGAACGACTAAGGAAAAGAGACTAATAATCGACGTAATATACCTGAGAGACGCCTTCGAGTACAAGGATATCGACCACTTAACGTAGATCGAGGGTAAGACTAATCTAGCTAATACTATGACTAAGGTAAATGTAAACAACGCCCTAAAGGCTCTAATCGATACGAACAGTATCGTGGTAACAGCTAACGCCTAGGTTACAAGGGAATAAGGAAGGGATGGAGTTTTGTACATGTTTTAGAGTTACGCGTTTTACTTATTTTTAGGTTCTTATTTTGTTCTGTTCTACTACGTTTTAAAACCTTTTTAAAAGTACTACGAGTGTTGGGATATATAGTATTCACAAGTCACATGTTTACATAGTCATATGATATAAGCGTTCGAGTACTTAAGTCCTCGAACACTTCATCCTTAGTTAGCCCTTCAATCGATTATTATACTTTACAAAGAGAGTATATTGGTTCACCCTGTTTTACACCAACAGATATAAACAAGGATACTCGATATAACAATACCCTCGGTTATATCCTTGAATATTTAGGTTCAAAATCTTTTTTTACACCAAATTACCCTCGCTATAAGAATATCCTCAGCTTTATCCTTAAAAAGTCCGGCCCCGACCATATCCTTGTATCAAGGTTTTCCTGTATGACTAACCAAAGTCAATCGTTTTGATTTTAGTAAGCGAGGGATGGAAATTGTTGAATCTTCAACCAGCATGGGTGGCTGGGTGGTCATTGACCAGGACCAGGTCCAAGTGTTCCCCCTTAAAGTCCAATACCAGTACATATACCCCACAATTTCTGCCTTTCCATCTCAGCCCAAGAGCATACCTCAGGAGCTACAAGACCTTTCAAAACCCAGCAACATGCCCTCTTTCAGATCGAGTAATAGGCGCAAGAAGCGATTCCATGGTCCAGGCTGGCGTGATAGCTCTGGCTCCATGTTTTTCCAGCTCAAGCGTACGGCGGAGAACTTTTCTCGAGCTCAGGAAATATACAGGGGCATGACTATGGCTGATCTTTTGAGTAGCATGGAATGTAAGCTTCTCTATATCACTAAATGTGCGGGTCAGCTTTGGCTGACTTAATTTTAGACAGCGTTAGCGGTGAATACAGACCTTTGGGGGATGAACTCTTCTTCGCTTTTTTCCTGAGAAGACAGGCAAGGTTTCCTGAGTGCTGATATCGTATGGATTTATGATCTAACCGCATGAAGCAGATGCTGGAGCCAAGTGAAGAAAAGGCCTCTAGAATCTTCAATGGTGGTGAAACTGTCTATTGTAAGGTCATAGATGAGGAGGGGACTGAATACGTACCTTGTTATGATGGCGTGCATAGCTACGAAGTCAAGGTTCGCGGAAAGAAACCTAGTGCAGAGGAGGTCATGCGGACTTGTGGTGTTGCAGAGGCTTGTAGGTTAGGGTTGCTCTGATAGTTCTTCCAATTCCGTGGTCAAGAATATGGTTGAATTTGATTTTGGTGGTGATATGCCACCTTTTTGTTCAGGAAATATTGTGTGCAGTTTTGTGCGATATTTGGGCTTGAAAACCAAGCTGTGGTGCTTGGTTGAAGTGGCTTCTGGATTGCGAAAGGTCTCTGGATTGAAGCTTCATAGAATTGTATTGTAGTACTGCTATAGTAATTGTAATCGTCGCTCACCTGCGATCTAAATGTATACATGTCAAAACTTCACAGTGCACTCCTGAAAACTCTAATATATGGCGCTCTCACCAAGCCAAAATGGATATTACACATATATGAGAGGACTGTACGTTCAATTTGCTGTGTATCATGTACTAGTTCCCAGAGAAATGTATAAAGTATCTTCTCCCAGAATGATATCTCAGCGCTCTTGCGTCCATTCATCAGTCGCCAGCAACCCAGTCACAGATCCATATCCGAATTGTCCATTAGAATATCTGCTAACAACCCTGCCAGTCAAGTGTATATCTCTACGCCAGTACCAAGTCTCTCTTCACACAATCGATTAGCTGTGGCTATTTCGCCAGCAGGTATTGCCTAGCGTGGACGGCCTGTATCTTCAGAAACCAAGAGTCAGCTTCCTACTAAGTCTCCAAGATTCATCCAAAGGGGAAAGTCACTGCCAACATTATGTTTGTCTTCAAGGTAGCCTTTGACAGTTGTGAATGTAAGAACAGCAACAGCAACTCCAGCAGTCACAAAAAATCCAGTCTTCATAGATTTTTCATATCCTTTGGCTATCTTCTGCAGGCGTGCGACCTCCTCCTGTGATTGACCATGACCACGATAGTACATCCAGGCTGTGTTGGTGTCATGGAGACCCATTGTTGGAGATTTGTTGGCTATTTTCTGTCTGTGTATGAATCGTGTATCAGCACTAGGCACCTGAATGTGCAACTGAACTAACAAGACACAGAAGTTAGTAATAGCTTCAAGCGGGGCGAAGTGTCCGATAGATAACTTACGTGATGTTGTGTGATTCAGGCTGGATAGGTTCAAAGACTGAAACACGTAATGTAGTTGAGTGTATTGCAGTAGCTTTAGTGGAGAAGCAGCTTTGTCTTGTGGGCTCTGAGAGGTTGCTGTGTTGCAAGAATCTAGCTGCGAGCCATATTATTTGAAGGACCACCCCCTGTATTACTGTACATCTTGTAAAAGTGGATGCCCTAAAAAACAGAATTCACCATGCATATAATTGCTGAGCCGGTAATTGAAGGAGATTGTAAGGAGCATGACCTTTTCAAGGATGGTAGAGGGAAGGTTAAGCCGACCATTGGAGAATACACCCTCACTATCTGCCTCAAGACCTATTGAATGAGTCTAACGGCCATCCATCTTCCGAACTCCCAAAGTGCACAATAATTTTAGCCTTACTTCCTTCCGCAGTTTGTTGCATTGCGTGACTCTCATGTAATTTCTGTTGTTTGACAGTGATTGTATCTTTCAGCTTATCAGTGCCATTTTCACCACCAGACTGGTAACTTTAGTCGGATGGCTGAGGGGCTAACCACGGAATAAATCGGAAGTTATTGGACAATAGTAAGCCAAGAAAGGAGGTTGATTCTCTTGGCTGAAAGGCCACTATTTTCGACACTTGTAACATCCCTGTGCCCCCCTGTGCCAGGTCTCTTAGTCTTTAAATCAGACGTGAGTCATCTGATCATTATACTAATTTAGGAACGAGCTTTTTTAAAACATGTTGGATGACTATTGTAGTCAAGATACAGGCGCAACTAAACTGCACTGTATTCGTATTGTATGAAGAGCTAAGTAGAGTGTGGGCTACGGGTCCTACTAATACCCGTAGTTTACATGACCATCCTCCTCCCTTCCCCCCTGCAAACAGGAGTACAAACTACAATCCACAAACAAGCTACAAACAAGGCAAATAGCAAGTACAAACAACAACTAGCTTGCTACACAAGCGTAAAACAACGCAATCTAAACAAGTGCTAAATAGCATCGCAACAAAACATATATTTTTATATTCAGTAGGGACTAGGCTCTTAAGCAGCTTAGCTAGGGGCGTACTGTACTATTTCTAAGCTAGGTATACACAGAGAACTAGCGAGTATACTTAAAACCCTCCCAAGGAGCCTGTAACTGTCCTAGGATCTTATAAAGTAAGAGACTATATCAGACTATATAAGAAAGGTAAAAACTAACTAACGTAGTGGGTAGAGATGCTCTTTTCTTAATGTCAATCCTAAGTGTCAGGAGATGGTGGTTGTTCCTTATTATGACTTCTTGTCGCTGTATTGGCATGTTCTTTTCTAATATCCAGCGTTGATCTAGCGTCGTGAGGTGTATAGAGACCACCTCTACATGCTAAAGTAAGAACTCTCTTATCTCTCATCACGTGGGAGCAGTTATCCTTAAATACAACCTTTGAGTTGTCTTTTACAAGGCATGAGATACTGATGAGTCTACATGCAAATTCTAGTACACACCAGACTTCTTTTCGATTGGAAAATCTCTCTATTGGCTGCAGTGACTTGAATAAACCCCTGCCCATTGGCGTCGTAGTATTCGCCACTTGCGCTTCGGACTCGGTGGTTCTCTCCATCTCTTTAGATGAGTAAAATCTCTTATGTTATTGCTGAAATGACGGCTTGCTCCTGAGTCTAAAAGCCAGGTGCCTGGGAGGGAGTCAAAGCAGCGGGCACATGATCCAAGCACGTGCCAAGGTAGATTAGGCGATAAAATCTCTTATGTTATTGCTGAAATGACGGCTTGCTCCTGAGTCTAAAAGCCAGGTGCCTGGGAGGGAGTCAAAGCAGCGGGCGCATGATCCAAGCACGTGCCAAGGTAAATTAGGCGATCTTAGGGCCTGAGGCTGCCGTAGGTCTGTTATCCAGGTGCGGCTCAGCGGCTTGACTTTCCAGAACTTGGCACCTTGGGAAGTGGGCTCTGAAGTGGGCTCCGAAGTGGGCCTGCGCGGTAGTAACCTTAATGTGTATCAATAACAACACCACCAGTGTACGAGTATCACCAACCCCACTCGTATATATATATTCCGAGTATCATGACGCCAAATAATCCATATACCGTAATTTACTTGCAGAATTTTATCTACTACGCTCTCGACAACAACATATTATCTACTGCTCTCTTTCTCGCCCAACGCTTACACGCCCACGAATCCGCTTCCCCTGACGCGTCCCACCTCCTCTCTCTGTGCTATCTACGCTTGGATCTCCTGGCTTCCGCAGTTGAATGTAGCGAAACTTTTGCTAGGACGGGCCAGCATCTCGGATGTGCATATATATACGCTCAGTGTTGTAAGTCACTAGGGCGCTTTCAAGATGGAATCACTGTTCTTGAGCCTTGGAGAACTTTGAAGACCAATCACTGGAGTATGTTGGACCCCGCAAGATGCAGAAAGGCAACGTCTTGGATTTTTGAAAAAGCTACCACTTGGGGCATACTGCCCGTCTCTAGAAATTCCTACTGACTTCACCTTCTCTAAGACAGGCACTCGAAAACATATCGACAATCTTCTCCGGACGCTACGGCAGTACTGTTCCTACTAGGTCAGTTATACCAAGGACAAAAAGAGACGCAAAAGGCAGTAGAAGCATACGCTCAAGCATCGAAGCTAAATCCATTCATTTGGGACATATTCATGAACCTCTGCGACATCGGTAGGTTTGATACTTCAAATATCTAAGCGTAGATCGAAAGCAGGCTAATCATTTATAGGTACAAAAATCCAAGTCGAACACATTTTCGAACCAACCCAAGAGATGATCGCATCTTTGTCTGATCCACCCGCCCTCGACATAGAGCCTCTTTCTACCGCACAGTCTCACCGTATAAATTCTTTACTTCCGCACGCAAGCGTTCACGTAGGCAAAACTGCGCCACTAAGCGGCCCTTGTAACACGTCAAATCGCTACAACATTCCGGCTGGCCCAGGAGATTTCAATTTTCCTAGCAGAAGCAATAGAAGCAATAGTGACATTTCTCCTCTCACTTCAACAAATGGTAGCAGCTTAGTCACAAAGATCGACGAATCGCCCAATATACCTACGATTATTGATCGAAAGCGGACGTTATCGGGTGAGGCCGTACATAGAAGCAATGTCCCGGAGTCCACGATAGCTCCAACGAGAAGGAGCACAAGGCTACTCGGCCAATTTCAAGCCGTAGACAACCAAATAACTACTTCGACCTCAGCCAGCAAAGAACGGCGGGAACCCAAACAGCCCAAACTAGCTGCTTCGAGGCGGTTCGTCACATATCTCTCCACGCGTGAAATGACCGACAAGAAAAAATATTCTGGCCGCTTAGAATATGCCTCTCAGAGTGCATATTCTTCTCGCGCGAATGAAGGTGCATATCAAACGTCAAAGCCTGAAGGCTTTGAATCGCAGAGACGTCTAGAATCACTTTACTCGCTTTCAAATCTTCTCAAGCTTCTAGGCGGAGGCTATTACCATTTGACCCAATTTCAGTGTCAAACTGCACTTGATATGTTTTATTCGATACCTGTTACTCAACGCGAGACTAGTTGGGTTCTGTCAAAGATAGGCCGAGCCCATTTCGAAATTTCTGCCTTCAAAGATTCTGCGAAAGCTTTTTCGAAAGTGCGAGATATTGCTCCGGCCAGTGTCGAGGATATGGACATATATTCAACCACTTTATGGCATTTAAAGCAGGAGGTAGATTTGGCCTTCTTATCGCACGAGCTTATGACTATTAATCGTTTATCGCCGGAAGCGTGGTGTGCTATTGGTAATTCATTTTCGCTTCAAAAGGATCATGCTAGTGCAGTCAAATGTTTTAAGAGGGCTACTCAACTTGATCCAACCTTTGCATATGCATTCTCCCTACAAGGTCATGAGCATGTTATGAGCCAAGAATATGATGAAGCTATCCATGCGTATCAAACTGGGATCGCAGTAGAGCGTCGACATTACAATTCTTGGTACGGACTAGGACGTGTTCACCAAAAGCTTGGAAATTACGACATGGCAGAGAGCTATTTTCGAATTGCATTAACAATCAATCCCGCAAACCCTATACTAATTGGTTGCATTGGACTAGTAAGTTCTTCTTTACTTTGTACAAATCATGTATACGCTTACGATCAAATTCTAACATTTCTCACAATTAGATTCTTGAACAAAAAGGACAGCCGGACAACGCTATGGAGTATTACAAGAGAGCATGTGCAATTTCACCAAACTCCATTTTTATCCGGGAAAGAACCGCTGGCATTCTCCTTGGGAAAGAAGATATACATGGAGCCCTAGTGGAACTAGCTGTTTTGAAGGATCTTGCGCCAAGTAGAGCGGACATCTACATGCTAATAGGGCGGCTACACGCCATGAATCATGAAAAAGGTCTCGCGCTTCAAAATTTCACAGTCGCCCTCAGTCTTAATCCGCTGGTAAGATATTATAATTCTTCTTTTAATATGCTTACAAAATACTAATTAGCCTCTCTAGGAGAATTCTGCTATCAAAGAGGAAGTTGAGGCATTGGAGCAAGATATAGTGATGACAAATGTATAACTCAAGGTATTGTGTGAGGATGGAAATAGAAGGGAAATGTAGGTATGTGCATTAACTCAATATCTAATCAGCAAAATTCAAAATCCAATAACTTATGATTGGTGCTGTATATTTTGTTGAACGGAGTTACCGATGATCGGTAAGCTGATCTACAAGCTGATCTGTAATCAGCCTCTTATTGCTCTAGAATTCGGCGGAGCCACGCTTGTACTTAAACTAGTGTTATCTATACTTATTTATTCTTTAGTTAATATATAAATATCATTTAACATATCTCTCCTATGAATTCTCTCGCTGCAATCACCTTCTCTCACCAAAGTCGCATTCTCTTACTTACCATTGATTTTTGAACTCTTCATATGGTACGTCTTTTCCCATAGGCGCAACGGCCTCGTCCTCGTCTCTTTCTATGGTCTATCTCTTTCTATTTTGTAGACTACGTAGAGTTGAAGAAGTAGAAAAGAGGAATATAATTTATGTCGAGGGAAACCGCTCTGGGAAGGAACGCTACAAACCCATCTCCGAAAACAGTTTTCTCAAGTCGACTTTCTCTATTAGCTATCCTTCTGATCGGCGATTACAACTACAACAACGTGTCGAATAAGCTTCGCGAGATGTGTTTGCCAACACTAAAGGCCTCCTAAGTTGTAGACTTCTTGAATTATACATCGCAAAGGGACTTGCTTTGTAACTTGCTTGACCACAATCTCTGAATCTTCTCAACATGGGTTACCCGTTGCTTCGTCGTCCCACGTGGAGGTAAGCTTATTCATAACACCAAGCAAGTTGAAGGGACGACCCCCAGATCATGAGATCCCTATCTAGTGGATCAATTGCATGCCGAATACTCATCTGCGAGGGCTGCAGGGCGCAATTGGCTTTCTGGTTGGTTGTGGCTTCCCTATGTAGCATTTATTAGGGTTAGGGAAGATGGAGCAGGTAATAGGCATAGGGGCCAAGGTAGACAACTTGGCAATATTTCAATGAGGCAATTGTGCAGTCACGTTTCCATAAAAGTGGAGAGAAATCCACTTTAGCTCAATATATAGTAGTAGTAACTATGTAGCTTTTGCGATTTACGATTCACGGTTTTTTGATTGTTGCGATTCGATCGTCTCAATTCCAGTACTCACCCAAAACACGGGATGCGAGGTATTGGCGGTGAGGTGGGGGGAGCGCTCACGTGACCATCCCCGGCACATAAGCCGCCTTTGCAACCCACACTCTTTAGCTATACGAGAAAAGAAGAGGATAACTATCTGGATAGAAAGAATTCCCAAGTACCATTCTCCTGTTTTTGTTGCTTAGTTTTCTTCTGATCAGATCCTAAGTACTAGTTAAGTGGATGTACGGAGCACTTGACAGTACAGAGAAGTCAGAACATGGAAAATACTGCCTTAACATTGAATATTTTACAAACTAGTAGCCTACAACCAATGAATACTGTGGGAAGGCTCTTCTCACAAGAGTAGGTGAAGTGATAAAGGAATCGTATCAGTTATTTGTGCAAAAGCACGAGTCTTATCTCCTGGTCTCGACATATGTACTTTTCGATTTTTGGCTCGGCGATATCCACTTTTTGTCTTAGACCCTCCCTATAGGCTCAATTTTGCCTTCTAAGCTTTAAAAAGGGTCAAAAGGCAAAATTGAACCTATGAGGAGCAAGATCCAAGACAAAAGGTAGATATCGTAAACCTAAAAATCGAAAAGTACATATGTCGAGACCAGGAGATAGTAAATCAGCAATTATTGGGTAGCATTGTATCGTACAAAAGTAGTCTTCGAAATCGGTTGTATTGAGCTGCGACCTTACAGTACTGTGGTTTTCCCTTTCCGCTTTCTTGGCCCGCATAGTTTAATGATACAAAAGTCTTGCCGTAGAATGAATACTTATCTCATTTTTAAATTTTACTAGACTATCTAACACCATATATTAACTTGAGTCTTGAGGAAGCACGAGTTAATGTAAGAAATTAAGCGAGAGACTCGGAAACTTCTCAAACGGCTCCTCATGGACCTCATCTGTGCGTTTTTGTATCATCTGATCTCTCGAAACATGATCCCTCATCCGTCACGCATCAGCCACCGGTCATGTCAATGTCTGTGCTGAATATATCCATACTGTATTACTCGTATTTCCTCGAATTTTGGGCGACTGGCTTCTGTTCGACTCTGTGGTCTTCTTTATTCCTGTTTTGGCCGGCGTTATTTTCCCTTTTTCTCCATTTGTTATCTTATACGTCTTAATTGCAATTATTATAAACCTGGAACTCGAGTCTTTCTAAAACATTTTTCAATACTAGCTTGGTGAGGGCATCAACGTTGTGGATCAGTGGAGGGAACTAAGTACCAGCGCATAATTTGATGAGTCTTCCTTGACAAAATCAGGAGGGATAGCTGGGCAAAAATGGCCCACGGAGAGCAGATTAAACTGGAAAGATTTCCGAGGCCCACGCAAGATCAACCAATACTTCCTTCCCAAGAACCAGACAACCGAAGTCCCAACACCACAACACCCAGAGCTCCGCGTTCCTTCCCCTGGTATCAAATCTTAACCTTTCAAACAATAGTTCTGGCATTCTATGTAATATGGTTTTTTGCCGTCTCCAACTACCCTTCGAAAGTTCACCACCCTCAGAATAGGACTTTCCCACGCTCTATCAACGTACCTCCCACGCGCTTGTTGGAAGAATCGCAACTCGCCGCAAACTCGACACCTCAGCCATTAAATACATTTCAACTCACGGTACCCGTACTTGGCCAAGATGGACGGATGCAGGATGTATTTTCAAACAGCACGTTCAAAGTTGTTGACATGCCAGCATCCACTGTCGCGGCATTAGAAACGCCCTGTCAGGTTGTACTTATGCAGACTATCTTTGAGTCTTCTTTCGGAAAGCCGTTCGTTGGTACGTGTCGCCCATTTTGTTGTAATCTATTCATTGGAGGCTTATTCTGTTGCTTTATTTGTAGGGAATTACACACCGCCGAGTTGTATGGCGGGTGCTAATGTGGTAATGATGAACTTGACTGTTACATCAAGGGGAACACAATTTGATCGATTGGCTATAATGTAATTTTCTTCTCACTTGAGGCGCATCTCCGGGATACGTATCTAATGGTGTTCCTCAGGTATCTTGGAGACAGTGAGGTGTTTCGTACTTCTACCGAAGAACCGAAAAGAGATGGAATTGTTTGGACATATGTGAAGGATATGTCTGAGTGAGTTCTCCTATTTCGCTTTTCTCCCTTTGACTTGGAGGAAGCCAAAATTAAATTGAGAATGACAGGTACATGTACTTCTGGAAATCTCCACAAACAGTAATCTTCGACCTCCCAAATCAAACGAACGTAAACGTAAGCTTACCCCCTGCCCCCCAATTCAACTCCATAATCAACTAACAGTCTCTCAAAAACAGTTAACAGGAGTTTATAACACAACCCTAACAGCCACCTTCCTGAATATCCCAAATCTATCCTCTCAGACTCCACCAGCAACAATCATCCTACCCGTATCCAATGGAAGCACAACTTCTCCCTCAGTCTTCAAACTGCCATTGGACACCGCTCGTAGAAACTTAGCAATCCCCAGAAACGCCTACCGGGCCGTTTTCTCACTCTCAGCCACGGGACAAGGCGACGAAGAATTCTGGTGGTCAAACGTGTTTACATCCTCAGCCAACACTTTTGCACAAACTACTCCCAATGGAACATTGAATCGAGATACCTTGTTAGCCGGTAATTCGCCTTTTCGAGAGGCTCAAGTTTATATAGATGGAATGCTGGCCGGTGTTCAATGGCCCTTTCCTGTGATTTTTACCGGAGGCGTAATTCTTTCACTTTGGAACCCGGTGGTGGGCATCGACGCTTTTGATTTGAAAGAATATGAAATCGATGTCTCGCCATTTCTGGGTTTGTTGTGTGACGGGAGGACACATGCTTTTGAGATTCGAGTTGTAGGGTTAGATGATGACGGTGTTACTGCTTCGCTATCAAAGAACACAACTGCAACTTGGCTTGTGAGTGGAAAGCTGTTTCTTTGGACAGACGAGGATGAGAACGCGGTGACGACGGGGGAGACGCCACGGGAGTCGCAGGCAGATGGCATAAACATCCAGATGTCCCAACGGACCCAGCAGAACTCTACTGGTCAGAATACTTCATTGGATTACACACTCTCCGTGTCCAGGAACATTTCTCTTGAGTCTACCGTTACAACAAAGAAATTTGGGGCACAGAGAACGAAATGGAGTCAGATGTTAGCCCACACTGATAATGGAACGATTTCAAAATCCGGGTTTCAACAATTAAATATAATTACGACTGAGGGAATGGATATTACAGAGGGACCGATACCTTCTAGGTACACCTACACATACCCATTGGAAGCAAATATCACCGTCGCCCAAACAATGCAAGATTCAAACCTCACAATATCCGGATCCATCTCTCGCTCGAAGAATACAACTCTCTCCGGCTCAAGCGTCCATCCAAATTCTCTCCTCGCATTTGAAACTTTGGATAGAAGTAAAGACGCCGTGAAGGGGTTGCAGAGTATGGCAACGAACATAAGTCAGACCGGAGCCGGGGTTTTTTTCAGGAGTGAAGGTAAGAATGTCACTCGTGCAGAGGGTGATACTAGTCAGAGTATTAGGTTATCGGGAATATCTAAAGCGGGTATGTTGGGTGCCAATGGCATGGGAGATGCGGAGTTTTTCTGGAGGGAGGTGGACGTTGTTAATGGGACCATCAAAAATGATAAGGGGAGGGTTGTTGGGATGGATATTAAGTGAGGAATCTTTACTTTAAAAGGATGTAGATAGTGATCTTCATCCACAAATGTATAACAGTAAGCGAATTGTATAATAGTAAGAGCAAACCAAAAGAATGTAATTTATTTCGCGATGCAGAAGGCAGCTGGCGCATTTAGCTAACCGAAGAATTGCCCCACTCTCTCTTCCCAGCGATAATTTCACACAATATATTGTATGCGTTGCCAGCCAAGCATTCCATCGTCTTCCACTTCTTGTCACCCTCTACCCTTACCAGCGTTATAGGAGCTTGTTGATCCTTAGATGATAGAATCTGGTCACAATAGACGTAATATTCTGGACACAGAGTCGATCGAAACTGCTCCTTACGAACAAAACCTTCATGCTGATCGATACTAATCTCATGGACTTTTTCCACATCAACCACATCATTCTCTGCGCTGTACTGCACATGGTAATCAAACAGAAATCTCTCCGAACCGGACTTCCGACCCTTGAAACTCTTGTCAAGAGCTTGCAGGTATCTATCTGCATATCTAACTGTAGGTCCACCGTATGCCATAAAGGTTTTATGTTGATGCTTCCATGGTCGATATCCAGCGTGAATCGAGTTGAATATAGTCAGCGTCTGATGGTCATCAGCTGGCAAACGTTGGGTATCAGTAAGGGCAGAGCTGCCGATAGCTGCAAGTTCCTCGAGTGATCTGCCCTCGACTTTCTCATCCCACCGAATTTGCACCAACAAAAGGCCGTCTTCAGTGCAGTTTAGCGAGTCGGTAATTAAGAACATTCCACGATGTAAGTGTTCGTTGTTACGACAACGCATAGGATGAAGCCGAGTAGCTTCAGCAAGGGCAGCAGCTTGGGGGATCGGGACGCGACCTTCGGGGCGACAGATCAACTCATCTGGTGGAATGGGTGGCCCGTATTTTCGATCCAATTTACGCATCACGGTTTCGAAGTTGATACCTTCGACTGCGTACAATCCAATCCAGTAGTTAATCCCAGGTAAAGTGCTTGATGCATCATCTGAATAGTCATTGTCGTTTTGGGGTCGACCATCCGCATTGGTGATAGATTTGATTTCATCTTCCCCATTGCTATGATCGTCTCCATCGTTACCCTCGTTGCCACCGTCCCCATATTCTTCTCTATAGTCCTCCCACGCCATGTTTGCAATCTGCAAATTGGCGAGACAAACACCCGCCATCTCAACGGGAACCCTCAACTTATCGTTACTTGAAAGCTCCGTCTCACCATCCACATCTAGCGTCACAAGTAAAACCCCGGCTTCTTTCCAGTTGTCATCAATAATAACAACAAAATATATTGGATCGTAGCTGCGTGTCGGAACAAGGAAATGAAGAAAGTCGTCCCAGGCAGCGCGCAACGACTGTCCGTGGAAATCATGATTTGGTGCACGTCGGACGTCGCTACCACTGTCATCGTTGCATATATTCTCGATGGTGGTGATTTCTTTATCACTCAGCTCCAGGAGGTTGTACAGGGCAAACGGCATCAGATCGTGGTTTCCATTTCTGTATGGGTCGATGTCTGGAGAGCTGGTGGGTGGTAAATCGAGGTTGGATGTCATGATGAAGATGCAATAACTTGAGGAGAAAGATTTTAATAGTCGATAGATTATAAGATTGACTGTGGTAGGGGGTTGAGCAAGAATTTGGAGATGGCGGCCAAGGTATGCTCAGTACGCAATTGGTGAATCAGCTCTTCAAAGATTGGGTTGGCAGCAATTCCAGTTACAACAAATAATCTCTTACTTCCGGGTTTCCAATTCTTGGGAGTACAGTAGCAGAATGGATGCCTTCTTAGGACAGGCGTATATGGTAGAACAGCAGTCAATCGTCAATTCCATATGACGTCATATTGTCTCGCTTAATCCTTCAACTGGTCTGTAAATGGTGGGGGAGATAAAGGGGTAATGGGGGGTAAGCAGCTGAACAGTACGGCAAATACTTGGGCGATGCTAGGCTTTTAGAGACTTCGCACTTCTAAATTTTGGAAGCCCAGGGTATGGTTTCATGTCCATAATTCATGGAGTATGAATACATGTCAAAGCTGAATGGTTGCTATAGCTAATACTTACTACAAATCCTTCACGGCTTTGTACCTAAGCTGTTATAAACATTCAGTGGTATTCGATAATCTCGCGGTATTTTGTCTTAAGACGACGCCACTTGTGCGTAAAAGAATAAGCTTACCTTAAGCCCTCAATTTTAAGTCAAGCCCTTAAGGATTCCTGCGGTAATCATTTGGGCCTACATAGGCTTAAATCTCTGTTAACCTTGGCTGTGCATGCGGCCTTTCTGATTTTGGAAGTAACTGATGTGATGATATATCCTGTCGTAGCACTATTAGCCTCATCCTTCGAGCTGATCTGTGAGTGATCAACCGAAAGTTTGACCTTGCTAAATATAGATTGGCAAAAGACTTATCTTGATAGAATTGACAGTAAAATATCTTCGGAAATAGACATTTTACAGCATATTATTCTAAGAGAGAAGACAGCAATATAAAGACCTAACCCTAAAGTCTCAAAAGTAAATAACCATTCTGTTCTTTAAAGTATTCGAATATCAACACATGAATCACACTTTTCTGGAATTCTTCATTATATATTACACTATGAAGCTATCAACTCAAATTCTCATTATCTCGTCTCTAAGCGGAGTACTCTCTTCCGCCGTCCACTACAAAGAGATAACAAAACGGTCCCCACCATCCGCAAATGGCATCCAATTCGTCTGCGACAACTTCCCTGACGTCTGCGCGAACATGTGTTGGGGTACTTTACCTTCCCTCTCCTCATATTTCTCCGTCCCTAGAATACTAACATCTATCTCAGGAGCATATTGTGTAGACAAACACACCGAAATTTCTAATCTACGATAAACCAGCCCGTGACGTGAAAGACAAGCGTAGAAGAGCAGCCGCCTGTCTCGACAGCCAAAAGCCCGGAAACAACCGGTGTTCCAAGGGGTGGCCAGGTGCTATTCAAGGCTATAATTGTGATGAATACCCTTTTGCGAGCTCCAAGGCGAACAGTGCCGCGGGAGCCACAGGTGGGAAGGAAAATAGATGCAGTCGTTGTGTGCCAAGTTCGCAGAATAGTAGTAAGTTTATATTCTCGACCTCCACTTCTCTAACCAAACTTTTAATTGGGTTTTAATGAGAAGGACATTTGTTAACGTATATCGAACGAAACAGGACAAGGATCCGTAATAGCAAAAGGCTACAAAAACTTCTGCAAAAGCACCACACCCTGCACCTGCAACTTCCAAGTCTTCTTCGCCAACATGGGAAAAATCGACCATTGCAACCCCAGCAAATCAGGAAACTGCAATGCCGACGCCGCAGAACAATGCAGCGGGGCAATCAACATCATCCAAAAGCGCGGCGGTGAGGGTACACAGATTTCTGGGAACGGCTACGAATACAGCTCCATGGAAATTCGTGATCTCCCAACTAAAAACATGAACGGCACTTTCATCCCCGGACCTGCGCAGTTCAGAACCTATTCAGGGACTTTGCTCTCTGCACCATATGGTGGTACGATTGGCGAGGCTATATATAAGCCTGTTGCGGTCAATGAGACGCTTTATACGCAGCACATTGATGAGCATAAGTTTGATGACGAGCCAAGGTTGGATCAGTTTGATCGATTCATGCCGAATATGCGTACTGATGTTGATTATATTAAGGAGGTTGTTTGGCAAGGTGCTTTGAAGGAGTAGATTTGTACGCAGAGGAAGGAGGGGGTTATTAAGCGAGGGGGGAAGAGGATTCTTTTATTAGCATTATAATTCTGACAAACACAAGTACGCGGGGTTTTGAGGAGTAAAATTGGATTTTTATATGCTTAGAATGCCGATTCCGGTCTAAATTATGCGGTAAATAATTGTAGTATTATGACTGTTACAGCGACCTAAGTCTACTATTATGGTATCGAACTATATTTTTTCGGCCGATCACGGGGCAATCGCAAATCACAAATCGCAAAATCGCAAAATCAAGGTATTTACTACCACTACCACGATAAGTATACCCTCTTCTCCAGCACAGCCCACTTTTTGTTATAACTATTCCATCCCTTAATAATTGGAAGCTTCTCAGACATCTCTGTTGCGGACCATTATATGTCAAAATCCACGATCATTGTTGTGTTACGATCTCCAACGACTGACAGATTTATAAATCTAAAGTTTGTAGTACTAGTACGGATTCTTCGAATTTATAAAATTGAATAGCGATGATGAGGAGAGGCTTGCTGAACTTCATTGATTGATGTTAAATTTAAGTTCAAAGTGTACTATACTTCTCATGCTGTGTTACTCAGCCTTCTAGGTACTCATCCTTAAAAAGGGGTGGGAGAAGAACTTATTTTCCATTCCTTTACGAAAAGAGAATCTTGACTTTTGGAACTTTTCCCAAGAGTTGGTGTTTTTTCCTTTTCTATCGTGTTTCTTTTCATACATTATATTGATTTCAGCTATTCTATATTCTAAGGGTACGAGTAGTCATCCAGTATATCCACCGAGTCAACAATTTAATTTGACTTACAAATCTCTCAACAGCTTTATGAACAGAACGAACTTATGTCACAACCCCATCCCATTAAGACCATCAATTTGCAAGAAATGTTATAGATAAAGGTAAGTTTTAAGCATTGAAATATACTGTAGCTAACAAGAACATATCTTTAGCTCAAACAACAGTCTGATAAAAGAACGCCATGGTACTTTCTCAATTCAATTCTATTCTATTCTATTGCACAAGGCACTAACCTCCTACCAACCACCTATCCATCTCTCTTTCATCATAGTTGCCGTTGACAGCACTACTATCCACCAAATACCAACCAGGTACCCGCTCATTCCAATATCTACTACATATATCAGACGAAAATTAAAATCCGTAGTCACTTCCACTTCCACGCATCCTCACACCTTCCTACCCTCATATACAGTACAGTATCTACATGTTTCCTCTCGCTCGCTCAGCGTTAAAGCCCAAAGGGGCTCCTATAAATATTTCCTCTACCTTTACATTTACCCGCATCTCTCTCTCCACCACCATAAAAGAGAAAGAAAAAGAAAGAAACAATCTAAATTTACCCTGTTGTACTGTACCACCAACGAACCAACCTAATAAATCAGATCAGACTACACATCAATTCCACATCCCCTCATCCCGTTCTTTCAATACATCATACAGTACCTAGAAAGAGAGAGAGGTAGGGAGGGAGAGTACTTTTCCTCAACCACCACCACAGTACGAATTTACGGAAAGGGTACACACTCACTCCCTCACACCAAAGTCCAAGTCCAGCTCAAGCTGAGCGCAGAGACTCACTCAATTCATTAAAAATCACAGAACCATGAACTCAGAACCCCAAACACCAACCAACATCCATCACTCAATCACTCACTCACTGACTCACATAAAAATCTCAAAAAGCATAATCACAAGAATACTCAAAAAAGAACAAGTCAAATCAATCTCAATCCCATATTCACATTCGACCCCCATCAATAAAAAAGAGGCGGCCTTCAAAGTACTGTACTATCATGCCTTCGGCAGCCCCTCTCAATGATACAACAAAAATATGTGACGACTGAAAAAAACAAGGAGAAAATAATGAAGAGAGTAAGTACTACACAAATGAATTTGCTTTCTTTCGCTTTGCTTTCCCAAGGAGGAAAGTTCATCTCATCTCATTTCATCTTATTATGATTCTTTCTTTCTTTCTTGTCTTTCCATCTTTCATCTTTCCATCCAGTTTGTACACCAAATCGAGAAGAAATGAACAAGAGAGAGAAAAAAATCATAAAAGAGACCAGACGAAATAACCCCCCCCCAAGTTCCTACAAGGATATCTATCAAATCATCACTACGCTTAATATTCAGCATCTCCCTCCTCTGGCTCCAAGCTGTCTGCAGCAACTTCCTCGTAATCCTTCTCCAAAGCTGCAAGATCCTCACGGGCCTCGGAAAATTCTCCTTCCTCCATACCCTCACCAACATACCAGTGGACGAACGCACGCTTGCTGTACATCAGATCGAACTTGTGGTCAAGACGGGACCATGCCTCGGCAATGGCGGTGGTGTTTGACAACATGGAGACGGATCGGTCGACGGAAGCGAGAGCACCATCGTTAGGAGCGGTCGAGGGAACGGACATTGGCTTTTGGTAGTTGATGCCGAGCTTGAATCCGGTAGGACACCATTCGACCAAGTTGAAGGAGGTTTTGGCTTTCAGGGAGGCGATGGCTGCGTTACAGTCACGGGGTACGACATCTCCACGGTAAAGGAGGGCTACGGCCATGTACTTTCCATTGCGGGGGTCGCAGACTACCATTTGGTTGTTAGGCTCGAAGCACCTAGAGAAAGCAAGTCAGTAAACATTTCTTTATGGGAGAGCGGGGCCAAACATACTGGAGGGTCAAATCTTGTGTCTTGAAACTCTCGTGGGAGCTCTTGGAAGCAGAAATGACAGGTGCGTAACTAATCAATGGGTAGTGGATACGAGGATATGGGACCAAGTTGGTTTGGAATTCGTTCAAATCGACGTTCAAAGCACCATCGAAACGGAGGGAAGAGGTGATAGAGCTGACAACTTGGGCGATCAAACGGTTCAAGTGCTCGAAGGATGGGCGAGGGATGTCAAGGTTGCGTCGGCAGATATCGTAGACAGCTTCATTGTCGACAAGGAAAGTACAATCACTGTTCTCGATGGTGCTGTGGGTGCTCAAAACGGCGTTATATGGCTCGACGACGGCGGTAGAGACACGAGGAGCTGGGTAGACAGCGAACTCGAGCTTCGACTTCTTTGCATAGTCGGAAGAGAGACGTTCGAGGAGAAGAGAACCAAAACCAGATCCAGTTCCTCCACCGAAGGAGTGGAAAATCAGGAATCCTTGAAGGGAAGAACAGTTGTCCTACGGTGTTTATTAGTAAATGTTTATTTACGCGTCTCACCACCAATCGCAGCCCTACCAAAACACGACGAATCTTGTCCAATGTGCCATCCAGAATCTCTTTTCCAATAGTGTAGTGTCCACGAGCGTAGTTGTTTGCAGCATCCTCCTTACCGCTGATCAACAGCTCAGGGTGGAAGAGGGATCGGTAGTCACCAGTGCGGATCTCGTCAATTGGGGAAGGGTCCAGGTCAACGAAGATGGATCTGGGGACGTATTTGCCGTTGCCAGTTTCAGTGAAGACGGTGTCCAGCTCGCCAGAATCGTGCAATGCCTGTGCCTCTGGATCCGGACGACCATCTTGCTTCAAGCCATGCTCAAGTAGGTACCTGCGGGCAGCCGGTTGGGTTAGCACACATACAAAACAGCAACCGACGCGATGATTTCCACATACAGCTCCCAAGCACTGTTACCCAGCTGAGTACCAGCTTGACCAATATGGAGGTGGAGAATCTGCGCAGTAAACAATCAAATCAGTGTCTGTTCAACCCCTATCTCAAATATATCCCCAAACGCGCTGAATGCGGAGCCAGCTCCGTGGGATGGGTAGGTACCTCGCCTCTAGTCATGGTGACCGATGTGTATGTATGTTTCTGAGGTGAGAAGTTTATGGAATGAACTGTGTTTGCTGACGTTGGTCAATCGTCAATTGTCAACGATGCAAAAGCAAGCTCAGGTTTGGTGTTGACCTTTGCAGGTGGATGTTTGTAGTGGGGGGGATCGGCCGAGGCGGTGAACTTTGACGCCAGAGCGCTTCAAAACTTCGGCTAATCACAGGCCGCAAGTCGGCGAGTTCATCCTCCGGTTGGTCACATACTGATTGAGAACACATATTGAATGAGAGAGTGATGGGAGGTTTAGATGAGGTGTCAAAGGCAAAGACGTTGTGTGATAAAAACACTTTAGAATCAGAAGCACTACTAACAACTCCAAGGCAGAAATGGTGTAAGACAATAAAGCCTGTCATAAAATGTTACATAACCCCCCATCAAAAGATCAAAGACCAAAGATCACATAAACACGTAAATAAATATCAATGCATGTATTGTTATCAATCCTCAGTATAATACACTCAGAAGGTTGCAAAGCAAGCTACCTCAAGCTGCCTCAAAAGCAAATACAAGCAAGCCAGATGTATTGTTCAAAAACGCCAATATTTTGTCCTCCAGTCCAAATTGATTAAAAAAAAAGAAAATAGCCCATACGTTCAAAGGAACGTTTAGTAATTGAGCTCACCCGCCCCACCACCTGCAACAGCATCAAGGTCCTCATAGGATTTGAGACTTCTGCCTTGAACAGCCTCACGAGGACCAACAGCAGCACCGCCAGCCGCTCCGTCACCCCATCGGCCACCACCACCTGGGACAGCGCTTGGTCTACGGGACCCAGGCGGGGGGCTGAGTCTACCATTTTCACCTCCATATCGTGGGTCTCGCGGTCGGCGGTCGTAAGGTCCAGTCCTAGTATTGTTTTGATATGGCCTACCTCTTCTAATAGGACCACCGCGAGGATCTGTTCCAGCTCCCCAACCCAATTGCCCTCCTGCAACATTTCCAGCAAAGGCAGGTAGGGCACCGAATGGTAGCTGTGGAAGTCCATTGATGCCAAAGTTTTGCAAATTGAAACCACGGGGTGTTCCAGCCGGCATATGTCCATTGGCAGGAGGGAAATGGCCATTACTGTTAGCATCTGATCTTGATGGAGCAATATGAGCTGGGTCCGTCACGTAAGTATTGACAAGATCAAACTGGTCAACATATTAGCAAAAATAAATAATTTGTATGTGGTGAAGAACTTACATCTTTCTTTAGACCTTCTACCCAGTCAGGATGGCGTTTTTCCACGTGCTTCTCCCAAAAGTGCCTCTCCTTGAACAGTTTTTGGCACTCTGGAACACGGCATCTAAATTTATGTTCATCCTCTTGCTTCACAAACTTCACAAGCTCCTCTTTCAGCGCTTCCTCTGTGGGCTTGCCGCCAAGCTTGCGAACATCTACCGACTCAGGCTCAAGAAGTTGCATGATCTTTTCCTCGAAAGTCTTGACCCAGTTAAACGCGCGGGAGAGTTGTTGCTCAGATTTAGAAGGGGCGCCATTGCGCGTAAACTTTCGATCACTGTCAGGAGAGACCGGATCCAAGTCCATATCTTCCGCATCGGTTCCACGTCGCTTAATTGGAAAGGGTTCACCCAAAGCACTAGCTCTAGCTGCAGCCTTGCCAGAGGTAGTCAAAGTGTTGCGTGGTCTTCTCAAATGACCGCCAGGGCACTTTCGGGTGAGTTCATGAACCGAATCGCTTTCAAATACGCAAAAGAAGCAGAAGTTGAAGACTCGGCGAAGGTACTCGACCATAAGATCAAGCTGCTTCTTTTTCACCAAGAGATCTTCGTCATCGACCTCCTCATCAAGAGCACCTTCCTCTTCCTCCTCCTCTTCTTCACCCTCCTCAGCCGAGTCCATTGCTTCATCAAGGTCGAGCGGATCACGCGCTTTCTTGACTTTCTTTACAACAGGTGCAGTAACTGGAGGTAAAAGCCGGCCAGAGTTTCTAAGATCATCGACGCGTTCCTCGATCTTTAAAACAGCATTGAAGTCAGATCCAAAGTCCTCTTCAAATTTACCCACAAGGCGCTGAGCTAACTCAAGATCCTTTTCGATTCTTTCCGGAGCCGAAAACAAATCCCAAAGTGCCTTTTTACGTGGTAGACTTGGAGGAACATGAACACCAACATGGCAAGTGAAATCTCCTCGGGCCTCATCCTTGACAGTTTTGCCATTGATCGCTTCAAGTGCCTTCTCGGCTGTGGTGAGTTGTACCACAGGAGCTGGTGGAGCATCCGCATCCTCGTCTTTCAATTCCGGCCGGTCTGTTGACATGGCGGTCTCCGGAGCTGGGTGAAGCATTACCCAACCAATTCTGTGGTACCGTTTTCCCGGGTTTGGATCACTTAAACTCAACCACTTGAATCCACCCTCGTCTTCACCCAGATGTTCCTTGCAGAAAGCTTCCAAGTTGGTACGGCTTACATGTGGCGCGATAGTCTTAATAAGTAGAGTTGGTTGAAAGGCATTCTCATCCCGAATATCACTGCCACGTGATGGGACGAGATCACCAATACCAAGAACTTCATTTGTCGCGGTAGCTTCGCCTTCTTCTTTCTCAACTATACCACCGGCACCATTGCTCTCACTCTTTGGTATGCCTTCGAGGGAATATTCATCAAAGGTTCCGGATTCCAGATCCTGCTCCCACTGACTATAATTGCCTCGACGGAACTCATTGATTTGTTGGCGTAAACCGTCCCGAGTTTCCGCAAAGTAGCGTTCTTGAAACCATTGTTCACCCTTGTGCTCCTGCACAAAGTTTCGTGCCATTTTAGCCTGGAGTTCGTCCTTGTATACATCGTAGGCGGCTTGGATTCTAGCCTTTTCTTTCTCGCGATCCTCTTGTGTATCTCGAGGTCGAAGTGGCTCACCGCGTCTACCAGTTCTGGCGCGTTCTCGCTCTTCCTTGATCTTCTCATTCGTACGCCACCATTCACCGAAATATGAAAAACCAACTTGGAATTGTATAGTAGCTGGGTCGGCCAATGGATTGACAGTAATGGATGGACCGTTATCCTGGCCGGGAACATAGCGGTCAATGTTGGCAGGGCCTGGCGATGGTCGTCGGCGGTCATCACGATCACGATCTCTTCTGCCGTAATCGTCTCTTGGTTGACGCCCGGAAGGTTCGTAACGGTCTACTGCTAGTGGAGAACGGGAACGATCGCGTGGGCGACGTCGATCAGCGCCTAAGCAGAGTAAATGTAAGTTAGATAATCATTGATGATGATTGCATTGTATTAGAACAATCAATCCCGAGTTTTGTGGTATAATGAATTAATGTAACACGGGCTGCAGCCTCGCACCTGCATGAAGTAACGACAGTGTGCCAAAGAGACGAGGTTAGAATTTAACTTGTACAAAATGTTGACATACCCGGTGATCGGCCACGATAGAAATTGTCGCGAGACTCCGGACGGTCGCCCGTCCTATAGCTATCATCGCGTCCACTCCAGCTGGTTCTCTCGGTAGGCGAACGCGCGAGCGGTGGCTCTCTGTAACCTGGATATGCATCCATCGCGCCGTTTGGAGGACTGCTGTGATGCGACCAGCGATACGAGGGGAATTGGATCGATTGTGGCAGGTCGGATAGGACAACTAGGTTCCTTTTAGGAGGGGTGTAGAGCGGTTTGGGTGGTAGAGTTTGTTGCCTATCAAGTGATGGGCGGCGCTGATTGCTGGACGGCAGCGACGACAACGAAGCTGGTGCTGTTTGATAACATGATTGCCTGTCAGAGAAAGCCCCTCAAATAAAAAGAATGGATGGATATAAATGATTGATAGTGATTGATGAAGAGTGCGCGAATTGAATTGGGAAGAAAAAAAGGTGGGTGGTAGGAGAAAAAATTGAGGTAGAAGGGTGGTGGTGAGCGTCTTGCGCCTTTCAATAGACGGACGTGACGACAGATTTCGATGAAGGCCAGGGATCAGAAAAGAGAATAGGGCAGGGCACTGGCAATGAGGTATGAGGTGGAAGTGAGGGGGGTAGGAGAAGGAATAAGGACAGAATGATCGGGTGGTAGGGGGTACGAACAGGATTGTTGATGGTGGAGGTGGTTGTGGTGGTTGTGGTTGTTGGCGCGCGATGGGACTGCGCATTCTTCTGGGGAAGAGATGGAATGGATGGTGTTGTTAGTGTTGTCCAGTATGGACGGGAGCTTCGGGGAGCCCATCCTTACCCAGTAGCGGCGCGGCGGCGGCAGCCCAGAGGAGATGAGCGGGACCTGATGAGCCGATGGGGCAGGTGTGAAGGGTGGAGTGAAGGCCGAGGTTCTAGGTGGGTGTGCCGTGCCTGGTTGCCTGGTGGTGGTGGTGGTGGTGCTGGTGGTCTTGGCCTATGGGGGAATGGGCACGCTCGGGGCGAGCACGTGATATGGTGTGTTTGACGAGATGGATGGGCCAATCGCGTCCGTTCCAAAGCAGCTGGAGGTTTGCTAGATCAGTGAGAAGAAGGGCACATCAACATCGACGAAACAAATAACAGAAACTCCGCTATCCCACGTATATATTTTACCCAATATCTATTTGATCAAAACTGTATTTATGTCGTAATCTTCAAGATATCAATCAAATTAAAGGTCTTACTCAATCAGAAAGTGTATTCCTTGCACGGCCCCACCAAGCTGTCCAGATATCGCACGTGATCATTATCGCTTGGCATTCCAATCATGGCCAATCCCGTCGCTGATGATGTGTTTGAGGCAGCTTCCCTAGCTCCAGCTATTGTTCTCCTCCTACTCGAGTAACCACCAACAAGAAGAATTGATCAACTACCTCTTCAGTACTTGGAAACAATAAATATTCAGGTACGTTTCTATCCTTTGGAATTTCACTTCGTCTTATGGCATTCACTCTTCTCTACAAACCCCAGGCGTCTGAGAACCTGTACGAGGGTACAACGACGTCATCGGGTTGTGGAGAATACATTCACGGGTACTCGAGTACTCGTAACACTACAACTCTTGAGGTCATATAACATGAGATCTCTCATGAACAGTTCCCTCTCATCAATTGACTAACAATACCCAGTCGCCAACATGACGACCTTCATCCCCCAACTCACCCTCCCAGCGGCAATCTTCGCCAACCCAGCAGCCTCCATCCTCCTCCCAATTGCCCTTGGTACCGGAGTCGGATTCTCAATTAGTCGTAAGCACAACCCCTCTCCCCCCCTCACCATAAACCCATTCTTACCCCCTCCCAGCAAAAGACACTCAAAAGAAATACCTCGCTCTCAAACAACCCCCCTTCCGTCCCCCTCCCTGGGTCTTTGGCCCCGTATGGACCGTCCTCTACGGCCTGATGGGATACTCCGCCTATCGCGCCTACAGCACAGGAATGCACCCTCTCGCCTCAGCCGAAAAGCACGTCTTGACCAAACACGGAGCAACCCTCTACACCATCCAACTGGGACTCAACCTCGTCTGGACGCCGCTCTTCTTCGGTCTCAAGCGTCCTATTGAAGCCACTGCCGACATCGTAACTCTCACCGGTGTGGTTGGATACTTGACCTACACCTGGGGACAGGTTGATGCGGTTGCTGGTTGGTGTTTGGCTCCATACTTGGGATGGTTGGGATTCGCGACGTATTTGTGTGCGGGCGTGGGACACTTGAATGATTGGAATATGGCGGATAAGGAGGTTGATGCTAGTCCTGCGTACAAGGGTACTAAGTATGTTGACGAGAAGAAGGAGTAGATGTTTACGTCCTGGAATGATGGAGTTGTCTTGATATCAGAAGCCTGGGTGGAGGGCAGCAATGGAGTTTTGGGGACTGGTTTCAACATTCTTTTTAATGTAGTTATACAGGACTGTTTTTGCTTTTGGGGAAGAGCTTGAGACACAGCACAGCTCTTTGCCTCCAAGAAATTCACGCCCGTTACTTTTATCTTCTACCCTCTCAGTCTTATGCTATCTCCGCTTTATCCACTAATCCTTTCCCAATTTCTTCACCATCTACCTTCTCCCCAATTCCCCAAAAATTAGATTCTAATCTTCTCAATAACATCAAAAGCAAAGCCCGACAACGTTCTCAATGAAGTGAAAACTGTCTTCGCAATCATCGTCCCGTCTTTCGAGGTATTCCCTTGACTTTGCCATTCTTGAATAGCAGCCCCTGATTTGCCGCGTAGTCGTTGGACTTCTTCTACTTCACGGAGTTCTTGTTCTACCTGGCCCCTATTAAAGCGCGTTGTGTTAGCGAAGCATTCTTTTCTCGGTGTACCGAAAATCCAATTCCTGAGGAAAGCAAAACCACTATATCCAAGACAAGACAAGACAAGAGAAGGGGAAGAAATAAAAAACCGAAAACTCACACAAACACCGACCCAACCCCATGACTCAACGGCGCAAGTTCCTTAACGATAACCAGAATAACATGCGTAGCATCAATCCAATCCACACCCCCTAATACCTCTTTCCCCACACACGCCAATTCCCGTTCCAATTCCTCGACTGATAGAGAGGAAACATACTTCAACAACCTACTCACGGTAAACAATCTAGTAACCCTCACAGGATGAGCACCCTGTGGCCAATTCACCACATCGCAATTCAAGAATATGAAAAGAAGTACTATCAACGCTCCACACAACTGATTGTTATCCACGTACGCGAGATATATCTCATCCAACACGGTGGGGTAAGGCGGTAAAGCGAAGATTTGGTGGGTGCGGAAGGTGCCCATTTCGATATGCATTTGTGTGAGGAAGTTGAACCGTTCGGAACTTGATTCGTTTGTGCGTGAGAGGGCGATTAGGGGTTGGACTTTTTGTAAATCTTCTAGTAATGGTTCCAATTCCCCTTTTAGGTTTTTGATGATAGCGATTCTGCTTTCCGTCTGCGATCTCACTTTTTCATATGATACTAACATGTCTAATTTCTCATTTTGAGGCGTTCCTACATCCACACTTCCGAATACCTCGTACGGATTTAGGTCCTGGGTGCACTTGGTACAGGTGCAGGTGAAGAAATACCGGGATTTTAGCTCGGTTTGACGAAGTTCGAGGGATTGAGTGAAATCTATGTAGGAGATGAAGATTTGGGAATCTTGGGGGATGGGGGAAAGAGCTGTGAGTGAGATGGAGCGTCCGTTGAAGAGGATGAATGCGTTGGGGGTGCAGGAGTGGTTTGCTAGTGCGAGGGTGGGCTCGTAGCACAGGCCTATGGGTGTGTCGTCGGGGAGAGTTGCGCGGAAGCCGTTGGTTGAAAGCTGGTGTTGTTGTTAGGTAGAGTTTTGAGTATGGAGATTTGGAGATTTGGAGGTTTAAACAGAAAACATTGAAGTATTGAAGTGCACGTAAAGAAAACGATGAGCTTTGAGTTCTGGCTCTCGGCTTTTCATTATTACAAAACTCGAGACACGGTAGTGAAAACTCATTTCAACCGTATCTTTGACAGCAGGAGCCTCACAAATGAGAAAATGAAATGAGAGAATAAAACTTACCACACAAAGTAACCTAGTAACCATCTCCATCTTACTCTCCCTACTCCCCGAAAAAGTAACCGCCCCCCTCGCCTGCAAAACAATCTCATCCCATCTCTTCGCCTCCCCCCTAAACTCCGCATAATGACTTTCCAATCCGCGACTCCTCTCATCCATCCCATCACCACCTCTCGAGTACCTCACCAAATACTGAAACAACGCCCTCACAGCCGTCGGCGGCACCGCAGGCAACTTATTAAGAACCCCACATTCAAGTTTATGAACGAGCTTCCAATCACTCTTCTGACATGTCGCACTGCAATACCGAACGATCTTACACCCTGCACATCGTTTTAAGATCGAGACCTCGGTTTCGAGTAAGCAGTGTGAACAGACTCTGTCTAAAGCCTCTTTTTCCACGACGATTAGATAGGGCTCTGGGATGTTGATTATTACTTCGCCTGGGGAGAGTGATTTTGAGGCTGCCAGGCCGTTGCCGAGATGGGGGGATTTGATGGGGTGGGTGTGGTTGGTCATTCTTTTGATGAAGATCTTTTGGGTGGTCTTAAGTTTTTGGCAGTATTGTTGTTGAGTGTGTGATTTGATTTGAGACTAGACCTTGGGGTATCGGAATATGTGAATGTTGCGAAAGGAGTACTAGAGTAGATGGATGTTTTTTGATGGAGTTCATGAGGGCCGCTTTTTCGTAGTACACCAGGACTTGAGGACTTAAGGATCTCCTCTGGTGCCGAGGTTTTACCGTGACGATTTTCTTCCGTCTAGTTACTCACTTCAAGTCACTCACTTCAACTTTGCGTCACCTTTTCTGATGCGACTTGTTTGGGAATTGACTGAATCTTCGCCTATATCAAGTGGTTTGCTTTTAATCCTCTAGTAAGGAGCTTACGATATATAACGTATGTGGACAAGGAGTCACAGCGTAAGCGATAAGTGATATAAATTCATGCAAACATTAGTAATATTCAACGTAGAGAGCGAAGACAAAGTACAGGAAAGTTTTTATCTATATATGCTAGTAATATACAGTACTAGAAGCTTCCATAGCCAATGCCTTAATACTGGTAAAGATATAAATAGAAGGGACTAGAAATAGCTTGTAAATCAAAGAACTAGAAGAGACTTGTACTTCGTAAAGAGGTTCTGTTTAAAATAGCGCGGGATAAATTGGGAAAGAAAGTTTCATTTGGAAAGTTAAGATGAAGTCGTGAAAGGGTTGAAGTTGAAACTATTTACATTGCCCTTTGAACCGAGGATAGTTTTATTTTCTCTACCTCCGTGCTCTGCTCCCTCCCTGCTTATAAGACTAGCGTAGTCTAGGCTTTGAAAGGGAATTAACCAGGCTTAAGAGGGATAACCAATGGCAGATCACAGCCCTAGCATGTGTCCCAGCACGTGATCCACTATTCCTATTCACTTAGAGCCAAATGCAGTGTATATTCTGAAATAAGCCTGCTCATGTCAACCAACAAGAAAAACACACTGGAAACGAGCCTCAATGGCTTACTGGTAATACAGTCGGTGCACTTGTTGGCCAGCCATAAAAAAACCAGGTAATGCTGTGTTAAACCCGGCGGCTACCTTCCTCACAGACTGTGAGGTTGGACGGTCAGGATTTTTTTGGAATTTTTACCGTTTGTACTTTTCTTTTTTAGGGTTATTTTAATTGATTGAGTCTTTTGTAGTATTTTTTTTAAGAGTCAAGTGATATATGTTCCGCGCTTTGTAATACTGAGTTATGTGTTCAGGGTTGCAGTGGGTATAGAGTGAAGTATATGACAATGAGAAAACGAAATTATGAAATCCGTGATATAGCGAGGAGACTAAAGGGCGGTGATACAACAAGAAGGACAAGAAGGTAATAGAAGCAAGGCACAACAAAAAGATAGAAAAAGTAGCATCAGAGATTTGTTTTAGATATAATTCAAATAAGCAATGTAGATACCTGTATCAAACAGAAAAGTCTACTCTTCGCCTTGGGTATAACGACGCAATTCATAACCGTATATCCCATAAACGCCTGAACCCAACCGCCATAATATTTGCAGTTCATCTCCTCCATCGTCAGGAAAATCAAACAACCCTCGATTCTATACCCCCAAACTGCTTACAATATTCTAACCACTAAATTATCACATTAGGTTAGCATTCATTCGCCTAATCTTTTCAACCCCCACGGTTCCAAACCCAACAACCTCATTCCACCCAACAAAAAGAAGAAAAGAAGAAAAGAAGGCTTACCTCTTCACCACCAATATGCGTATCCTTGCTATCACAGTACGACGATCCAGGCTCATCATGGAAAAAGCAATCAGGACATTTGTCGAACTTCTTATCCCCAGTGTTTCGTTTTCGGTATTCTTCGCAGGCTAGTCTTGTTGCATTTCCGTCAAAGGATTTCTATATTTTTGTTAGTGCTGGATTAAGGAGAAAAGAGGCTGGGAGCGGAAAGACGAACTCCACGTGGATCAGCATCGTCTTTCTTCAGACATATTCCGCCAGTGTGTACACCTGCTGCTACACTAGCTGCCAAGTAGGCGACGACGAAGAGGGGGAGAGAGAGTTGCATTTTGTCGGGTAATATGTTGAGTGATATGAGGTGATGTAGGTATTTATAATTTGATATGTTTGTTCGATATTTTGGCACTGATGAATGTATGAAGAGTAGTTTGATCAATAGAGTAGAGTACAATGGCTAGATATATATATATACTATGCATTTCCAGCCTCCAAGAATAAGCATATAGTAAGTTGCAGGCCAAGCGACGATCATACATGTCGGGACATTGGTGGTGGTTGTCGATCATACTTCGGCAATGTGAAGTATATTCTGGAAGAACTCTGGGTTTTGGTTTTATGAAGGATTTCTATATTTACGAACCATGGGGCCGAGCTCCTAAATTATTGCGCAGCGTAATGTGGCTAGAAGGTCTACAACTACACAACCTACTAATTACGCATCCGCATCCTCCCTACTTCTCTTTAACATCGTACCTTCACTTCCAAACCTGCCTCAAAATTACCGTGACCAACTCCAAAACCAAACCTTCCTCACACATACCAATTTACCACGCAAATCGCGCCAAGAAGTACTCCTTACGGAGTATTTGCAGCGTAAATAGCCATTGGCAGTGTCCAAAAGGAAAAACCCCCGAAGAACCAAAACCACGAAGTTGAATTTGTTCTCCGTACAAAGAATTCAGGATACGATAGTGTGAAAAGAAACTGCCAATTGGTAATAATAGCAATCCTCTCACGTCCAAGACATTCAAGGGCAGACGGTTAATAGTCGGTTCCCCTTCGTCTGGGTTCGCTTGGCGACGGGAGGGGGAAATGGGCTTGGATGGTATTTTTATTTGGTACCTCGTCATAGGAAAAAGTTTGTGAAGTTTCAGAGTTTCCGAGGTAGGCATTGGTTGGAAATGTTTACATACATTTCGCGTGGGATGTTTTGGTGTAAGATTACGGAGTACATACACATCTTAAACTCCAAAATAAGCGAACCGGATCTTAGCCTCATCAGGATACCATTCTACTAGAAGGTCTGTCAAAGAAGTCATGAAATAGTCTGGTATTGCTATTATTCTACATTTTGCGCAACCAAGAATACCATTTATCTGCTTAGACATATATCGTCAATTCTCAGAATCATCTTGACGGTCTCAGCAGCCAACTCGACAGCACTGGTGCTAACGAGCAGAGGCTGTAGAACATTTTCATCCGCAATATCAATCTTAACTCCTCCGCTTTTGATACTGACACCAGCATTCTTCTCGCCGTTTGCGTGCTTATGTCTGAGCTCAGTGACAACCTTGATGCTGTTTAAGCCTGCATTCTCTGCTAATGTTGTTGGGATGACCTCCATGGCGTCAGCGAAAGCTTTCCAGCAAATGGCTTCGGTGCCCTGTAAAGCTCGGCTTTGCTTGGCAAGTTGGGATGCGATTTCAATTTCGGGTGCACCTCCTCCAGCGATGAGGGCCTTCTTCTTTACCAAACATCTGATAACACACAAGGCGTCGTGAAGACTTCGCTCAGCCTCGTCGAGAATAAGTGAGTTGGCACCTCTGCACACAATGCTGACTGTCTTCCCAGCACTCTTTGTCCCGGTAACCTTGACAATTCTGCTCCCGCTGGTTTGGTGCTCTTCAATCAAATCGGCACTTCCCAGCTTATCTTCTGTAAATGAGTCGATGTCTGCAATTGGCTTACAGCCTGTCGATTTGCAGATAAACTCTACCTCGTCTCTCTCGATATCCTTGATGCAGAGAATATTGAGCTTGGCGAGGAAATGCAGGGAAAGGTCGTTGACTGCATCTCGGAGAATGGATTTTTGGATGAAAAGTACGTTACACTTCGCCTTCTTGATCTTCTTGACCATATTCAAAAGGTATGTTCGCTCCTCCTTGAGGATCTTGTCCATTTGACGATAGTCATTAACAACGATTTGGTTTTCCATCTAATATCAGTTAGCAGAGATTAGAGTTGCCTATAAAATGATACTTACGTCTGGTTTTGGAGGACTGAGCTGGAACTGAATAAGTCCTATCCGTGCCTTCTCCATTCTGACTGGACCACCACCATTCTTAACAACCGGTTGTGTCAAAACAACACCCTCCACCATCTCACTATCCTCGATTGTGCCTCCAACTTTCTTTACGATTCTGATGTTGTTCAGATCCACATTTTCAGCGGTCTTGAGGTCGATCGTCTTGGTAATAGCATTGACTGCCATTGGGGCAAGTAAACTTGAATGCTGGGATACAATCTTGGAAGAGAGAGATGTAGTGGCGGCTTGTAAAAGGATGGATGTGTCGGTCAGAGAGACGGGGTGTGACATTTCGTGCAAAACCTGAACTGCTGCCGCAGCAGCTCTCTGGAATGATTCGGCAATTACTGAGGGGTGGATGCCTTTGCCGAGTAATCTGTCGGCAGCTCCCAACAAACTGCCGCAAATAACTACTACTGATGTTGTTCCATCTCCAGCTTCAACATCTTGTGCTGCCGATAGATCTACGAGCATCTTCGCCGAGGGGTGCATGACAGCCATACTCTTGAGCATGGTGCTTCCATCGTTTGTGATCTTGTGTGGAGTCAGCCATTATTCCCACAACCCCTCCACAAAGTTCTTACAATAGTTCGCCCTCTTCCGTCCTGAATCATCTTGTCCACTGAAAAAATAATAAGTATTTATTTGAAAGGTCCTGCGGGGGCCTATTCTTACTTCCTCGAGGTCCAAGAGATGTTCGTACGGCATCCGCAACAGCTAAGTAATCATTAGCTGGAATTTTGTGCAAGCTTCGTAAGACCAAGCATACCTCTGGCAGCAACAATATTTGCTGTGCGGACAGCCATAGGCTTCTCCTTGTCCTATAGCTTGAATTAGCTATGCCATTTGATAATAAACATGGTGGGGTTGGTACCTTGAAGGCAGCATTGCCAGAATTTGCGCTGGCTTGAGTGAGAGCCATTTTTGAGGATTTTGAGATTCGCTGTATAGGTATCAAGGGATATGGAACTCAAAAAGTTGGTCTCTGAAGATGTCGCGTTGCAAGGCTGGTGAACCGCGTCTACCTAGAAAATCATTTTGCCATAGCAGCTTCAAGTGCAGCCTATTATACCAGGCGTGAATGTGGATGCAGCCTTATTATGTAAGCAAGGTTCCAGGCGTCGTCGTCAGGAAGCTTGCCTTGAGCAACGAGACGATAACATCTTGACTTCAGCAATCGGCCTCCACATCGTTTATAATTCTTGACCCTCGCGCATCAACCCGAATCACACCGGTCAATACTCCCCCCAGTACCTTTCCCTAGTTCCTCCTACCTTAATACCGACTACTACTTCCTCTTTCAGACACGATGCGTACGTGCTCCAAGCTCCAGATCACCTTCAAAGCTAACATATGGCAGCTAGCGCCACTGGGGCAGATTGGCAGAAGTACACCAAGAAATTTGCAGACGATGAGATAGAAGAGAAGAAGATTACGCCTTTGACGGATGAGTAAGTCAGCTTGGGTGGTAAACTTGCAATGGGTTACTGATATCACCTTAGGGATATCCAAGTCCTGAAAACATATGGCGCGGCGCCCTACGCTGCTGGCCTCAAAAAGCTAGAACAGCAGATTAAGGAGAGGCAAAATAGTGTCAACGAGAAGATTGGTGTCAAAGTATGGAACTCCATTTAACCTTCTGTCCTCGCCGATTTTAACGATACACTAGGAATCGGATACCGGATTAGCACCACCACATCTATGGGATGTTGCTGCAGATCGCCAGCGCATGTCGGAAGAGCAACCCTTACAAGTTGCAAGATGTACAAAGATTATTCAAGACGAGAAGGATCCCGAGAAGAGCAAATATGTCATCAACGTCAAGCAGATTGCCAAGTTCGTTGTGAATTTGGGAGAGCGTGTCAGTCCTACGGATATTGAGGAGGGCATGCGCGTTGGGTAGGTTTGGGTTTGAAGTCTGTCAGAGTGTTTGCTGACTTGGATACAGTGTCGATCGAAACAAGTACCAGATTCTCCTGCCATTACCACCGAAAATCGATGCCAGTGTTACGATGATGACTGTCGAAGAGAAACCCGATGTTACATATGGTGATGTGGGAGGATGCAAGGAGCAGGTGGAAAAGCTTCGTGAAGTTGTTGAAATGCCTCTATTATCACCAGAACGATTCGTCAACCTTGGTATCGATCCACCCAAAGGAGCTCTACTTTATGGGCCCCCAGGAACCGGAAAGACACTTTGCGCTCGAGCTGTAGCCAACAGAACCGACGCTACCTTCATCCGAGTTATTGGTAGTGAGTTGGTACAGAAGTACGTAGGAGAGGGTGCAAGAATGGTTCGAGAGCTTTTCGAAATGGCCCGAACAAAGAAGGCCTGCATTATTTTCTTCGACGAAATCGATGCTATTGGAGGTGCCCGAGTTGATGATGGTGCTGGAGGTGATAATGAAGTACAGAGAACCATGTTGGAGTTGATTACACAATTGGACGGTTTCGATGCGCGAGGAAACATCAAAGTTATGTTTGCCACTAACAGACCTTCAACACTTGATCCAGCTCTTATGAGACCTGGACGTATCGACCGAAAGATCGAATTCTCTCTACCAGATCTTGAGGGACGTGCTAATATCTTACGAATCCACGCCAAGAGTATGTCCGTTGAGCGTGATATTAGATGGGAATTGATCTCACGTCTATGCCCAAACTCAACAGGTGCTGAATTGAGAAGTGTGTGCACAGAAGCTGGTATGTTTGCCATCCGCGCACGACGGAAGGTCGCAACCGAGAAGGATTTCTTGAGCGCAGTAGACAAGGTTATCAAGGGCAACTTGAAGTTCAACTCCACCGCTACGTACATGCAATACAACTAGATGTACTCATAGGAAAGGGTGGATGTAATAATATCAGGCGCATGGAGGTGTTCCAGGTAAAATTGATGCTTCGAGAGAGACCAATGGTGATTGCTGCGATGCATCAATCTCGTTGCCAGCAATTGAGAACTGGGGTCTCTAGGGGCATGGCTTGGTCGTAAGTTTGGGCCAGCATGCAGCCGTAGGTAGCAATGTACTCTTAGCAAGTTAAACCGCTTGCACTTTCCACGCCGTGTTTATTTTGCTTGACTTGATTTTATTCCTGCTCCATGGATCCCGCGTACCAAAGACCAGAAATCGTCGGTGATATGATCAATCCATTTGGAGATCTTTGCGGATCCAGCCTACCGAAAATTGAGAAGTCTGGCCTTGTGGCAGGGGTTCTTTACAGAAGGTTCAACTTGTCCCCAAGAAAAGTCATGCGATTTTATGAATTGCGTATCTATTAATTGGCTGATGAGAAGTATCCTTCCATAATTTGATTGCCGGTGAAAGGTAGATAGGATCTCACAGCCTGAAATGGATTCTGAGAGCTTTGAAATTCCTCTTTATTGAAGGGTGTTATTTGGTTGGTTCTTTGGGAGTTTTGGCGATGTACGGCAAGCACTTTCAATGAGTAGGTTTAAGGCTGTTAGCGGAATCATTGCTTTAACCAAAATGTCGCTTCCAGATTGATTCAGCATGACCACGTCTACGGCTTTACTTATGACATCGTATCATGGTATTGTTTTTAGTATAATTATTTGACCTAGAGAAGTCCCTTGACCGCTTATTAGTTATAGTTCCGAATTTCCCGAACTCTTAAAACGGATTTTATGAAATTCTTCGCATGCCAGCTGAAGCATGAGGTTATTTTCCAGGGGGGGGGGGGTCTTTTGAAGGCATGGTTTGCGGAGATCTACTTACTTTGCGGATTTTGAGGTTGTTGATTCTTTCGGTATGCAGAGTACAGAGTAGACAGGCAGACTCATTCTATTAAGCTAAATTCCTCCAAGAGCCTGAAGACCAAGGTAAGATTAATTTTTATTGGTGCATTTTAAATTGTTTACTAATATATCCTACAAGTATAATACGAAGTTCATCTGATTAGCGGCAGAACTAAGAAGTATATAGACTAATGGTATGCTTATCTCTTGGATTCGATAGACCTCCCGACCTCTGCCGCCAATGAAGAGGATGCGGAGGACATTTCTATGGGGATTTGGGCATAGCCAAGCACCGAAGAGCTTGGTGCTGCCAACGACCATTTGGTTGAATTCCGACAGAAGGTATGTAGTTATTTCTTGGCGGGGAAGCTTCGATTTCTTGGAAGTCTTCAAGAAAAAGCCTCCTGAACAACAACTATGTGCAATACGATCTCGCTATCTTCTATATTTTGAAGAACCGATATAGATGCGAACCATTTTGGCTTGAAAGTCGAGTGGATTTTGGAGAGCTCATTATTTTATTAGGCTCTATGTGTAAGCAGATACTTGCCGTACAGTTGGTTACTTCTTAACCAGGGGGTTTGGATATAAAATATTGAATACGAAGTATTACGTTTCAAAGTAAATATCGTATGTCAATTATATGGGTACCGAGAAAACGGCAATGCAAAGCTCAGGTGGTCGTTACTTTGGTAACAGAGATCCGCTTAACCCCCAGAATCAAAATCAACCTTTCTATATAACTCAACAATCTCCCTCTATTTATTTCAAAGATAACCTTCTTCGACTCTTCAATTTGCCCTATCTAATATTATCAACAAATCTCTTCACGATGCAATTCTCATCTGTTATTCTTGTCACACTTGTACAGGCCATGGCTGTGTCCGCAGCTTGGTGCGAGGGCAGACCAATTGAAGTTCCAAAGGGCGAAACTTGTAATGGAGGAACACCTCGCTGCGTACGTTTCCTTGCTCAATCACTCATGTTACATTACTGTAAGCAACCACTGGGAAACATCATTCTAACATACAAACAGTGTACCAACCAAGGTGAAACAGCCGAGTACATTTTCAGATTAAATACTTGTACTGTACTACGAAAGAATGGGAAAAGATTCGGATGTCCAACAGATAGCTCTGCTGTGAGTTTCATAATTTTCTCTTCCGCCCTATTCTATAAGTAGAACTGTGCTAATAGTATGACGATTAAAGAGTATCAACTGTTGCTAGAGTCCTCGTATCTTAATGAGCTACGAATCAACATCAATGATTACGACGTTGGCTGGTATGGGGGTACGGAGCAGCAAGGAATGTAATTAATCAAAAACAAGTGGTACCCACACATTCTTTGGGCCCTCACTACTGGAAATACACCTCATTCACCCACACCTTCTGCTTTCCATGTCTGATGGCTTCTCACAAGTCACCAGTCATGGATTGATTGATTTATTGTGACAATTTTTGCTACCTATATTTTATACTTCTAGTTCTTGGAAGAGTCTATAATTCGTAGCTTTTCAACTCTGGAACGTACATCTTGGAAAACAGAGTCAACCCTTACACTCGCTTATCATAAACCTCACTATGAGGAAGACTTTGTACAGTTCCCAAAGGCAAGAAGAACCACCCGCAATTTAGCTTCCAACCCTGTGGCAGCGCATCTGAAAGCCAAGATAAAAGGTAGAGCTGTCTCTTTCAAACGTCGTCCACTAAGAGTCAGGGCTCTTTCAAACGATGAAGAGTGCGAAAAACGGCATTGCACACAACTTGTTCTTAGGCCATGACTAGAAAAATCACGTTTTATTATACAGAATGGCAAGAATAATTGATGTGTCTCTTGATTGAAGTTGATTCATCGTATCAGAATAATGGAAGGACATACGAACAACTGTCAAACCACCAGCAACAGCTTTAGTCTCCCTACCTCCTAGAGATCTCAGACTCACATCAACTCGCAGCCCCTGGAAGTGAGACCTTGGGTGTGATCATCATCTGGCATCACAAAGTACGTCCTTCCCGCCACCAAAGCGCAGAGTCACCTCTACCATGATTCCACGAATCCCACCTAGGATTCGAACCCAGGCATTGCATTTTGTATAGAGGGGTGTAGTTTGGCAATGAATAGCCACTTTAGTAACTAGAGTGAGAAAAGATATATGTAGGTTATTCGCTTACATGTCAAATTTTGAAAGGCAATACACAGTGGACACAAAACAGTACTTCCTTCACCACTATGATTTACTTCCTGAATCAGATGAAAGAAAAACTGGAACAGCTAATCAATACCTACCACGTGTAAACCATGGAAATACTTCAACGCTTCAAGGGCGGAGTTCAAGCCTCATCGTCAGTAGAAGACAGGTCAAAGTCATCACTATACAGAGTCGCACCAGTCATCTCCACCACCTTATTCACATTTTCATCTTCGTCGGATAATGATATCTCGCTTGAACTGGCAGTATCATATCTGTCATCCTTTAATTGTGCCTCTCGTAACGTTTTGAAGACCGTTAGTGTTGCGCTAACTTCGTTAATCTTAATAACGATATACTACTTTATCTAATCATATTTATAGATAGAGCCTTTATAAACTTATAAGACCTAACCTCCTAGCTCGACTATACCTTAGCGCTAGCTAACGCCTACAATAGCGCTAATATTATCTACTAGAACTCGTTAAAATATAAAAGAGTTATAAAAAGCGTACTAGCCTCGGAACTATACGCTCTAAGTAACGGCTTCGATATAGCGTATTTAGTTAAGTTAACGATTAATAATATACTAACGTTATAAGTAACACTCGCGTCTATATAGACTTAAAATCTCTTTACGACTATGTTATAAAGCTCGGTATAAGTAAGGAAAAGCGGCTTATAGTAGACCTACTAATATTTTACAACAACGCTTAATTCAAATTCTCTAAGGCCCTGTTAGATATTATTGAGTCGATTCGATTTAGTTCGGTATTTCTTTACTATTTTTTCAGCGCTGTTGTCTTTAGCTATACTTATCTCTAAAGTATCTCCTGGTCTTGACATATGTACTTTTCGATTTTTATGTTTGCGATATCCACTTTTTGTCTTAGACCTTGCTCCTCATAGGTTCAATTTTGCCTTTTGACCCCTTTTAAAGCTTAGAAGGCAAGATTGAGCCTATAGGAGCAAGGTCAAAGACAAAAAGTGGATATTGCCGAGCCAAAAATCGAAAAGTACATATGTCGAGACCAGGAGATACCTCTTTTTTCTAGGGGTAAGTATGGGGCCGACACTTTTTCTGTCCACCGCGAGACCTCTAAAGAAACTTTGTCCAGTGTTTTCAATAGCCTAGTATCTCTCTTTATTGACTTGTATTGAACATGCTCGCCGAATTCTGCGGCTCGCAGGACTGTCCTAGACATGACAAACACTTAACATGAAAGTCTAACCCTGTTGTTTCTAGCAAGACTATTGATGAAATGTGGAGGTTTAGAGACTTTGGAAATAACACCATTCCTCGGGACCTGCAGAGTCCTTATTCCTGAATTATACAGAATATATTGCAAATGAGGAAGTCCGAGAACCTCCTAATATTCCCAGAATGTGGTCCACACTGAGGAAAGGTAGTAATATGCGTTAATGCTTATTGAAAAAGATGGTGCACTATGTCCTCTTGACCCGAGCCTCGTTTGATAGCGAGAACTCAATTTGAGTGTGTTCGTGGAACAAGGATACAAACAAAGTCAAATCAATATATAAAATCAAGGCTCGCTTAATCAACCAAAACAAGAAACGGTCTCCGGAGAACCTAAACCAATCTGCCCTTCCTGAGTAATCCCATATCTGACTCTCATATCCCCAAGAATCGACGAGTCTTGATTAGCACCCAAATCGACCCTCGAGTTAGTACACATATCCTGATTTTGGGTAAACGCAACCAAATCACTAACACCCACTAAATAAATACCAGGAATCCTATCTCTGCGATAAAACCACACAACAGTAACAGCAATAACTAAAATCATAACCAAAACAGCAATAGGTGGAGCTAGCAGTATGTAAGCCCTTCTGGGGTCAAGTTGTAACATAGCCTTCCTCGATGTAAGAGTTCCCTTTTCTTTGATCCACTGTCGACTCATAGTAATCGCCAAAGCACCGGTGCTAACACTAATGAACTTTTTAAGTTGAGAAATCGTCCACTTTGTGTTAGCCGGGTCATCCAATTTGCTGCTTGCTGTCGTAAACATGGTCGGCAATTTGTCGCCTTCGAAATTAAACATGGGTTGTGCACCTAAGACACTATATCCATTGGTAACTGCAGCAAGACCCAGCCAAGCTGCTATGTTTTGATTGTCCATCTTTTTATCGTTGAATGTAATCTTTTCCAAGCGAGATACCGTTTGAGAAGGCTTCATGTCCTCTGTGTCTTCTCCAATGGAGAACGTGCTATCAAGGAGGGTAGTGTTCACATCGCATGCTACCGCCGAGATTCCATCTAAGTTGAAAGATCTCATCCCAGCTGTTGGTGGGGTTTTGGTTCCATTCTCAATTTCTCCACCAATAGCCGCGAAAATGATGGTAGTAACCGCGCTCCATTCATCGTTGTAAACTATATTGTCTACCCAGAGAGTGAGTCTAGGTTGCATCCTTATGATGACAACATCATCACCATCTTTCGCTCCACTCGCAAAGTGTGTTGGAATTTCTACGCGATATCTGCTAAGAACCTTCTTGTCGATTTCCCCGTCAGCGGATATATTAAGAGCGGTTCCAGTACAGGAAACGTTCTGCTGTATTTTTATCGCCTTTGCTGACATATTGCCACGCTCTTGAATTTTCTCTCTGTCCATGAAAAAATTCCGGAGGTTTGGTAATGGTTCTGGGGCAAGATTGTTGCTCCACGATGCGTAGAGGTTCATAGCAAATGTGATAGGGGCAGGCAAAGCTCCAGGTGGGTTCTCTTGCTTGAATCTTAACCCAATTCCACCGCCAACATCATATTTGCTCTCGAATTCTTTAGTGATATTTTGACGGGTGAAAACAGTGCCCACGATAGCAGCATCAACCTAATATCTGTTAGTTTTCTGGGGGGCTCATGTGGCTCGAACTACTTACTTGAACAAGAACAGCGATGATCATGACAAAAGGTAAAACCATAAAAGTTCTACCCCCAAAAGATTTGGCAATTGCTTGAAAGAGAGCGGGAATGGACCCTCGAGAAGCGGCAAGATAAGTGTCTATCTTGTTCAACCGATGAGATCGTTCGTGAAAGATTGGCCAAAGGGCTGCAGAAGCAAAAGCATAAGCAGGATATGCAATTGCAGCCATTCCAATGCCATGCACCGTACTGACGATACCCTGTACCAAGCCATAGTTGTTCACCAATATTGTAGCCGATTCCTTACAATCGATTGCCCAAGAGGGACATTTGAAGGTCTGTCTTCCAAACCAGAGGGTAAAAATGAAAGCCCCAATAGTGCACGCGATGCCGAAGATTGGGGATATAATAATGGTGTAGTTGGTTTTCAAAAGATGAAAAAGACCACGTGATTGAGGAGGTTTGGGTGGATTACTGAAAGATTCAGTCCAGGAGGCGTATTTTCTACCCATCAGTAGGTGGGATGAATTGTCGCTGTCGTTTGACATGATTGTGAATGAAGTTAATGATATACGTTTTTGTATTTCCTGATGAAGTAGGAAGTGAAACTGATTGAGAAAGAAGTGACATATTCCAGATCCATGTGGATTTCTACCTTGCCTTTATACAAGAAATTCCAGAGATCCAAAATAACCAAATGTGTGGTTTTACACTAAATACGTCAAATACGGAATGCAGTCAGGCGACCAGTGCAACCCAACGCCCGACCTTTGCTTCTTGCCGAACAACCATATCATTAAGCGACTATGAAAACAGCATGATTGGGTACTTGAATTGACATGGTCCACAAATGGGGCTGAAGCACGCAGCAATACGGAACATGATGTGTCGCTTAAGCGAGATTTAAACTTTTATAGGCGAGACTTGTGGCTTTCCGCATGCAGCAAGTTCACCTCGAAGCCGTAGACAGCAAAGTAGAGAGCGTTGAGACTCGGAATGAATCCGCAGTCTATAGCGTGGTGTTTGGAATCTCCAGCCTGTTTTGTTTTGTGCGGTAAGTCGTTTTAGTCAATATTATTTCTGATTTCGAGATTCAGTACTTCGCTAATTCGTATCTTCTGAGTAAATGCGGTCGGTTTTCGGAGGCTCTGTACCGCCTAGACAGAGAGTGTTTTTGTTCTTAAATCAGTCAGTTCCTTGTTGAAAAGCTAACTTTGTACTCATTAACTCTGCGAACTAGACATATCCTGTTCACCCCCGAGACAGCTCAGCCCTCTCCTTGGCAAACAAAAAGCAAGTCCTTAGCTGTTATTCCAGTCTATCCTTGAGAACTCCAAGGAAGGGAGGTCGAAGGCTATGCACCTAGAGCTCGCCCAAGCCCACTCAAGCAAGACCGCTTTTAAGGCACTTCACGATCCCTAGCTTAGGCAGACAAGGTCTTGGCAGGCTATGTCGAGTGAGCTAAACACAAGTGAGGTATCTAAGCGAGGAGACGTGCCAAGCCCAGCGCGAAATCTGGGATTTTACCGTGCCCGCGCAACATCACCGCCCAAACTAGTCCGTGAGACATATTAGCTTACCAAAACGTACAGTAGAACGCGATATCTTCACGTGAAAACGCTGCTACTGTAAGAGAAACATAACAACTATCGGATGGTGCCCATTTCCAACACGGTTCCTTCCCCCAAGAATCTACAAAGCCACAGAGGGCGGAACGTTGATAGGAAACTGCGGAAACTTCGTATTACCTGAAGTAGTGAGGAATCTTCACGTTAAATCTGGATGGCTCGTGGGCTACAACTCCGTAGCGGAACCTGCCCGTTTCTTGTCTCATGTCGGACAATACAATGTAGCTAGTCGTGGGGCCTAGGAGCCCGTTTGAAGCAAGTAGAACATTATGTACAGTACTGAACACACTGACAGTCAGTCCCATATGTTCATGATACTCCGCAATCAATTCCGCTCCTCAAAGGGCTCGAGAGAGATCCCGTTTGAAGTAAATATAACATTATGTACTAAACACACTGATAGTCTCAAATGTTCCTGATACAGTACTTCGCATTTAATTCCGTTCCTCAAAAGCCTCTCTAGAGAATTCTAAAACTTCAAGTACGAGGGACCCTTTGTCTTCTCTTGCATAGCCAACTGCATGAACAGACTACTGTAATACTTAACACCACAAAGTAATTAGAATATCGGATCAGACTTCAAGACTTTCACAGAGAAATAACGAAATCCGGTATTCAGTTAGACTAAGACCCCGGACCCAAAGAATCCCCATTTTATAATCTTACCTTATAAACCGTCCTACTGTTTTACATCCTTAAAAACCCCGTACTACAACAATGTAATTGAGGCTACTGTAGAGCAAGGAAGCGGAGGAATTAAGACCGAAAGCAAACCTGTTATACAGTATCGTCTCGGACTTTCAAACATCCACAGACAAAGCCAATATCCAGTCACACTACCCGTAAAAGAATCCCCATTCCATATCTCATAAACCGTACTATCATTCTACGCCACCCAAAAAACAACACAAAAACAACATAAATTGAGGCTACAATAGGACAACTAGCTTGAAAGGGAGTAATACGAACATCAATCAATTCAACCATGTATTAGGTGAGCTCGCAACAGCACAAAATCTACACAAAATCCAAGATCCAGGAAAAGGTACTTATCGTTCCGGAAACATCAAATCATACTAGTATCGAATCGGGACCCCAGAAAAGGACAGTGACGTTGACAAACCAGTTTCGTATTTATACTTACACAACACAATACCCTATACGATACAAAAAAAAAAGCAAAAAAAATAACACCATAATGCGTTTCCCCCCTCCCCGCTGCGTCACAAAAAAAAGCATGCACTCTACTGCTACCTCAGAGTAGGTAGTCCTTGTTGTCCCATCAAACAAAAAGAAACCATAAAAAAGAATCTCTACTTAATTAATTTTTCTTACGCTTTCTAATACACACGCTTGAAAGGTGGGATAGCCTTGCACTCGTTCTCATCTAGGGTGTGGGCAACCACGCCTCGGTACGCGAGCTCCGTCTTGCCCTGAGGAGTCTTCTGGTAGGACAAGGTGTGCTTCATCCACTCCTTGTCATCTCGGTCTGGGTAATCCTCACGGGCGTGTGCACCACGAGATTCCTTTCTTGCTGCTGCTGATTCGGCGGTTTGGACACTAGGATAGGGTCAGTATACGAGAAGGATAGAGGATGGTGAGTGAAAACTTACGCGCAGGTCAACAGATTTCTCAGTTCCAAGGTCTCAACCAAGTCAGAGTTCCAGATCATGCTTCGGTCCTTGGTTCCAACATCCTTAAAGGTCTGATCAACGGCGTTGATCTTTTGAACACCCTCATCCAAACTCTCTTGGGTACGGAAGACACTGACATCCGTCTGCATAACCTTTTGCATGGCCAGACGAATTTCATGTGTGCTCTTTGGTCCATCAGCTGTTCTGATTTGGTCGAGAACTTTGATGGATTCAGCACCAGCGTCGGCGCTGATCTCCTTGTGAGGCATGCCTGGCTCGAATCGATCACGAACAGTATGAGAAACAGCACGACCAAAGACAATCAAATCCAAAAGGGAATTGGCGCCAAGACGGTTAGCACCGTGCACAGAGACGCATGCAGCTTCTCCGCAGGCGAAAAGACCTGGTACAACTTTGTCTTGGCCTTGGCTATCAACAGTGAGGACCTCTCCTGTGTATTTTGTAGGAATACCACCCATGTTATAATGGACGGTTGGGAGTACAGGAATTGGTTGCTTTCGAACGTCAACACCCGAGAAAATCGAGGCAGTCTCTGAGATACCAGGAAGACGTTCAGCGAGGACATCTGGTGGTAGATGACTGAGTTGAAGGTATAGATGGTCCTTATCAGGACCAACACCACGACCTTCCCGGATTTCCATAGTCATTGAACGGGAAACGACGTCACGACTGGCCAAGTCCTTGGCAGTTGGGGCATAACGTTCCATAAATCGTTCACCCTCAGAGTTGAGGAGATACCCACCTTCTCCACGTGCTCCTTCGGTAATCAAGCATCCAGCTCCGTAGATACCAGTGGGGTGGAATTGAACGAATTCAAGATCCTGGTTAGGAAGACCGGCACGTGCAACCATAGCCATTCCATCACCGGTACAGGTGTGCGCTGATGTACAACTGAAGTATGCTCGTCCGTAACCACCGGTTGCCAAAACAGTGTTGTGCGATCTGAATCGATGAAGAGTACCGTCTTCTTGGTTGTAGGCGAGAACACCCTTGCATTCTCCGTCCTCCATAATCAAATCAAGAGCGAAATATTCGATAAAGTAATTGGTGTTATGTCTGAGAGATTGACCATACAGGGTGTGGAGAAGAGCGTGTCCAGTTCTGTCTGCTGCGGCGCAACATCTATATGCCTGTCCACCTTTTCCGTATTTTTGTGATTGACCTCCGAATGCACGTTGGTAGCTTGGCCAGTTAGTAGGACTTTACATAACGCCTGGGGAAAACCTACATCTTGCCATCTTCCGTTCGGGAGAAAGGACATCCATAGTTTTCTAGTTCAATAACAGACTGTGGTGCCTCTCTGGTCATATAATGAATTGCATCTTGATCTCCGAGCCAATCCGAACCCTTTACGGTATCGTACATGTGCCATCTCCAGTCGTCCTCGTGCATGTTTCCTAGAGCCGCATTGATTCCACCTTGTGCAGCTACGGTGTGACTTCTTGTTGGGAAAAGTTTTGATATACACGCGGTGTTGAATCCGGCTTCCGCAAGTCCGAAAGCTGCTCGCAGACCTGCCCCTCCAGCTCCCACAACAAGCGCATCATATTCGTGTTCCTGTAATTTTGGTCAGAGATCGACCATTAAGGAGTGGGATGAGTCGTGGCCTACAATAACGGGGTACTTATTGCTTAGAAAGGGAGATGCCTCTTTTGCCCTCAGAGGGGCGTGGGTGATTATGCGTGCTATATTGTTATTAGTTATATGGCGACATTAAGCAACGCGTTGTATAGCCTACCAGCAGGTCTTGATGCAGAAAAATATCTGGATTGGTTCTTCAATGCCCTCGAAATCTGGGATACGACAAATTAGTAGCTATTCCCATGTGGGTTTTCATCCGAGCGGAGGGGACGTACCGAAGGGCCAGCCGTAAACCTTCGCATTGCGATTGAAGACATTTTGGCAGACAAATGCAGCCCAGAGGAAGAGAGGAGAGGAGGGAGAAGAAAAGAAGAGAAGCCGTCGATCTAGTTGTTTGGAGAATTGAGGCGAATTGAAGACGTTCCGAGGTCGAAATGCACTGGGATTTAGGACCCGCGATCGGACCAATCAAAGTGAGTCGCATTCAAATATTCAAATCTGCTGACAAGTCGAGTCCCGTGACGAAGAGCCGAGTTGCCGGAGGTGGACAGTGAAAGCAGTATATAGGTGCAAATCTCTAGAATAATGAATTTTTGGCTTCTAAAAATCTACAGTAACTAGTAAAATTAATCTAATCTTCACTTTTGATTCATTATTTTGCTTTTTTTGAATTCTTAGAATAATTTATACCTATATATAATTATCAATTACTTGGTAAAAATAGACCACTCGTATTCACTGCCGCTTTTTCCAAACCTTCTCTACCCGAGGCGATTCCACCGATTCCTGCTTCCCATCATCCGTCTTTTGCCGATTTTCGGCGTTAAGAAGTGGCTAGTGACAAGATATTTATGGATGTGGCTGACGAGAAGGTCACATGACAGTTACTGGAATACCATCCATATCAGGCAGGTTACCGACTTCCCGTCCCGTCTCTTCCCTGCAATTTGCAACAACAATCTCATAAATTCTGTCAGTTACAGCCTTTATTTATCATAATCGAATACATACTCGAGTACTCGAGTACCGCCAATTTGTACTTCAAATTCTGGTCATCTCCACGCTACCTATATGTTTTCTCTCTTGGCAATTGCAAGTGGCTTGTGTCACTTCGTCTAACTGTCTCCATTTCCACTCTTTCTTGCGTTTATCTCAAGTCCAACACCAGGTCAACACCAGGGACAATGCACTTATTCAGTCTTACTTACTCAAGTAGTATCCGCCATGATTTTACATGCAAGTTCACGTAAACACGTGGCTAGGCCCATGGCAAGGTACCGTCCTACCCCTATTGCATCTACCCAATACATGGAGATGCCGTCAAGGAGATTATTCTCCTTCTGGTCGAAGCTAGACTGTCTTTTCAGAAATCACACCCAACACACCGTCAGCTGAGTCTGGGTTTATCTCTTCCTCCCGTGTGTACAGATGTCAACTTCTCGCGTATGTTTACTCATGGGTCTCTCATCTCGTGAAACCAGATGCGGTAGTACTGTCGAAAGCGCCAAGCGAGCCGGGATCACAGCCGGGTGAACGATTTCGCGAATTCGGAGGCCCAGCGCCGATGAGCCTGAATTCCAGATAGATTAATTATTGGCTGCTGAACTTCTCACAGATCACGCTGTTCCGGCTGCTCAGCCGTGAAGGCCTTCATAATGTATATACACCAAACGGATAATTTCCGTTCTATGGTTCTTTTTCAGCCCCAGGTTCTCTTAGGCGACGGGGGATATGCAGCAAGGACTATGTTCCCCCGCATCAAGCACATTCTCCCCTCCATGGAATATTTCCCATCCAATAAACATGATGGTATTGGTGGCAAGGTCTTGTTCAGCCTAGTAGTGCAAAAAAAGTTGAAAAGAAAAATCTGGCCCTTATATATCATCCAAATTTCCCACGATCGAGTGCTCTGTTCAGTGTCACTTACGTCGTTCTTTTCATTGCAATCATGAAATTCTCTAGCTTTACTGGTAGGGTCTTTGGCTCAGTTCTATCTGGTAAGCCTAGAGATCCACTTCTTGTCGTTCTGCTAAATCTAATTGTCAATAGTGGCATGTACTGTTTTTGCACAGGATTTTGCCACACATGGAATGTACACCGAACCAAACACCGGAATCACTTTCTACACCAGCTACCAGCAAGATGGGCCAATTACTGGAGGTGGAGAGTTTTCAATGACATCTGTTGGAGGATTTACATTTGGCATGGCTTTACCACCCAGTGCGGCAACCACAGACTACTATGACTATATAGGACTAGTAGTATGTAACTGCCATTCCGAATTGCTTGAAAAAAAGATACTAATATCTTCAGATTGGTTCTACCCCCAACAAAAAAGGATGGACTGGTATACTTCAAGGAGACCAAGGTGCAGGAATGCCTAACCATCTGATGATTTTGGCCTGGCCTACGGGAAACGGACATGAGATTGCAACATCTTTTCGTTACTCTCCGTAAACGCGCGCCTTCTGCTTGACAATGCGCACAAGCTAATTATGTCGATAGTTCTTACCAATTGCCAGTCATTTACAAGGGATCTGCCCAATTGACGAAAATGTACACAAATGTCAATGACACACATTGGACGATGGTATATAAGTGTTCGAGATGTCTGATCTTTGACGATCCTTCACAGACCGAGTTCAACGCTTCGACTTCAGCAGGCCAATTCGGTGCAGGCTGGGCTCAGTCCGTAACTGGACCAGTGAACCCGCCAGATCCAAATTCGGACTTTGCCCAACACGATAACGGACAAGGATCATTCCGAATTATTGTCAGTTCTGCCACTCAAGCATCTTACAGTAAATGGGAGAGTATGACGGCCACCGCAGCCCCTCCCTCCACTTCAACAGCACCTCCAACTACAACCACTCTTCCAGTCTCAGGAGTTCCCGTCCCAACACAAACTAGCTATGATTACGTTGTGATTGGAGGTGGAGCCGCTGGTATACCAATTGCTGACAAGCTTTCCGAATCTGGAAAATCAGTTCTGCTTATTGAGAAGGGAGTTGCATCTTCGGCTAGATGGGGTGGAAGTAAGTACATAACCTACAACTATTTTGGAAGTGCTAACGAGACTATAGCCTATCGTCCTGAGAGCGGGTGGTTAGACGGGCAAAACCTGACTTGGTTTGATGTACCCGGAGAATGTAACAGAATATGGAATGGAGGATCAGCTGGCGTTGCTTGCACCGACACAGATCAAATGGCAGGATGTGTTCTCGGTGGAGGGACTGCGGTCAATGCTGGACTATGGTGGAAGGTGTGTTGTATCTCCAAGACCCTGCTATTCATGCTCTAACATTTTCCAGGCAAACCCATCCGATTGGGATTATAATTTCCCCGCAGGATGGAAAGCAAGAGATATGCAAGCCGCAACCGACCGAGTGTTTTCTAGAATTCCCGGGACAGACCACCCTTCGCTCGACGGGAAGCTCTACGTCCAATCAGGATTTGATACCCTCAGAACCGGTCTCGAAAAAGCCAAGTGGAAGAGTGTGACAGCAAATAATGTACCAGGCGAGAAAAACCGAACCTACGCGCACACTCCGTACATGTCTTCACATGGAGAGAGAGGCGGACCAATGGCGACATACCTGGTCACCGCTTCCAAGCGAAAGAATTTCCAAATGTGGCTCAACACAAGTGTCGAACGGATTAACCGGGTTGGTGGGCATGCCGTCAACCTTGACGTCTCCCCTACGAATAATGGAGGTCGTATAGGTACAGTCAAATTGACACCCGTCACTGGTCGTGTAATCCTCGCAGCCGGGGCTTTTGGAACCCCAAAGCTCCTTTTCCGAAGTGGAATCGGACCCAAGGATATGCTCGATGTTGTTGCTAGCAGCTCAGACTCCAAAGTTATGATTAACTCCGCAAGTTGGATTAATCTTCCCGTTGGCCAGGGTCTTAACGATCACCTGAATACAGATACTGTCATCTCGCATCCAAACGTCTCTTATTACGATTGGGTGGAAGCATGGAACACACCAATCGAACAAGATAAAGTCAACTACCTCACTAAACGTATCGGTCCTCTCACCCAAGCCGCACCAAACATCGGACCTATGATGTGGGAGGAAGTCAAAGGTCCTGATGGCATCGTTAGACAATTCCAGTGGACTTCCAGAGTCGAAGGGTCAATGGGCGAGCCGAATGGGAATACCATGACGCTTAGTCTGTACCTTGGTCGTGGATCTGTATCTCGTGGCCGAACATCTATTAACAAAGGCTTGAATATGCTGGTCTCTACGATTCCGTATGGAGATCCGAATGATCTCGCAGCCGTAGCTACTGCGATTGATAGTATGGTCAAAACCCTAAACACCATTCCGAATCTCACCTGGGTTCATCCCACTGCAAACCTCACAGGCGCCGAATATCTCAAGACTGTAAGACATTTTAATTCCACCACCATCCCCTTTCTGGTATTTCACTAACAACCTCCAGCTCCCACTAGACTACGCCAACGTCGGCTCCCGCCGTTCAAACCACTGGATGGGCACCGCAAAACTCGGTACAGACAGCGGTCTAAAGGGCGGAACCTCCGTCGTCGATACAAACACCAAGGTCTACGGTACAGACAACATCTTTGTTGTGGATGCTAGTATTTGGCCCGGAATGCCGTCTACGAATCCGAGTGGGCTGATTGTTGTTGCTGCCGAGCGGGCGGCGGAGTTGATTCAGAGGTTGCCGCTTAATAGTGCGCTTCCGAGGGTATGTCCCGTTCCATAATGCCCCTTCCAATTTTTGGTTTCCTTGTAAGTTGTATTAACAAGAGTGACAGGGCGCCAAATGCGGTGGTATTGATTATAATGGGAGTCAAGTTTGTAGAGAGCCATTTGTTTGTAAGGTTTCTTCGCCGAGTTTGTCGACTGTGAGTATTTTCCCTCTTCTCGATCCATCCGATTGCTTTGTTATAAATCTTACTGACTGGTTTCCTTGTAGTGTACGTAAGCGAATATGAGAGGCTTGGAGTAACCGGATTTTCACACTATTTTTGTATATACATTTCACTTCTTCGATGCTTTTATGTGGTAAGGTTGCCAGCACTGTTGTATATATCTCTAGCACATTACACACAAGGTGGAAATATACAATTCTCCCTTTACTATTGCTATGCTTGTCTTTTTCAGAATGCTACACCGCGTGCCTCATATTATCTCGTATACAAACAATGCACGTCAGACATATAAGAACAGTACAATCCGTACATATGCAACTCGGGTAGCCACTTTCTTCCCCACGACGTGATTTCCCAAATGCACACTGCAGGCAATCAGTCATGGGTCCACATCAAATTTGTGAGACAGCTGGAGGCGAGGTTCTGTAAGATCTTACATTGGTGGCGCGGCTAAATTGTGGACACGGTTATGTACTGGGATTTTGATATTCAGGCAGCATCCACGTATAAAGTAGCTGTAGATGTGGATGTAGATGGACGTAAGATTTTAAAAACTCAGTTCGTCTGTTTTTCAAATCCTATTTGCTCCTTAAGATATTACGATGCTGTAAGGAATTTCATGTGTAGAATAGAAAGTGTATAAAGCAGGTAGTCTAATTTTAGAAATATAGTATTTTATACTAAATCGGCCTAAATCTGGCACTAAAATAGATAGATCTAGAATATTATAACCTATCTCCCATTCACCCTCCCAACCTAGAATTCCACCGAAAATTACTCACACCTCACCTCTCACGTGCCTCTGTACTCTATATTGAGAAATAAGCCTTTTCCTCTCAGCAATCAGATCGTGTAAAGCATCAGTCAGTCATATGGCTCAATGGAGAATGTATCATCTGGTAATGCGAGATAAACCAACTTCTATGGAAGCAGAGTTCATCCGAGCGTACTATGCTACGCTTGTTTTTTTTGCTTTTTTAATTTTTAAGTTTTAGTTATTCTTAGGGTTTAATAGTTCTTTTATTTTAGTCTAGAGACTAGCGACGATTCACTACGGCAGCGGAAAGGAAAATATCTAGACTGGAAAAATTATTGGAATATACTAGTTCAATTTTTCGATATATACTAATAAAGACATTCTTTCTAGGACGATACACATATATAGAACTATTAAGAAAGTACTTAACTATAGGGGAAATCAGTATAAGAGGTGAATTTGATTTCTGGGTACCTCAAAATGCTGTGGATAGTTTAACATTTAGAACCACATCGTATAATATCATGTTATCATAAATGTGCTCTCATAACTCAGTTGATATGGTAGCTGAACTAGTGCTTCGCAAGTGCTTGAATGATTCTCATGAGCTACTGGTATGTTATAAACAAACAACACCATACTGGCAATAGATTCGCAAATCTTTTGTACAGCATAATCTAACAAAGCCCTTTGTCCAGGATTATTCAAGGTCCAAGGATGCGTTGTCTATAATTCTCAAAGAGAATCTTTGTGATATAGAACAAGGACTCGAGAACAATGTGCATTATTCGTCTTTAAGTGCTCGCTGGGTTTTCGAATAATTGTGAGAAATAATAACTCGACCAACATTTCATAAACAGAAGCAACAACAACCTTTAATGTAAGTGCGCCATATTTACATAGCTAAAGTCATCTAGCTGTCTCTATTGAGCACCGGAAACCCCTTATTCACCGCACCACAAAACATGGCCAACACGTGTGAGACACCTATCATTGGTGATTGTTCGTTAAGTAGAGCAGAAGAAGAACCTCATCCCCTAGGCCCCAATGAGTTAACCTTTGGGGTCGAGCTTGAGCTGTTGATCGCTTATCGACGCAGAAGCGAAGACCCCGACCCCCACCCAGAGGATCCTCGTTCAATCGACGGAATTGTCGGTACCCATTATCCCATGGACGATTACGATTTCACAGAACGGATACAAAGAAGAGCAGAGGGTCAGAAGCGCGTCGTCGATTTTCTCAGAAGCGCTGGATGGAACGCAAATTCCCAGTATGAGAATGTTCGTTTCGAAGATTGGGTTGTGAAGGACGATCCCAGTATCAATGTGGAAGGTGATGAGGACAAGTGGTATGGTTATTTGACAATGGAGATTGTATCTCCACCATTTTTCGCAACACCAGAGGCTGTAAGTGACGTAGGTGCCGTCTGCGATTTACTCGTATCAAAGTACCGCATTTTGTGCAATAACACAACAGGATTGCATTGCCATGTTGGCTACGGGCACCACGGATTTTCTCCACGCGTACTTACAAACTTCTTCGCAACGGTGTGGACATTCAATGAGCTTTTAGAAAACCTCCATCCTGCTCGTCGTCGAGGAGATGCTTCATTGAACGTCCACTCATATTATCCCAGCTTCAGATATCACTCAGAACTTGGATGTAGTGTAGGTAAACTCCTAGATGGCAAGATAGACGGTCTTGAACAAATATTGTCATGTCGAGAGGAACTTGACACGACACCACTGCTGAACCTAGTGTTGTCACCTGGAGGCCGCAATCGGCTATCCTACAACGCCAGAAATCTTGCCCTGTATGATCGTGGTGACCCACACGGAAAATTAACCTTAGAGTTCAGACAGCATGAAGGAACCCTTGCGAGCCAACGGGTCATGGCCTGGATCAACGTATGCGTAGGACTGGTCAATTTCGCTGACAAGGTCGATGATGCGGTGCTTGATGAGTTTCTTAAAAATCACATAAGTGATAGCCACGACAGTGACTACACGGTCATCGAGCTACTAAAAGCAATTGGCTTACCAGCAGAGGCAGAATTTTACAAAACGTGGTTTGAAGCAAACCCTACCTGGTTAGATCCGCCAATCCCTGAGCCTGAACTTAGTCCAGATATAGAGTCAGATTAAGTGGATAGCGTAGTACCATCGAATAGATAGCATATTATATACTAACCCTGTACTCCATATCGTCTTCGAACCACTATATAATAGTAGTACTATTCTATACTCTACACCTTTACTCTTTGTGCACAATAAATTTCTTGATGAATACGATAATGCTCATATTGCACTATTGCCTTTGACCATAAGTTAAATCAACGTCTCCCTCAAGAAATCCATCTCCTCCTGTGTCTTGAGCGGTTCATTCATTCTTCCTCCAACTGCGACGCTGGCACTTCCCACAAGAGTTCTGGCTCCAGGAAGACGAGAATAGCTGAACCAACTCTAGTCTTCTAAATTGTAAGAGCCGGACTTATATATGAGCTCCCAACTTTATAGAACAAAGAAAGAAACACCTTAAGAAGCTTATACTGATTCGGTGTTACAAATAGTAATGATTATCTTAATTAGCCTAAAAGACGTGACTTAATAAAGACCAACCAAATTCAATTACTCTAAATTGCTTGTATAATTGTTTCAATAACACGACCCTTGCTAGTACAATGCTGTTCTCAACAAGGGGTGGAGTCCACTGCAAAGAGAAATGTTCAGGTCTCTTAACATGCAACAAAACAGCAGCAGAGTGAATTAAAATTGCAAGTGTAGCTTCATAACTTTGTGCATACATTTTACATCCTAAACAAGAATGGTTAATTCAACGTATCTCAACTCAAATCTTGCTCTTCCATCAAGCTTCTTCCTTCCCGTCCAAACCGGTCTTTTTGAATTGGCCTCCTTCATTCTCCTTCTCACCTCCTCAAATTCCAGTTTCGCCTAAGATCCACCACTTCCGCACAATTGGGCATCTTAAAATTTAGAGCCATAGAATTATCAACCATAGAATCACCAGCAGCCATTCCCTTACAAGCTTTTGACCAGCTCACAAAACAGTGTTCAGACTGCGGAAAGAAAAGATCGCCAAGTGTCAGCTGAAAACTTGCCAATTATTATACTGACTCTCTCCCACATAACAGACGAATGGTAAATGAGCGATGGCATCACTTACGGTAGAACTTTTCATGTGTCACAACGAATCCAGTGTCAACAGAGGCAGATATCCCATTCCCTTCAAACTCTACCGGTTCGCATGACCATCAAGTCTGGAATCTGCTTCATAAAGAGGGACATCCCAGTCTGTATGCCTCAATCTCCACATACAAGACACATCAGAGATTCCACCACCAATAATGGGGAATCTCTTATTTTGCAGGTCCATGGTGAAAGCTGTGAACTTTGTTGGTTGAAACCTTTTCTTCGAAAAGAGAGCTGAATAGCGGATGATGGCAATGAGTAGAAGGTATATAGCTCTTTTATATCTGTCGGCTGTGGGCACCTCACCAGCTTGAGCGAGTCTACTCATGATCAAGACAAGAAAAATTCCAGGCATACGTCAGGCTCAATGGCACATTTGTTAAACATGGTACTCCTGGAAGTCATAGTCACGTCGTAATTTGTCTGACACAGTCTCTCACGGTAGTTCAATTTGTTGCAGACCACAAAATGATCCTGGAGTTTTTCCATAGGCTCAGAAAACCAACAACTGCGCCTCAATTTTGATCATACCTGTAAAGCCGTTCATCAATAATATCCTAGTGTTTGCGCGTCAAACGTATGCATCACATGGTCTGACTGATTCTGAAAACCCGCACCTCAATTAAAACCGAACTGTGTCCCATATGCAAAGTAACCTCAATATTATGACTACTGCTTCTGGACTATAGAAAGCGGGTCTAGGTAAGACGCATTCTTCTCTTGCGTTGTGTGTTGGTCATAATAATGGCTACTTGCCAAACACCCTTGGATATTCCAACATGTTTTATATGTTGGAAAAGACGTGGTTCCCTCCCGATCACAGTATCGATTTATCTATCGTGTCTGATTGCCGCCTTGCGAAGCTGCCATCGCCCTTGGGTGTGCAGTAAAGTCTCTATATGCCTCAAGCTAGGTCCCCCCCCCTACCCCCCATCTGGCGAAACCTCGCTCCACCCCACTCCACCCACCCAAATCCCCACAATACCTTTCCATATCAGAATAAGAAAGTTAGCATCCATCAAACCCGCAATTCTAGTGTAGATGGTGTGTGGGCCCTCCGTCGAGGATTAGCCGCAGGAGGGATGAGTTGTCTTATTAGAGCGACCTAGAACGAGTGAGGGGCGCGGGCTCCTGTGATCTTAGCTGCATCTGTCTATTACTTCTTTTTTTGATTTTTTGAATTTTTTTTGGTGAGAAAGTGAATTTGACCTTTGGTGTTTTGGTGTTTTGGTGTTTTCGCGTTGCGTGTTGTTTTGATTTACAGTAGGCGAGTGACGTGACTGACGTCCTTTACTATATGTCTTCAGGTTTTATTTTCGACCCAGCGCGGTAATACATGACAATAACCCCAAAAACATTGTCGATAAAGTTAAAGTTAAATGTTAACTAAAAAACAGGGCTCGGTTGGTGGAATTGTATGCAGTATTTACTGTCAGGATACTAGTATGGCTGAATAACTTGCACTATCATGGGGGCATTACTCGTATTGAAGAAAATGTGTCAAATGAGAATGACTTTCAGCTCATAGCAGTTCTGCACGTCACCGATAAGAGATTCTGGATTCTGACGCGCTAGAGAACATGCAAGCGCGGGTCGGAAGATCATCCGCCAATATGGAGAAAACGGGTTTTCAGTCCCCTACTCGAGTAACTTCCAGTAAATGCCAGGATGTTTCGTAATCCTGGTCGTTGATCCATTTGCACATCGAAATACCCCCATTTTCATATGTAGAACCCTCGGAACTAATCGATTCGCACACAAAATGCCTTGGAAAATACTCTGTAATAGAGACAACGAGAACCTAGAAGAATACTAGTTATCGAAAAGGCAGTATGATGCGACTGGGCGAATCCTTAAGCGAGCTCAAGGCTATCCTAGGATTTGTTGCTGCATTGTGACCAACATGGAACCAACAACAGAATACGAGACATCACCAATTCGAGAGGGCTATTTGATATGCCGGAGCTATTATTATAGAAGAACCCAGCACATCTGGCTCTGCGGGACTTTGGTTGGAGGGCGCTTCGCTGAGGGCTCTGACCCAATTACCGCCCATGACTTCCTACTTGTTGCTCCCATCGAAAGGGCAACCTATGTTTGACCATTCACGCATGTCTCAAATAGCTATCGAAAATTTCAAGATTGCCACGGAGTACTGCATCCTTTGATGTGACCTTCCAATCTGTATTTCCAGGGATACCACTACTGTCGTTAGGTTCCAGTGTTATTGTTAGATCATCGTTCAGCTGTATGAAGATTTACGGGAGGAAACCAAAACTTGTTAAAACTTGTGGGATTCGTTTTGAAGACAACAATGATGTTTCTGGTGGCTTGGATAATGGGGTTTACGGGGGGGGGGGGTTGGTATATTATTGCTACGCAAATCTTCTTGTTTTGAGCAGAAAATGTACTGTCTTTCGATTGATGATTGATTCTTATCTCCACAATCAAAGAGAGCGGTCAAATATACCGAGATTATATTATATGGGTAAACTCTGGAGATTTCCAGTCACCGGTAGATTACCTTTATATACCTACGAGCACTTCATCCAGAATTCAATCAAGGTTATGAATATATTCCTGGGATCTCAGCCCCCACGCCACTTGATTATAGCGGGTATTATCCCAATGAACTAGGAAGGTCAAGAATTGAGGGTCCAGGGTATGCGCGATGCAAAGACAAAGGCAATCTAGAGAAAAAAACAGCGCTTCAGGAGGTTATAAATGCTGCAAGTTTGCTACAGCAAGAATTAGTCTTCTCAGTCTTTTGCTTTATCGTGAAGCTTTACTGTCATCCAAGACCGAAATGGCGTCTAAAAAGACTTTCGACTCATTCCCTGGCTTTCCAGAGGGCATTCCGGTAGCAAAGATAGCACAAGTATCTCTTGCAAAACTCACGACGGGAGATGAAGAGGAAAGTGTGCGTTTGTTCAAAGCTTGCACGGAACTCGGGTTCTTCTTGCTTAACCTCAACGATGACGATGGAGGCGAGAAGTTGTTGACCGACCTCGAGAACATCTCCCGCATCCAAGAAGAACTCTATGATTTACCCGACGAAGAGAAAATGTTGTACAAACTTATTCCTCCTCATAAACTTGTTGGGTAAGTTTTAGTCCCATTACTGTTTTTTTGTCTTAAATTGGTGTGTAGAAACATTTGCTGATCATGACACTTCAGGTACAAGGCTGTTGGGGTTATGAAAACAGAAACAGGACAGCCTGACAAGTGCGAGTTTTTTCATGTCAGTCGAGATGAAATGCTCGGAGTTGAACCAGCCGGGGAGAATCCACAAGTCATCCTGGAGAATCAGAGCAAGATCATTTCCTTTCTCGACCACATCAACCCCATCGTTCAAATATTGCTCGCATCCTTAGACAAGAGGCTCGGTCTACCCTCAGGCACTTTATCCTCCTTACAGCGTGTGGAACAGCCTTCTGGGACAATACTTCGTATGATACGGTATCCCTCCCAGGCCATTGATGACCGCCGTACAGCCCTTCTACCACACACAGATTATGGTACCTTGACATTCGTCACGAGTGTTTTGGGAGGTCTCCAAATTCTCCCGGAAGGAGCATCAGAATGGGAGTATGTTGAACCAAAGCCAGGCTGCGTCGTTGTGAATCTTGGTGATGCGTTGGTTGAGTGGACCGGTGGCGTGCTGCGCTCCAACTTGCATCGTTCGACAGCCCCCCCTGGACTGCAGGCTGGATGTGTACGACATAGCATCGCGTATTTGATCCGACCAGGGCGTGAGGTGTTAATGCGGCGGTTAGTGGGCGGCCGCATCCCACCTGCCAAAGAAGGCGAAGATATGGACATGACGGCCAGCGAATGGGAGATGAAGAAGGCTATGGCATTGATAGCTGGTGCAGATATTGCGAGGAGTCGTGGAGGCACAGTAGTGTTGGAATAATGTTGGAATGAGGGGTTTCAATTTCCGGGTTTTGCCCCGCGATATTTTATTCATCGGTTGTGCATTTGAATAACCTTTTACATGCTTACCCCAATAAAGTGGACTGTTTGGGTGTGTCTAATGAAATGAATGCACAAAATTCTAAGCAGTATATTTTGAAATAATTGACTTTTCTCACTTAAAGTACTGGACAACTGCTACACAGATGAATACGAAAGGATCTATTAAATGAATCAAATTATTTATTTACCGGAGGAACAATAGCGTGGCTTCTTGAGTTTTTAGAAAAGTGATATTAGTATCCCGCCTGTTGAATTTGTAAGTGACATAAATTAATGTAGACAAAGTCCCCGAAGAATTAAGCAAGTCATTGTTCGGTAATATGTAGAAAGTTCCAAGTACTTTCCTTCGCCTTGAACTAACTCGCTTGAGAGACTTGAGAATCAAACTCCTTGCCGTCTCAAAATTCATAGCTAACATCCTTTTCGTCTTCTCCTCTGTCATCATTATCACTATCATATGCTATAGTACGTGCAAAGGCCCTTGATTCAGTTACCAAAGCAGGATTCATGAAAGATTCATTTTGTAACAAGTAGCTACTGTAATCAAATCAATCTTTTTTTGGTTTGACTACAAAATCTAATGATACGGGTGGGGTGTAACTAAGTGGTATGTTCTCGTATATTTGTTTACTCCGCTAAAAGAGTGTAGGTTACCAAGTCAGGTTATATTAACGGCTTGGTCCGTCCGTCACGTGAGTGTCCCCCCCCCACTACCACTTGGGCAGTGTCTCTGGTCACTACTAGAACCGCGAGAATCTTCCCAAGGCATGATGTTACCCCGTGTGAAGCACGTGTAAGTAAAGATAGGGGCTCCTCGTGTACGAAAACATCCGCCGATTTTAGTCCATTGTAAACTATTATAGCTACACGCAATAAAACCACAACAACGCATCTAAATATTACAAGAATCGACATCAAGGTTCATTAGCTTCGAAAGAGTTAGATATCTCTTATTTTTGCAATTTTCTTTACTGCTGTTACACCTAATACAGTAGGAGGTGTCTTGTACTAAAATCGGCGGATGTTTTCGTACACGAGGAGGGGGGACAGCTAAGAGTTGCCCTTGTCACGTAGATCATATGTGACCAAAGTCTATAACGCCCAAATCAGTGTCTCTGATTCGCTAATTTCGCTAAAAACTGGGGCCAAATTGTACTATTGACCAGGTAGGGGTTCTTCGGTCATTGTCCACCCCCTTTACATTATCGTAATCACAGCTGTAGCACCCCAAGAGGCCACTGGCCATCGCTACCCCGCGTCAATAGTGTAATCTTACTGCCTTGCTCCAGTGACTCTGGATATAGATAGTATTTGGACGATTTGTGTATTAAGAAGATATGAAAAGACTAGAATTACTATTCGATACAATATTTCTAGATTTCTCCTACTCTTTCTATCTTAAATCGGTTAGTTGGTTAGACTCGTACTTACCAAGTGTTGGGAGAGGGTAAGGGGGGTAGGCAGGTAGGGGAGATGGTAACAACAGAATAGATAGGGACCTATAGGTAGGTACGTAGGGGTGGTGCTAGGGGTACGAAAGAGGATAGGGGAGTGCTCTGAAATATAGGTGCGCGTGGTACCCTCGGCCAGGCTCGGTTCGCTTAAAACTCTCGTAAAAGTTAAGCGGACTGGCAAAGGCACTTAGGAAAACGGGGTACCTATAAGTAAGCTCCTGCTGTAAGTCGCTAAGTGCGGAGAATATTTGTAAGCTTTTGGTAGGGCAGATATTATCACAATAAACCATTTACGCCGCTGGAGGTTATATTGACGCTCGTGCTCACGCATGGTTACGATATTTTATATACCAAGTTCTCACAAGTAACTACTCGCATTCATCGGTCCTGGTAAGATATTACAGAATCCATTTTTGCGACTTAAAGTCAGGTATCCCCAATTAAGTGGACATCAAAAATCGCAAAGAGCAATATGAACATGTATAAGAAAGAGCTTGAGAATAGAGTCGACTTCGGATTCAACGTGGATCATTTAACCTGAAAGAGACTACATCATGATATTACGCTCTCTACCTCTGTATCCAACTCCGTTCCATGCATTTCCTCTGCACATCTCTAGTGTACTGCCAATTTCAAGCCAAATCTCTTTGTAACCCCTACCCCTTTCGTACTCCGTATTCGCGCGCCTCCAACCTCACTGTTGTACCCAATTCTCGCACACGTACCACCACAAACTCACTACAGCTCTCTTAATTACAAGATAACATTTAGAAGCTATGACTGCAAAGTGTACCCCAAAGGATCGGCGTTTAATCTAACTAAAGCCAATACTTTGTTTTGAGGTAGATGTTTGAAAGTTAAGCGAAGGACCTTGCAATCTCGCTACTATAGAGAAGTTGGACTTCGCTCTGTTTTGGAGAACAAAAAAATAAGAAAATCAAAGAAGTTTCAATTGCGTGATATCAATGCGTATTCCCAATTTCAAAAATTCCATCTTGCGAAGATTTGTAGAGTTGAACTTATTGTCTGTAAAGCATACTGATTCTGACAGATCGCTTTGCTCGCATGATATAGTGCCACGGCTAGATGGGATGAGTTGAAATGTTACTATGTTAGTCCTTCTTTGCCTTCCACAAGCCTGCCCATGGCAAGAAAGGGCGTTTCGGGACGGAATTAGCGGTCAGATTTCCTCTTTTCAAAATGCCTCTCTTCACGACCTTTTAAGATGATATAGCAAAAGATAAATAACAAGAATAGCCAAGAATTATTAATATACACTTAATCAATTCAAAGTTGACTAGTCTGTTTTAACAAGTTTTCAAACGTTGATTGACGTTGGTGTTCTATTTTTAGCTGTAGTATGCCTTCTCTCTAAAGCTTGGCACGGCGATGTTACTACGCCGATACTATAAAAAACTTTTGTATTTTCTAGGTCCCAGCCTGAAATAACTCTTGGGAATTAACATAGAATCGTTGTAAAATTTCAGATAGATAGGGAAAATCTATATATCCTGGCTTCCCACAAGTATTTAATATCCATACTTTTGACTCATACAGAGAACAACCACAGCTCTCAACAAGCCTTACTTTCTAACTTCCTCATCTCATTATCTTAAGTTTCTTATCAAGCGACAAAATGCAATTCCCAACTCTCCTAGTAATGGCCGCCTTAGCAATGGGGTATGTATCCACTCCAGAAACGCAAAAGGAAGAAAACAAACTAACAAACGTCATCAGTGTCCAATCAGCATTATACAAAAGAGCAATCTGCAAAAGTCCCAGTAAAGATCCCGCACTAAAAGGAGCAGTAAGTCCCTTCTATTACATCCCAACAATCTAATCACTTTGTTCTCCACCTCAAAAAACTCTCTTCCAAAGTCCTCAACAAAGACTCTAACACCTCCCACAGTTAGTCTTCGACGAGCAACCAACAATCAAAGCATGTGAGGCTTATAAAAATCGCAATACGGGTACCGCCAAATGGGATTCTTGTGGCGATTGTTTCTTCTTCAATAAGTTTCCTCCAGAGAACTTTTGTCGAAGTAATGAGGGACATATTGGTTCTGATGAGGTAAATATTTTCTTGCGCAGAGATCGGATTATGGATGTGATGAGTAGACTAACGTGGATATGGTTTTAGTGGCATTACTACTGTACTCTGAATGGTGCGACGGATTCGGAGGGCAAGGAATGATTTGAGTCATTGGGAGGTTATGAGAGGGGATAAGATGGAGGGGATGCGAGTTGCTAGTTGCTACTTGCTAGTTGCTAGTCATTGTACGATATATATGAAAGCTTTTTCTTACACCATGAAAAATTGGAGAATGCTACTTTGGCTTTACATGAGCCTAAAACAGCAAAGATCTAGAGACAGAATATATATTTTCAGTACGTCGTCCATGGTAGTCATAAGCGCTTCAAGTAGGAGCACAGACATCTCTACACCACTGTATCTTACTAAATACCTAAACAAGACATCCGAGATAGGAAACCTTTTTGTCTACCCGACGGCTACGGAAACTCCCGTAGCAAGGATCATACATCTCCCAAAATCCCAACAACAAATTTAGACGAAACTATCGCCCGAGAGATGCGTGCTCTACCCACTATGGGGAAGTCTCCAGACAGTCATGATCAGGGAGATACTAATATGTTATGACCTACTTAGACACAGCCTATAACTATTGAAAATCTGCAACAAATAGTAGTAGTCCGACTCCACATCTCCGAGTACCATAAGAACAAATCTCTAACACCCGCGCACCAGAGAAATGAGACGAACTACTCCGAAAGCGAGGGACTCGCTCTTTCGCTCAGCTCGGTATCTGGAACATACCGATAAGGTGGACAAAAACGGATATTAATATATTTTCTCTTAATCCATTACTCTTGTTCTAGATTAATGGTGTGTTTTCAATCTAATCTAAACTTTTGAGGACAACAAACGAAATAATCAACTACTCAATGCTCCTCGACGAGGGAGTGTGGAACTCGGACTTTCTTTTGGAAGGTGTACTCCGTATATGTATTAAAGATAGGGAATTTTGTAGTGCCCTTTGGGCTAGCGGTAATGGAAATCATATGAAAACCTTTGTATATCTCGAGAGTACTACAAGAGTTGAGTTATGTTGAATATAAGTAGGTAATTAGAATGCGTAGAGTTAAAAAGTGATTAACGACTTAAGTAGGCTCGTAGTAGACAAGATAAGTCTACTCAAGATAAGTCTACTACTTATCTTATCTAGTCTCCTAGAGTATTAGAAAGAATTATATATTTACTATTATAACAATTAGACATTTATTTTACCTAAATACTTAAAACAATAACTACAACTAAAAGACCTTTAAAAATACTTAAATATACAAAAATCTAATATTTCTTCTAGAGAAAATGTTACCTAAAAAGTATTAAGTAATAAGAAAAGAATATAGAAAAAGAATTAAAGGTTAAGAATTTTATATAATTCACTTACTCTACTTACTAAAAAAGATCTCTTTCTTCCAAAGCTTTCGGTTACTTAAGAATATTGAACCAATATATGACTAAAAAAGAAAAAGAATTGTTATTTCTAGCCTAGACAATGAATAGCGTGCTAAGTCTGCCACTTATCTTGTCTACTACGAGCCAGGCTACCTACTACTCACTTACTCACTCAATTTGAAAATTTCAATCCCCCAAAAGGGTAGTGTATAAATCCCACTTACTATTCCTCAATTCATTGCCCAGTGCTATCAAAAATCTCAAGGAAGTACTGTACGATTTTATATCCATATACCCAGATCCGATCCGATCAGATCATATAAAGAACTCATCTAACTATCTACTTTTATGTTTTCCTTTTCCCTTTCTTTTTTCTGTCTTCCTCGAATATCGATCGCATGCTAGATAAACACCCAACCTAACTCCCTTCATTCCTTTATATCCCAAAGAACAACGAAGCGTAAGAACAAGAACGAAGAACTTTTGGGTATGAGAAGAAAATTCTACCCCACGCTAAACGCCAAAAAAACGATGAAGCCCCCCTAGAATCTAGTTTATCCAAGCCAAAATGCCACCCCTAATTCCTTTTATACCACCTATCTATGCAACCGGATATTTGGAATCTCCCCTTATTTTTTGATCTGTCATATACCCTGTCTATAACCCCCACCCCCTTTTATATATATACCCCTTTCCTCACCACAGTCCCATTTAACAGATTTCAACTCATATGAAACCTGCCCTTCAACGCATCAAAAATAATAAAAATAAAGGCCGAGCTCGGCGCACTCCTCGCAACCGTAATCCCACACCCGCGATAAAGTCCCTTAAGACCATACTGTCTCCACAACACCACGCCCTCATTCCAGAACTTGAGTGGTGGAGCCCCCGGTGCTAGCGAACTGGTCTGCATCCTTGATTTAATAGTATCCGCCGGGAAAAAGAGGAAGTTATACGACATTCCTGCCGAGGCACCAGCAACGGCTTGTTGCCATAGGGGTAGTGGGAGGTCTAGTTCTGATTTTGGGAGGGAATGGGAATGTCGGTTGTTGAGGCGGTGGAAGAGGAGGGTGATGGTTTCCTTGCTGCCGAACCAGGCTGCGCAACCGCCCGTTTCGCGGATTAAGGTTCCTAGTTGGCCGTTCCAGAAGCCTTTGATTCCTTGGTTACGGAATACCTCGTGGATGACGGAAAGTGGTGTAGGTGCTTTTTGGATCATGCCGTCTGAACTCGAGGTTGCTGGGACTTGGATTTTGCATTTTACTAGCTCGACGGGTGTGAGGATGAGTGATGTGAAGGCGCCGGAGATGGCACCTGTGAGCCATAGTGCGGAAAGTGGGAGGGGCTTTTCGCGATTGTATAGGCCAGCCGAGAAGAGGGTTTCTCGACCTACTCTTTCCCAGAAAAAAAGACTGCTGGTTTCTAGAGCGGCTCCTACTAATGGTGCACTTATTCCACGGTATAGTCCCATGAACCCGTCTGCTCGGAGGGATTGTTTGAAACAGTCTATGGGACCTTTGTAGCGGAGAGGGAGGTGATCGGGTTGGGATTGTAGGCGTACTTTTACGGTGTCGAAGGGGTATTCGATATACTTTCCTGCCACACCGGCAATCTAGATTTTGTTAGTTGAGAGTCGAGTCATAAATTTGACAAAGGAAACTTACGGAGCCAAAAGTGATATCCTCCAAAGCGTCCATCACTGCTTCACTTCCCTTCGCTTTGCCTACGGGAGGGGAAGGAGAGGCAAAATCTGCATTTGTAGCAATCGACATCTTATACGTTGAGTACGTCCTTAGAATGAGGCCGTTATACAAAGTGGGGAATTGATGCGTTGTTTCCAGAAGGATGTATTTCTAGAATTGATTCCCCTCAATGTTTTCAAACCACAGAAAGACTAGTGATCTGAGATTCCGTCGCAGCAATTGACGTAGAGTGTTTCGGAAAACGTGTTGTGACGGTTCACAACTATTGGTGGGGGGTAATGATGTCAAGGAAGCGGAACGGGTTGAAATAGGTAACCGCAATTCGATTTAGGGAACTAGCAAGAAGGGTATAATCACTTCTTGCGTTGTTCAGAATGCCATCCGGTATGCGGAACACGGTATGGTGTGCGAAGAAAAGAAACCGCTTCGAGTGTCGTGGGCCAGTATCCAGGATCCAGTATCGCGGGGCTACCGAGGGAGCATATCGATGGACCAAGAGAAGAGCAGAAAGCGGTCAGAACTAAAGAACCAACGTTGGGCAGCGATATTTGCGACGGCGGAAATTAGAGGAACATAGCAGCAGCAGCAGCAGCTAGTACCTTATAAATAAAATGGCTCGGAGCGGTGTCGGATATTCGTGGTTGGGCTGGGATGAACATGAGGGACATTCTCACATCTTGTCCCCAACGCAAACCTCTCACGCACACTGGAGTTCTCAAGGATCTTTTTGTGGAGGGGGACCCGAGGGCGCGCTTTCTATTCGCCCGACGCTGACAGGGACGCGGACTGATGGCGCTAGGGAGCTGTAATCTTATCAGATCAAGCCCGATCAAGGTTTTTTCTAGCGTCGTCTGCAGCCTCTTCCCACTAGAGCCACTCTATCTGCGAGATCGATAAACCAATCTGCGTCGGAGCTTCACCCCCCACCTACTTTTTTTTCTCCATTCTACGTTTTGTTCGCGCAGAGCTTCGGTTTCTTCCATACTTACCTTTCTACTGCTATCATGTCTACTGAGGTTGCTGCTGCGGTTTCCGCGCCTAAGGTTGCCCCGCCACAGGGTATGCGCAAAAATGGTATGCTTGCGAAATTTACTATCTCCATCACCAGCGCCTATTCTAATACTCTGCAGGAAAGCAATGGCATGAACCCAAGACCGCATTCCGGCCGAAAGCTGGGAATTCCTCATATGAGAAGCGACAGGTGGAGAGGGTAGCTATGGCAGCAGTCAAGGCGAAGGAGAAGGAGATGAAGGAGGAGAAGGAGGCTGAGAGAGTCGTACGTTATGATACCCGTTGCTTCTAGATTGCGCTATACATCATACATATGAGCGCGATACATTTGCCTTGGATATGGAGCTAATACATTTTCTACAGAGACGGACAGCGGCTGCGAAGGAGAAGAGACTCGCAAAAGAAGAAAAAGCACGATACGAGAAGCTAGCAGAGACGATGCACAAGAAGCGAGTCGAGCGACTAAAGAGAAAGGAGAAGCGAAACAAGATGTTGAAATCATGATACCTTATATTATTGCGATATTTCAGAGGACTGCATTGTTGGCGTTGGGCACCCATGGGAAATTGGCGTTGAGGGAGGAGGATTGATCTTGCATTATGATTATGACTTTTGTGCCAGCAATCACAAGCTGCATTGTTATTCAATTGACCCGGCACAATTCATCGTATCATCGGTCATTGGATTCATGAATCATTGATTCACAGTTGGTAGATGCTCAAGTGAGACAATGCTTTGTACATACTTACAAAGCCTCTTGCGAGCGTAGTGTGATGAATAAAGGCGGTCTGTATGGTCTGAAAGAGGACTGAGAACCACAATTTCGATGAAGTATAAAATCCATAAATGATCAATTTCAGAAAAGCATCAACTACCTAATTCGTACCTATCCAATACAAATCCCAAAACTACACATTTTGAGGTAACCAACCTATACGGGAGTAGATATGGAGAAACTTATCTCACCCCGTCGTCGTCACATGCGAATGTTCAAACTTGCGCATGGCGAAACATCACTCATCCGAAGCCGCTCAGCACCCCCAACTCGAACCCATCAACCAGCAACGTTCTTATCCCCAACAATGTCCGCCAACCTCCCCATAGCACCCGTCGACCCATCGCCCGCGAGTAAACACGCGCAAGCGACGACATCCCCTACCCGTCCCAAACACCAGGTTACCCGGTCCATTTCCGAGTTCTCTTCGTTCCCGAAACGGCATCGGGGACATCACCATCCCCATGTTTCACGACATAAGGAGAAGGAACGAGATAAGGAGAGGGAGAGGGAGAAAGAGAACGCACTGAATATGCAAATGGGACCTGGTGAGAGTGGCATGATGAGTGGGAATGTTACGCCGAATGAGAGTCGGAATGCGAGTCGCAGGACGAGTGTTATGGGGGTCGGAGGGGAGGATGGCGAGGGGAGGGAGAGGGTTAGGGAAGGAGAATTATTAGAGGAGAGAGAGAAGGGGGAGCTGAGGGCTATGTGAGTTTTCTTTTATGGGGGATCTTTAGATTTGGGGTACTAATGTGCTTGCGACAGCGGACTACGGAATGCGATATTGAATTTGAATACTATATCGAATAACACGACTATGCGATTAGATACTACATACTACTCTGTCCTGGAGAAACTGAGCGTTTTACAGAATACGATTACATCGATGAAAGAACTCGCTACCATGACGCGAAACTTGAATGTTGAGTTCCAGGCTGAGAGCGAGGAGGTGGTTACGGAAGTGCGGGCGCAATTGGAAGCTTTCGAAGATTTTAAAAGTCAGGAGGAGAAAATCAATGGTTTACAGGAACGGGTCAGAGAGGGAAGGGATAAGATTCAAATTCTAGGGAGGCGAGTGCAAATTATTCGTGAACGGGTTGAAACGTGGGAGAAGCGCGAGTTTGAATGGAAGGAGAGGACTAGGAGACGATTACGGCTGCTTTGGGCGATCATAAGTATTGCGTTGGTTATCTTTCTCATAAGATTCCTGTTTGCTTACTCGCCTAGTCGGGCGCAAAAGGATTTGGTGATGGGAATTAATCCTCAGAATATACCGCATCTGGATTTGTTGGGGGATGAGTCTCTGAGGAATAAGACGACTAGTCTCAAGGAACTCCTGCGAAACAAAGACGAGGGAGAGCTAGATGAGGATCCTCGGCTGAAAATCTTCGATGAGCTGTGAAGGATATCACGGCTACGCGGCTTCTATGAGCAGCTGCGCATTTTCACCAAGCTCTCGACCAAGCTTTTGGAATCCAGGCAGGGCGGCTGAGCAGGTACTTCGTATATGAGGAGGACCGCCGCGTTGCCGAGAATAATAATGGTCAGTTTGAATACTTGGCATGTCCTAGGTCCACGGTATTTCTAGGTCAGGTCTTTCGGAATATTTCCCATTTCTTGTTCTTGAAGGTTGTGCTTCGTTCCAGGGTGATCTGATGTTGTGAATATCTCGTCTACTCGAGTACAGTATCCAACCCCCCGCCCCACTACGGAGCGATACATGCCGCGATTGGAAGACACTAGGTTGTAAATAAGCTCTTTTGCGCCGCAAACTGTAATTAGCACATGGCAAAGGATACCTAGGGCACAATTAACTGCGCGTACTCGGCACCGGTACCAACCACAAAATATGTTTGTGAGACAGACCTGGTGAGACTGACTGGGTTTTGGTAGTTAGTGGAGGAGATGAGTGATGCGAAAAATGGCTGGATGATGCAGCCCGGTTTTTGTTTCGTCATCATCGACAGGGATTTAGTGGATGCCCTGTTGGTGTGAGTGGTGCAGTGCAGGTGGCTCGGGGGTCGCCCCAGCTTGCGCTTCCTTGTGATGACTGGAGAAGAGTGTGAATGCAGGTATTATTCACTGCCAATATAATATCAATTCACCTAGTTTAGTGACGTGGAGTGAAGTTTCTATTTATTCACATTGAACCTACTGCCCTATTTTTTTTCTACAAACAAATAATTTGATAGGATACCTTTTGTTGTTGTTTAGAGTCATAGCAAGAACCGAGAAAGGAACCCCTCGCAAGACCAACAATACCCCGCTACCCGTACTAACCGGACAGCCGCTTGAGTGTTTGCGAGCTTGCTTCAGCCACATCCAATCCAAACCTCGAACCACCTTACCTACCTTACCTACCTTGTTCTCTCTACGCGCGCATACGGTGTGTCGATCTACAAAAGGAACTTGCTTGCTTCATACCCAAACAATTCTTCGACGGCACTATCTTGGCTTTGCGCGAGAGAATTAGAAGGACCTTCGAAGGAGGAGGAAACTCTTCATTCGCATTTACATACCATTCCATTGCGGAACCGCAACGATGACGACGAATGGCATCGTCCAGCGCACTCAGCGCTCCGACAGCAAGATGACAGAGACAGAGAAGAGCGGACAGACACTTACGGGGAAGCAGGAACATTGTATTTCCCTCCTCTCCTCCCCCACATTCTCCTCCTTCCTTTCTCCATATCATATTAACAAGAGTAGATCTCAAGCGCGAGCTCATATCCCAACAAGTCAAATTCGAAATCACCGAGCTGAATTCGCCCACGGCACTTCAACGTTTCGGCGCACCGTTCAAATCGGACTTCGGGGAGGTCTCGCCTCTGGATAGTGATTTGCCGATTTTGCGGTATATTTTTGTGCATCATGTTCGTGAGTTTCCGTTTTTGGACCGGGCGAAGGAGAAGGAGTTTTGGCAGGATAAGTTGCAGGTTGTAAGTCTCCCCCGTTCATTATCTATTTCAAAACCTTCGTATTGTAGTGGTGTAGGGAAAAGACGTCAATGTTGGTGTTAATGTGGTTATTGTAGTTCCTACAATCCTTCGCGAACAAACATATTTCCTCGTCCGAAGACCGCTTAGAAGAAACGAAACGCAAGAAATTATCTATCAAAGCGCAGAAACTTGTGGAGCTTATGATGGTTTCTGGGGTCCCTACCGCGTCGGGGTATGAGGAGCGGATACGATTCTCGGAGTTGGAAGTCGTGGATGCGGGGGCGATTGATCATGGCGTTCTTTCGACGTTGCCTGAGGGCCATTATATGAACGGGTGGGATGTTAATGTGGCGGGGGTGAGGATGAAGAGTATTAAAAGGAATATTAGGTATCATAAACATGCTGTATGTTTTGAAACTCATTCCCATCCAATTACATCATCAATTTTACTAATGTGATACCTTTTTGCAGGAATTCATACTCAGAGTCAAGAAGAGAAACGAGCTCGAGTTCTTTATTGGGAGACGGTATGGAGATTTCGCGAGATTGGTGAAGAAGCTACAAACTGAGTTACCTGGAAAGGTGCTTCCTCCTTTACCCAAGAAGAATAAACAGAGTTCTACAGCGTCGAATTTGCTAGGTTCTGCAATGGGGAGGGAGGATGATGACGATGATGCGAGTGTTTCGTCGGTTTCTACTATGGGGGTTGCGGCGCTGGATAGACAGGTTAAGAGTTTGTCTGTTAAAGGTATTTCTATTGTAACAAAAAGATTTTGAGTCGATGCTAACTTTGAGAAGATCATCGAAGAAGTGGATCTCAGATATCGAATGCTAGTGGAGGTAGATCTCCTAGAGCGTCTATGGATGGGAGAACGTTATCACCCTTAGTTGCAGAGGTAAGAATATCCTAGTTTATTTCTGATTACTTATATACTGATGGCTTTAGCCTGTAACATTATGGCGAGAGACTCAGCGAATTTCACTGCGAGCGTTCCTGAGAAATTTACTTGCCAATCCTCAGATTGCCAATACTAGAGCCATTTCCGAATTCCTGACGTTCGAGCCAATGACACCCACAGATGCGGATGTTGAGGATATTTCACGGCGAAAGGCTATGGATGAGAAGAGAGTTGAAGAGCAGAAGAGATTTTATGAAGTCGCAAGAAAACGTGCTGCAGAATTAGATGTTTACATGGAGCAGTAGGTAGATTGGCTTCTATTTGGAGACTTGACTAACTTCAGAACAGATTCCGACGAGATATCGTGGAAAATAATGGTCTCACGAGTTTATTTCAAGAGATCAAGGATAAACCAACAATCCAGGATCTTAGCATGCAGTATCAGAAATTTGCTGAATGGTTACGAATCGAGGTTGCAGCAACGATATATCACCTTTTCCTGGCAGAAGACAACTCCCCGGACCTTTTTGCGCAAGCGAAGAAAATCCATTCTATGATCCCTTACACCATAATGAAAAACGCTATACGAATAGCTAATCCGGCCATGGTCATGTCGAGTGTTCTAGATATATTCTTAGCTCAACCATTTGGTGCTAGGTCTCTCATGCAGAGAATATTCTCACTCACTCTTAACGACGGAATGAGAAGTTTCCAAAAGTCAATCGATGCTTTGACTACCAAGATTGATGATCCTATCTTCTGCCAAAAGCTGAAGAAGTTCTGCGATTCTCCAGAAGATATCAAGAATATTATTCGAGCCGAGTCGGAGAATGATGGCGTGGATATCATAATTGCCATACTGAGATCAGATGATATCGAGCCACCACTCACCTCCACTCAAATCGGAAAAATATATAATGCTTGGGTTGCTTGGAATAACGCAGTAGACAATGTGGATGAGGAAATGAAACAGGGAGCTCAACTCTTTTCCTATCTGAAGCAGCTCTTGAAGCTATATACGAGACAGCGGGATAAGGCTATGATGCTGAGTATGATCGAAGAGCCAGTCACACTGCAACTTCTTCGGGATCTGTTTACCATCTTCTACGAGCCACTGGTTCGAGTCTATAAATCGGCGAATGTGTATAACAGCGTGACGGATTTTGCTGTTTTTGTGGATGATATGATCCAGGTAAGTTTCATTCAACGGAGTTGGTCGTTTCTTTACTAATTGAATAGGTCGTCGATAAATGCCGCGAGCAAGACGTCTCCGCAGACCCCAACCAAACCGTCCAAGCCTTCATCGACCTCTGTCAACGCCACGAACACAACTTCTACAAATTCGTCCACGAAGTACACACCCACGACAACGGCCTCTTCACCCAACTAATGGGTTGGATAGAAGGCATCCTGGAATTCCTGCGTCACGGACCCAAAGCCGGCAAGCTCGACATCAACGCTCTAATGTCAGGCGCCATCTCGGTCGGCCAAATCGACAAAGACCTCGCCATCGCCGAAATCGATCAACTCATCTCCTGGCAGGAAGCCCGGAAAAAGTGGCATCAAGACAAAACGCGTCAGAAGATGGCCGCTGAAGGCGGCGGCACGGTCCCAAATTCTGCCATTGAACCAGCGTTCGGGTTGACGAGTGCGGATTTTGGCGTCGATGTTATGGATCTGCAGGATATCAATTATGAGAGTGGGAGTGATAGTGGGGATGAGGGGAGTGAGGATGAGCAGATGGATCCGATTGCCCTGGAGAGGAAGAGGAGGGCGAGACGACAGGATCATCTGAGACGTACGGCGGGGGAACCGGTTAAACCTGTTGTCGTGGAGGTGGGGAAGTTGAGAGAGGGTTTCTTGAGTATGCTTAGGTGTGTACTTGCTGAATAGATGGTGCGGGTGGAAAGGGGGGGAGGGGATTTGTTCGATTATACGGTTTGTCTTCCTTTTTCGTTGCTTTTTTTCGGGGGTTAGAGGAGGTTGGTGGGTACTTGGGGTGATGGGGGTTTATGATGGAGGGAATGGAAAATGGAAAGGAATGGAATCGAAAGGGAATGGGATTGAATCATGTACATGGATTAGATAAATACATGAACCGACGGAGGCGTTTGCCTTTCATGGGTAGGTAGCTAATATAAGAATATATATAGAGTACGTACGGGTTTTGAGTTCTTTTGATGTGTATCAGTGGCGGTTATTGTGGGACTTGTGATAGAGAATTGTCTACTGTGGGATTGTAGAGCTGATACTAGGTAGGAGGTATGAGGATTGTGGGTAGCGAAAGATAGAAAGATGGATGGATGTAAGTCTACTGCCAACGTTCGGCATCTAGAATAGCTTTCCATGGAATTCCAAAATTCCATTCCACCTGGCATACTTCTAGAGGCCTCTTAAATAGAATAATTCCTTCTATTAAAGAGGCTCTAGAATTCCATAGAAGAATAGAATTCCAGAGAGGCGGTGAGGATACAATCAGACCAATCAGAGAGCAGGATTTTGTGTAAAGTACAGTACGGTAGTGAATTATTTATATAAATTATAGTAGTCAATTATTTGTGTACGATACAATTATTATCCTCCAACTAAAAACGGATTTATTCCGCCAAAAGAGCATCAATTTCCTCGTCACTGATTTAGTCGTACCTAGGTAGTGTTAATGAGAATCTACAATTCCTAAAGCTTATATTGGTAAATGCGGCCTTCCTATTGGTCTATCGTATCGGGCCGGGTGGACATTTTTACGTGCCACGTAATTTTATTCCATGGAAATTCTATGGAATAGGGGGTGTAGAATAGAATTCTTCTAGAGGGGGGTCCTGGAATAGAATAGAATTCCAGATGCCGAACGTTGAGTACAATAAGGTTTGTCTTTTGAACAATCAATTGGTAGCGTGAGAGATAAAGAGTTATTATTCGGGGTGTGAAAGGGGTTATTGTCTCAAGAGGTTTGGATCTTTGTCCCTGGTAACTTGACTGGACAAAGGATTTGTCAAGTCCGAGTCAGATGTTACTTGGAAAGAGAAACTTGGGGACAAAGGCTTCTTGTGCAAGAATATAGTGATATAGGTGTGAGGGGTACTGAGTGTATTATATTCCACCTGGCGGGATATTACTTTCTTTTAGTTGTGAGGATAACTATTTTGATATATCAGAAGGATAGTAGAAATAGAGAAATAGAAGTCTGTTGGGAAGGGTCTGCCTAAGTCTTTCTTTTTACAAGAGCTGTGAGACTTGAAACTAAGGGTGTGAGATATCTATAGTAAGACTGTAAGGGGACTTAGCGAAGGGAAACAGAAGTGTAGTGTCTATTTTTTGTATAAAAGACTTCTTTATCGAAAGGGAAGAGGGGGATAAAGACGTTTGTGGTTTGTATTTGTTGTTTGGTAAAAGTATAAAACTCTAGGATGGAACGCTAGGAAGAGGGAATACTAGAAGGCTGGATTACGAAGTCTGCAACTCAACGAGGTCAAAGCTTAGCTTAAGTGAATTTGACTATATGCCTGGGTAGCACTGGGAAGGTACAAGGACTATTACTGGATAGGTTGAGATTTATCGTAAGGAGTGAAGAGATACAAAGTCTCCTCATTGTTTATACTAAACAAGACCCCTGTCTATAGCTCTCATTACTCTCATCCCTATTCACTAAGCGAGTCATATTCACGATTCTTTCCCCTCACCCTGTGGAACAATCTTTCTTCTCTAATTGAAGCAATATACACCAATCTCAAGATGTGTAACCCTCGGTGGAAACCCACCGACAGAGAGCTTGTCTTCATCCGAAACATGAATGAGATAACCCCAATAGATAATCCTCTATTTCCATTCGACAATCCATCTACCAGACGTCCTAGGGATTACTTGCCTCAACACAAATCACCCTTTGGCAGAAAAGTAGCAGATTGGCAGCGAGAATTCTACTGCCTTCCAATTACTCCCGTCTATCGTACCGAACCAGATATCGAACCAATGAGACCGGGAGCTCCTACGATTGTCAGCATTTTCTACACGCTGCCCCCAAAAGGTATGCAAAGAAGACCTCTTGACGAGTACTTTGAGCGAATTGAGACTCTCGCCAAGATGAACCACCAAACGATCATCTATGTACCACCTGAACTTTCGGCAAAAGTTAAAGCCTACCGATCTGATAAATGGTGGATAGTAATCGACAAGTTCACTACAATGTGGGATTTTCCAAACAACACATACCAAAAAGAGAATTTCCTAGTCACACAACCAAAGATATTCTCAGAATTCGAGGGCTGGAATGAGAACTCCCATTGGAAACCAAATGGAGCATACAACAACGGATACTTGAGCGCAATCTACAACGCCAAATCATTCACCATGTACGAAGCAGTTATGTCCAACCCCTTCGGCAGCGAAAGATTTGCATTCTTCGACGCAGGACTATACGATAACCAAGGACCAAAAGATTCCTCAGGGATCATGTGGGGAGCATTATTCCAAGAGCAACTCTCAAATGAAAAGTTCGATCGCTCCATCTCCATCTCCAAAGACTCGGGTATTGTCATAAGCGAGTATGCCCAAAGCAATGAGTACGGAAGTTTAAACATCAATCATGAATGTTTTACTGATCCAAAGCAGGCATGGAAATGTCTCCATTTTCTCGCCGCCGCGATGATTGGTAGTTCGTTGGGGATGCTGAATTTTGCTGTGAGATTCATGCAGACGGTTGATGATATGGATGCTAATGGGTGGTATACTGGTCGTGAGGAGATGGTTATTTCTCATGTGGCGGTTCGGTATCCGAATACGATTTTTTCGATACCTAGGGTTCCTTCACCATTGGGAATGTATTGCCAGCATGATTACCCTGTCAAGTGGTGTTATACCACTTGGGGTGGACCGGAAACTGTTGTGGAAATTGTGGATCCTGTTGAGACGTTGTTCTGCAAAGGTTATCTTTCTAAGAGAACTGCATTGGCGGCTGGAGGTTTAATGGATAGGGGTCGTGGGAAGAGAAGAGATCCACAGGCGTTGAATCCACATGACCAACCTCTGAAAACAGAACTCGGACCAGATGCTAAGATTATCCTCCGTGATAGACTTTCCTTTGGTGTTGAACTGGAATTCGCTGTCGCCGGACTTGCTCCAGGATTTGAAGATCCAGCTCCTTATGACCCTCGCTCAGTACGGGGTGTTCTTGGTACAGCACCACCCACTGACGAAGAAGAGGTAAACATCGAAGTACTAGAGTATATTGCCTCTCTTCTCAAGAAATTTGGAATTCCAGCGGAAGCAAGAGAAGACGACCCCGCCTCAGCACGAAACCCAAACACCCATCCATGGAGAGCCAAAGACCCCGAATCCTGGATCGTCACAACAGATAAGAGCATCGAGCCCGACGAAGATGGCAATTACTTCTTCCACAAAATCGAGATCACATCACCAGCCTTCTACTACGACAACCACTCCCTCTCCTGCGTCGCCCAAGTCTGCGGAGTCCTCACCTCAAACCTACGCATCCAACTAAACGAAAGCATGGCCCTCCACGTACACGTAGGAAACGGAATGAAAGGTTTTAACCCGTCGACTATCCGCGGCGTCCTCGCAACAGCCTTCACATTCGAGCCGCAAATCGAAAAGATCCATCCAGACTCCTTCCGTGGACGGTACAAATGGGGGCCCAACCTGCGGGATCACTCCATGTTACGTGCTTCTCAGGAGAGACTGCCATTCTCAGGTCGGGGATTTAGTGAACATCAGCGTTATGAACGAGAAGCGAGATATCTGAGTCAAGCTCTTGATAAAATCCTGGAGTGCGAGGATCTTAGGGAGATTGCTAGGTTGACGCGTTATAAACGGAAGGAGGTTGAGGAGGTGAGGATGGCGTATAATATTGATTGTCTTGTTCGTCCGCAATCTGGTACAATCGGTATTCCAGGGTCTAAGAGAACTATAGAGTTCAGACAACATGAAGGAACGGTCGATGCTAGAAGGGTAACCAACTGGATTCGTTTCTGCGTGGGACTGGTCGAGTTTGGAGATACCTGTGAGCCAGAGATCTTGAATAAATTCGTGCGACGAAATATTCATGATTCGCTTAATATCATGAATATGAAGATGATATGCAAGGCGATTGGATTACAACGTTCCGGGTGTTATTATCATAAGGTTGTTGGAGAAGGTGAGTCTTCCGTTTACTGGCGCAATATTCAGACGGAGAGACAATATCTTGATGAGGAAAAATGGAAGGAAGGGTGGAGATGTGCACAGATTGGATATAAGGAGGATGGAGAGGCGATGGTGGTTCATGGGCCTCTCTAGGTCTTTACTAGGTTGGGAGGCGAGGGAGGTATATCTTCTCGCTTAAATACTGACTGCACGTAGGGAGGCAATTATCACGGTAAGGATATGTTTGTTTCGATAGAAATTATCTCAGTGGATGATCATTAGAGTTTAGATTTTAGTAGCAGTTCGGATTTCACTCTTTTTATTCGTAAATACGGTTTGTATTGTCTTGGTAAGCTTGTGCGGCACTCGAAAAAAGAAAGAGTTGGTAGTAGGTAGGTATGTAAAATCCTTTTAGCTTCGATTATCTAGTAACGATAGTAATTAGAGCCTTTGAATACTCTGGTAATACAAGGCATACTGTTAACTTACCTATATAACTTAAACACTAGCTAATAGCTCGTAGGCATAGTATTTTTATTAGCGAGATAAATGAGTAGATTAGAATAGAATAGTAGCACCTAATCTAGTTTACTCGAGGGTTTTAAGTCCTAGTCAACTATAACTTCTTGTGGACAAGATAAGTGGCAGACTGAGCGCGTCATTTATCCCTGTACAAATAAAGGGATATTTTCTTTCAAGTTATAATTTATATTTTAAGTATTCGAAATCTTGTGGAAATATATCGTTATTTAAGAAAAGATAAGATGATATATATAGTTAACTTCTTTCTTCTTTTCTTATTATGTCAATCATTTTAAATAACATTTTCCCTAAGATAATTATTGGTTAACTTATAATCTTCTTATTTCCTGAAGGAGTTTTAGTTATTGATGTTATTTTAAGAATGTGAGGTAATATAAGTGTCTTATAAGACATCAGTATAACTTCTAGATTGTGACGTGCTAAAATGACGTGCACTTGAATACATGCTATTATTGAGTCAAATAAGGATTAAATGTTTGGAGACGTGGCCTGATTGTTCAGAGGTGTTGATTTGACTACAAATTCAATGATACTAGTATAAAAACGTGGTATAATAATCGTATGGCTAAGCTAAGGAGTGTGGGTTGCAAAGGCTTGCTAAATGCCCCGCCTTTGGTACTGTCACGTAAGAGCCCCCCCCCCCCCCACCCCTAACATTCCTTGTATCCCGTGTCTTACATAGCTACAACTACCAAGACATCACCAAAGTACAGGGATTACAACATAACGACTGGTTACATAGTGAGCATATATTTCTTTTGTTAGAAATATATAAAAGCATGGTTAAAACTTAGTAGAGTTTTGTGACGTAAAATAGACGATACCAAAAAGTAAATAATGTGCTTGGCATAATTATTGCAGTTGTGTAAATTTTTCATAATGGCCAGGGATTAGACTGCTGGCTCTATGGTATTAATGACAAATCACATTACGATTCAATGTATCAAGTCAAATTGAAATTAGTGAAAACATCCGTAGAGTGATTGAAAGTAACAATGACTGAAACTCGTTTAAAGTAAAAAACGTAACAAGTCCCTGTGAACCATCATTCGCGTAGCTCAGTAACGAAAGTATAATAAGGGAGAAAACCTATAACCCTCAGGTACTCAAATGAAAAAGATAGCTTTAAGTATTCTCTGGTCTAAAAAAGAATATTCTCTAGAAAATAGTAACAATCTGTGGCTCAACCCCCCCCCTCAATTGCTTCACGCCTAAGAAGTCTCTTCGCCGTATTATATATGCCTAGCCGAGTATAGAAGCCTTCCGTATCCTTTAATCAAACAAGCCCCCAAGAGGAACTTTCAGATGACTGGCCCCTCATTTCTACATCTCTAGTTCCCCTAATACTTTCGAATATTGGAAACAAGAAACAATTATTCATATTTGGTTCATCTGCGGCCATTTCCTCATCAAAGAAAATGCGGAAGATGTCGTTGAATCCGCGGTGCTAACCTTCACAATGTTTGGGATATGTACCTCGGTCATCAACACTCGTTCTTTCGAATATTGTGTCACTAGACCTTTGAGACGACTTTTCGGAGCCAGATTGCCGTCTCTCAATTCTGGTGTCATCTTCACGCGATATAGGCTCTTTATCAGGATTCCATGGTAAGAGAATACTCCTTACAAGAAGTCTCCCTGATTTTACCTGTCCATATTGGTTGCCTGGATCGACCAACTCGACTTGAACCTCAACAATCCTTGCCAGAATCTCCCCCCTTCCATGGTTGATCCCCGCTGCTACCATTGAAAGAAAATACATAATGACATTTCCATCGACACTTTGTGAGGGCTCGAGTAAATGTGGTCACGTGTGGGTTTGTTGATTGAATGTGGTTACGTATAGGTTTATAGATTGAATGTGGTCACGTGTAGGTTTGTCGATTCGCTTAGTAAATGTTGTTATAGATAGAGCTACCCTAACTGGCCTAATGGGGTATAGCGTAGATTCTTTGTTATAGACTATAAATAATAGCTAGCTCTAGGACTTTCTTAGAAGGCTCGCGATCAATCTCAACCTTATTCTAGAGTAGTCTTTTATACGCTCCTAGTAATTCCCTGTTGTCAGGTGGGATCCTGTAGGAGCCTGTAGGATGCCTTACTATTTCCATTCACCTACGGTTATTACAAATCAAGGCTCCCGCCGCCGAGCGGGAGAGCGGGGTAGATGGTCCTAGCGCTAGCAAGCACTAGCAAGATAAATAGCCCTCCTATAGCTAGAGACTTAGAAGTCTTACCGCATCTAATACAACTATTTCCTACACTACTTTATTGCCCTGAAGCATCTACTATACTATTGTAAGAAGACCTAGCAACAGGTTATAAGCCCGGAGGCTAACGCTAAAGGGTATTACGGTAGCGCCTTATCGCGTCTGTTAATATAGATCTCTTTTTCCCCTCTTTCTATCGATATCTCGACTCCTTTAAAGCCTGAGTAAAGCGGTCACTCAGCTAGGGTCGGAGATAGTTAACTTATGTTATCCCGCCCTAAAAATAAGTAAGTATCTAATCAAAGACCTCGGAACTAAAGGGGCTAGTTCGTCTCTTAGGCCGACGCTACGAGACTAACTATAGTAACACGAACTCTAGCGGAAGTTATAGAGGACGTTAGTAACGATTAACAGACTTAACGTAACGACCTAGTATAAAATAGCCCTACACTCTATAGTACTTTCGTTAACGCTTACGAAGAAATTCCTCCTAACCTATTAAGCCCTCCTACTAAGGTAGATCTATTTGTAAATACCGATATTTATAGTAAATTAGATAGTAAAACCCTATTTTAACTAACTTAATAAAGCGGCTTATTATACCCGCGTATTCCGACCTGGTAAAGCGACGCTTTATATCTATAAATTCCGCTAGTTTCCCCGCCTTATTTAGGACTCGGCGACCTTAGAATATCGAACGGCCTAGAAGACTTAGGTAACGGCGATTCTTTAGACAGTAAATCTAGTAGAGATAGTAATCCTTAACCCCCGTCCCCTCCGGTGCTACAAAGAGCTACCGTACTAAAGCTATACCGTAATATAGCCTTATAAGGTAACAACGCCGGCTTTAAGTTCTCTGAAAAGTCGAAGCTTAGGGGTAAAGAAGGCTTTTAATAATAGAAGACTACTTTTTACTATCTACTAACGTAATTAAACATTAAAGAAGTTATTAATCTAAACTACGAAGTTCCTAAAGAAGTTCTAAAGGTTCTTTAGAAGGGTAAATACTATACCGAGGAGGAGACTAGAAGATAGACTAATTATAAGATTACTAATACAACTACAATTCGAGCCATTTAAACAAACTACGCTAGCGATACTATATACGTGATCTAAGGGGTCCTTATAGCTATATAAGCCTAGATAGTACTTAAAGATAGATATTAAGGAACTAGAGATATAACTTTATATGATCTAGTAGTTGAGTAGTAGTAACTAATATATAAGAGATATAACGATCTTACTAAGTTTTTAAACGCCTTTAACGATTTATATCGCCGTATTAACGCCTTAGGTTATACCTTTAACCGCCTCGCTCGATATATCACCTTTTATAGTGCCCTTAGAAACACCTTTCCTGTTTAGGTAAATATTAAACACTCGCTTTATCGCTAAGCTAAAACAAATCCGGCTCTTAAAATTCTAACAATAGAAGAGCTATAAAAGGATATTCTTAACAAAGTTCGCTAAAAGAAGACAGTTAATACTATATATTCTAGTAAGACTACCGCTTCTAGTTTATTAAAGTCTAACACAAGAAGTAGTAGTAAGGCAAGTACTAAGCGAGATCAAAGTAATAATAACATTAAAGACAAGTTAAAAGATAACAATAAAACTAAGACTTGTAAAAGCTATAGTAAGAAGCACCCAGGCATTTTGTGAGGGCTCGAGGCTTAGGTGAATGTAGTCACGTGTGGGTTATCAATTAAATGTGGTTACGTATAGTTTTATAGATTAAATATAGTCACGTGTAGGTTTGTTAACTCGCTTAGTAAATGTTGTTATAGATAGAGCTTCCCCAATTGACCTAATCGGGTATAGCGTAGATTCTTTGTTGTAGACTATAAATAATAGCTAGCTCTAGGACTTTCTTAGAAGGCTCGCGATCAATCTTAACCTTATTCTAGAGTAGTCTTTTATACGCTTCTAGTAATTCTCTAACATATTAATCGCCTTCTTCCGAATCGAGTTCGACCTAACCTAGTCGTCGTACTCGCTATATCTATTCCTCCGAATACAACTTATGACGAGTTCGGTGCTCTATTAGCTACGGCTTCTAAGTATTCCGACCTCGTCACACTCTACAACTTTAATAACGATTGGTTTATTCGAGTGTTTGCCGACCTTACTACCTCCCTTCGACAATTATAAACTAACGCTTAGAATCTCGACGTCTAGAACCAACTTTACCTTAATAAGGTTAGTATACTTTAGGCATAAATCTAGGGACTTATTAACTAATCTAATTAAGCCGCGGACCTCTAAGATTAAGTTACAGGCCTTTAAAGCCAACTTTAGTCGTATACCGATTAGACCGATTAGGTTACGAGTCTTTAGAGCTAAATTATAGGTCTTTAAGGCTAACTTTAGTCGCGTACCGATTAGACCGATTAGGTTATATATCTCTAGAATTAAGTCATAGGCCTCTAAAGCTAACTTCAGTCGCGTGCCGATTAGTCCGATTAGGTTATACATCTTTAGAACTAGGTTATAGGTCTTTAAGACTAAATTAGGAATTACTAAAGCTATTAACAGCCCTCTACTACTAGTCCCTCGGTTACTCTAACCTAGATTACGAGCCTATAAAATGACGTCGCTACTCTCTAGCTTTACCTCTAGAAGTTAAATATAGGTAGTTATACTAGTAGTGGTAGTAGTTCCTTAAAGCGCTACTAAGATCCTCTCTCTTTCGGTAGCAAAGACCGACATAAGCCTTACAATCTACGAAGCTTTATTTAAGATATTAAGATTAAGCTAAGTATAAATGCTAATTAGTAGTCCTCTAAACCCGAGCGTATAAAGTTTATACTCGGTTACGTAGAAGGAAACGTACGCCGACACTTCGATAGATATCTCACTCCTAATACCGTTTTTAAGGCACCTATAAGTTCTATCTCGTAGATGTTTAAGTATTTAATATCTACTTATAGTAATAAGTTTAGCCGAGAAACTACGTTAAAGTTACTCTTAAACGAGAAATAAGGACAACGCGACACTATCGAGTTCTTACTTAAGTAGGTCGGTTTAGTATTAGAGGCTTAGGCGGAAGGATTTACTACAATAGGTATTTTAAAAGCCGCCCTTTACTACGAAGTACACTGTCAAGTTTTAAGCGGAGGTGGTTATTTAGAGAATATCGAGTTAGACGATATAATTAAGTTAATTAAGAGTGCTTATAACACTTGCTTAGCCGCTTTAGGACCCGGTTATACTAAGCGAGGTGCTACTATTACAGTAGTCCTATAATCTACTCGGTCTATTCCCGCCGCTACTACTACTACTAATAGTAACCCTATATAAATCGACGCTACTAAGATTAGTACTACTAAGCCTGTTTAGACTTAGAAGTTCGTTAATAAGAGACGAATCCCGTGTAACTAGGACGAACGCGACGCTCGCCGAGAATTCTAGCTTAAGAACAATTTATACTTCTACTATTCTAGCGATAAGTATATAAAGACTGCCTATCTAGCTTTAAAAGTAAAGGAGGATAAGAAGAAGGAGGAAGAGAAGAAGTTAAACGAGGGAAAAGCCTAGTCTCCGGCGATAGTTGCCTCTAAAGACAACAAATAAAGAAGAAGATAAACTTAGTATTATCGTCGCTAGAGGAAAGATAGAAAAATATAATAGAGATTCTATATAGGTTATTAGATAAGAATAAGAACCTAACTTTATCTATATACTCTCTATTTAACTCTGGCGCTTCTACTAAATGTTTTATTAATTCTAATTTTACGTAAAAACAAGGATTCTTATTATACCCCCTCTCCCGACCTCGCCGATTATAAACTGTTAATAGTACCCCCTCGTCTACTAGAGATATTACTTACGTCGCTGTCTTAGACCTTTAAGTCGGTAAGTATGTCGACCGGGATTAACGATTCTATATTACTAAATTAGCCTCTTATAAGGTTATTTTTAGTAAACCCTAGCTTTCGAAACATAATCTAGTAGTAGATTAGAAAGCTAATAAGATTACTTTTATATTAACCTTTTATACTAAATCCTACCTTCCTAAAGGCTTAACTAAGTTAGTTGTACCTATATAGGACTTACACGCTTATGTCCCTCGCCGAGTTAGTACTACTATATTCTAGACTCTTATAAAGATAGACGATTCTAAAGTTTTTAGCCTCTCGATTTATAAAATCGATTAGCGTCTTAAAGTCTTAGGCTACGAACCTAAACTTAAAGACGTTAACGCTCGTCTTTGTTTAGCTTAAATAGACGACGGTATATTAGGCTATAAACGTACCTTAAAGTTTATAGACTAATATTTAAGCGAAAGCTCTCGCTAAACCCCTTTTACCTACGTCGAGGATAAGGACGTTCCTATAGACTCTAATACTCGATTTATTAAATAACGCGCTACTTCTATATACCTCGCCGGGTTAGTATAGACGATATTTAGAAAGCCCTTTACCTATAGAAGGTTGTCGACCTAGAACTACTTCTACTAGGATATTTAAAGCTATTCCTCTCTATTTTTAGCTAGACGGATACTAACTCCTTACTACCTTATTAGGACTATAATATTTATATTAAACTTAAAGAGAGAGTAAAACCCCCTTATAGACCCCTATATAATATATTAGCCGACGAGCTTCTAGTACTCTATAAATACCTTAAGGAGTAGCTCGACAAAGGATTTATTTGTACTAGTATTTTACCTACTACTTCTCCTGTCCTATTTATTAAGAAACCTAGTAGCGGCCTCCGGTTTTATATAGACTACCGACGGCTTAACGATCTCTCTATTAAGAATCGGTACCCTATTCTATAGATTTAAAAGACTTTACAACGCTTAAGTAGAGCTAAGTACTTTATAAAACTTAATGTTATTACGGCTTTTAACCGTATCCGAGTTAAGAAGGGTGACAAGTAGCTTATAGTATTTAACACTCGTTACGGCTTATTTAAGTCTCTCGTTATACCCTTTAGGCTAACTAATACGCCTATAGTTTTTTAGGCCTAGATTAATAAAGTTTTACGTCCTTTCCTAGATATCTTTTATACCGCCTACCTAGACAATATTCTTATATTCTTAGACGATTTACTCTCCTATTATTCTTATATAAAACAGGTCCTTACTACCCTTTAGGACGCTAGGTTATAGTACAATATTAGGAAGTACGAATTCGAAGTTACTAGTATTAAATTCCTTAGTATAATTATTACTATAGACGGCGTATAAATAGACCCCGAGAAAGTCTCTACTATTGTTAACTAGTCTACTCTATCTTACCTTAAGGACCTCTAAGCTTTTATCGGCTTTACGAACTTTTACCGACGCTTTATTAAGGGGTTTAGTAAGATAGTTAAACTACTTAATCTTCTCTCTATCTATAGTGTTCGGTAGGATTAGAATAAAATATATAATATAGCGTTTTAGACTTTAAAAGACGCCTTTGTTTTAGCACCTATTCTAGTTTACTTTAACCCTAATAAGGAGATCGTCCTAGAATATAATACCTAAGATTATATTATAGCCGTAGTCTTGTCCTAGTAGTACGACGGCGTTCTTTACCCTATAGTATTTATATCTAAAACCTTTGACCTAGTAGAATGTAATTACGAGATTTACAATAAGGAGCTATTAGCTATTGTCCGTACTTTCGAAAGCTAGAAGTCTAAACTATATAGTATAGCTTATCCTATTATAGTAATAACCGACCACTCTAATTTAAAGTACTTTATAACAACAAAAGACTTATCTCAGCGACAGGTTCGCTAGAGCGAGTTTCTCTCGGAATTTAACTTTGTTATTAGCCCTCGGAAAGGAGCGAAGCATCAGAAACCAGACGCTCTTACTCGACTCTCTTAGAATCTTCCTAAGGATAGCACCGACCCCCGTCTATAGTACTAAAAACAAGTACTCTTAAAGCCTTAGAACCTACTTCTTCTGTCCCCCGCTAAGTTAGACGATAATAAGACAGATAATTATAAAGTTATAAGACTCTTCGAGGATAGGTATAGTATAGACAAGTCTAAAACCGAGTTAGACCCCTTCTAGAGACGAATTAAGATCGAACTTAATTAATATAATTATATACCTTACTCGAAGGAAGTCTCCTTGTCTAAATATACAATTAAGGATAATAGACTTTACTTTCGGGACCGCCTTTATGTCTCTAATATAGAACTCTAAGTATGGCTTCTTTAGAGAGCTTATAATTCTATCGAAAGCGGTCACCCTAGAAAAAATAGGTTACTTAAGCTAGTCTCTCGGTTCTATTAGTGGCCTCGCGTCTCTTTAAATATCGAACAGTTTTATAAAGCTTACGAGAATTGTACTCGGAACAAGCTCTCCTAGCTTAAGTACTAAGGAGCTTTAAAACCTTTACCTATACCGATTTAGCGATAGAAGGACCTCTCTATAGACTTCGTCGGGCCGCTTAAAGAGGTAGACGGCGCTAATTCTATTATAGTAGTTTATAATAGACTTATAAAGGATCGTTACCTATTTCCTTGTTATAGTACTATAACAGCCGAAGACTTAGCGCGGTTATTTCTCTATGTTTAGAAACTCTATAGCCTACTAGATTCTATTATCTCCGATCGTGGCTCGCTATTTATAGCTACGTTTTAGAAAGCCGTTTATACTAAGCTTTAGATTAGTGTCTAACTCTCTACTACTTATTACCTAGAAACGGATAGGCAGACCGAGATCGTTAATAAGGCTCTTAATTAGTTCCTTCGTTAGTATATTAGTTTTATATAAGAAAATTAGGTAGAATTACTACCTATGGCGGAATTTTCTATGCGGAACGTAGTTAATAGTTTTACTAGTATATTACCATTTTTCGCTAATTATAGCTATCACCCTCGGATAAGCTTCGGACCACCTATTTTAGTACTAGCTACAGCCTCTCGGCCTGTCAAACTAAGTACGAAACAAGGCTCTAGCTTTATTTATAAAATAGAAGATATCCTAAGCTATCTACGTACTAATTTGTTAGCAGCTCGGGATAAGATAGAACAATTCGCTAATAAAACTCGAGCTCCTACGCTAGTATACCGAGTCGGTGATATAGTATTACTAAGTATAAAAAACCTTACTTCTACGCGCCCTATTCTAAAATTCGACTCTAAGTTTATTAGTCTATTCCGAGTACTCTAAGTAGTTAATTCTTACTTATATAAGCTAGAGTTACCCTTTGAGTTAGAAGAAATTTATTTAGTGTTTTATATTAACCTATTACGACCTGCCGCGGGTATCCTATTACCTAGACAGGTTAACCTACTAGCCCTACCCGTTACTATTAACGTTAATAGTAACGTTTTATAGGCTGTTAATAAGATATTAGACTCTCGGAGAGTCGACGGCGAATTCTAGTACTTAGTTCGGTAGAGAGGTTATAATCCTAACTCTAACACTTAGGAACCTTTATATAACGTTGTCTCTTTAGCTACTTTGTCTATTACCGTATTTGAGAAGCGGTTCCCCTAGAAGGTTAAGCCTACTCGTATAGAGATTACATAGGCTCTTTAGGACCGTGTTTAGCCTTAAGACGCTGATTTATAACATATTTAATAAAGTAAGGGGGGACCATATGTGAGGGCTCGAGGCTTAGGTAAATGTAGTCACGTGTAGGTTATCGATTAAATGTGGTTACGTATAGTTTTATAGATTAAATATAGTCACGTGTAGGTTTGTTAACTCGCTTAGTAAATGTTGTTATAGATAGAGCTTCCCCAATTGACCTAATCGGGTATAGCGTAGATTCTTTGTTGTAGACTATAAATAATAGCTAGCTCTAGGACTTTCTTAGAAGGCTCGCGATCAATCTCAACCTTATTCTAGGGTAGTCTTTTGTACGCTTCTAGTGATTCCCTGACACATTTCTAGGGGTGTTTGTTTTACTACAAATCTAGTACAACGAGCAGAGTACGAAGAACGAACTAGACGAAAGTAGAACCAACCTGGTGGTAGTTCTAATACTGTCAAGGGTGGGAAATAGAGTAGATTGTCCGCAAGGAGAGAAGGACAGAACTCCTCGCGGTGGAACTAACTAAATAGCTATGGAACCCAGAATACCCCGCATTTGCATATCACTATTCACTTTCCCTTACCCCGCACTTACAAGCAATACCCCTTATTCACTCTCGCTTATACCCCGCACTTTACCCCTATTCACCTAAGCGACTAACATGTACAAATCCATTCACTATAAAACTCGAAATCGAACCTTAACATAAGGCCCCCCCTTATACCTAAACTGTACTACTTCGAAGCAGTTCGAGCAGCGTTTAATTCCTCAGAAGTAGGTTATAACTTATCCGGAAAAGAACGATAGAATAAAGCGCGAGATATAGACCCTAAAAAGACGTTTTTAAGAGGTTCCTAGGTACTCTCGTCGTAACCTCGCCACTAAACAAGATACTAAAATTGGCCGTCCTAACGCCTAGAGTCGACGATTTTATCGATAGCCTAGAGCTCTTAACTACTGTTATTAAGTGCTACTAGTATCGCTGGCGGATTATACTAGCTAGGGAGCGGGGTGCCCGCCGAGGGACGTAGTAAATTAGTATAAAAGACTAGGTAGATAGACTTAAGCTCGGGTAGCAAGTCTAGTTTATAAGTATACGAGTTAACCTTTTATAACACGCGGAAAGGACTAATAAACTTAGCGTCAAACTTCGGAATAGGACGCGTAGACGGGATGTTCTTAGTACTTAATAGCACTAAATCGCCCACTCGATAGTCAGGAGCAGGAGTTCTCGAATTATTAGCCGAGGATTCTATAGAGTCCCGAGCAGCTAGTAGATTAGTTCGAAGTAATTCGAGGATTTCTTACATTTTTTGTACGAACTGCGTGCTAGCTAGTTCTTTTAGTAACAAAGAATCTAGGTCTCTTAGTAGTAAAAAGCTTAGCCTAGGATAGTAACCGTGGTTCGCGAAGAAGGGGGACATTCTAGTCGAACTATTTATAACGTTCCTTATAGCGAATTCTACTAAAGGAAGGTATTATACCTACTTTTTCTAGGCGAAGTCTAAATAAAGTTAAAGATATTTCGCTACCGACTTATTTATAATTTTAGTCTAGCTATCGGTCTTAGGGTAGTACGCTGTCGAGAGCTATACTTAAATTTATAGTATCTTACAGACAGTTTTCTAGAAGTCGGATATAAATAAGGTTCCTCGATCAGAGATAATTAAACTAGGGAGTCCGTAGAGCTTCTAAATATCTCGAACGAAGATATAAGCTAAGTCGTCAGGGTATCACTAGGAGCGTACAAAAGACTATTCCAGAATAAGGTTGAGATTGATCGCGAGCCTTCTAAGAAAGTCCTAGAGCTAGCTATTATTTATAGTCAACAAGAATCCACGCTAAGCCCCACTGGGCAGCTCCACGCTAGCCTCGATTAGGCAACTCCATCCTGCTCCATCCCTTAATTGCATTCACTAAGCGAAGTAAACAAACTCTACACCAACCCATATTCACCCACATATGAGCCCTCACAGGCGGCTGTTATAGTCGTTTTACAAGGAATGATATAGCAGTCCTTAGAAAGTCTGTCGGTTACTACTATTATCTAGTTAAAGCCGTCTACTCGAGTAATAGGTCCTATAAAATCTATAGACAAGTCGGTCTAACGCTAAAGTAGAAGTAGGAGTGGTTTTAGAGTGCCCTAATAACGAAGTTGAGAGTGCTTGTTACGAGCGCAATTTTTACAAGCTTTATAAAACTGAGCTATATCGTAGTAAAGCTTTAGCCACTAATAATAGCGAGAAACTAACTCGAATAGCTTGTTTCGTCCTAGGTAACCGCTTTCGACGGAATCGTAGCTCTTTTAAAGTAGCTATACGCGTAAACTAGTGTTAGGAATATATAAGCGATCCCGGAAGTACAACTAATTATCGTAGATCTAACACTCCGATAACGATACCTCTTTAGAGTGTAGGGTACGGTTAGTACGATTTATCTTAGTAGATATTCGCTTCTAAAAGGGGTAGTTAGGGTATCCTTCTTTAAGTATATAGGTAATCCTCTAATCGTTAGATTCCTCGTTAAGTTAAATAGGTGACAGTCGTAAGGCAGGGTCTAAATTACGTTCCTTAAGTAGTGCCTAGTCTTAGTATTTTAGGCGAGGGTCGTCCGAGTCCTAGGGTAAATCCTAGGAGCGGCGAGTTAAAGAATCGGGCTTAACAAGGTCCCTTACGGGGGCCACTTTAATAACAAACTTAAAAGAAGATAAGAACTTACTCTAGCGTACTTAGCGACGAGTGAGATACTTAGTAGTTATAAAATACTTAAGATTCTAGTAGTCTATAAGAACTAAAATCGGGTATTCGACGCTGGCCAGCTTAGACCGCTAGGATTTAAAAGCTTATATAATAGTAAGGAGCTCCTTGTCGTAGATCTCGTAATTGTACTCGGCGGGGTCAAAGACTCTAGACATAAACGCAATAGGGTGTAAAACGCTATTAAAGTACTAAGAAAGTATTATAGTAGATATAAAATCTAAAGAGTCGTATTCTAAGACTACTCCTTTAGTATAATCGAAGTGTTAAAGAATAGGGGCTAAAACACAGGCTCGCTTAAGAGTCTAGAACGCGTGCTTATAATCCGAATCCTAGGACTAGGACATACCTTACCGAGATAGGAAATTAAGAGGTTTAACAATATATAAGAAGTCCTTAATAAAGCGACGGTAAAAGTTTAAAAAGCTAAGGAAGGCTTATAAGTCCTTAAGATTAGACGGCGTCTACTAGCGAACTACTATAGAGACCTTCTCTAGGTCTATTTATACCCCCTTAGTGTTAATTATTATACCGAGGTATTTAACTTCCTATACTTTAAAATCACACTTCTATATGTCTAAATTCAGTCCCGCGGCTTAAAGAGTATCAAGGACTTAGTAGACGTACTAGCGATAGGATTAAAGGTTATCGGAATAGACTAGTACGTCGTCTATAAAAGTAGTATAAAAGATGTCTAAGAACAGACGAAGAACCTCGTTAATATAGGCTTAGAAGGTAGCTAGGGCATTAGTAAGGCCGAAAGGCATAATAAGGGACTCGAATAAGCCGTATCTAGTGTTAAAAGTAGTAAGCTATTCGTCTCCTTCCTTTATCCTAATTCGATTAAATGCGGCGATGACGTCAAGCTTTATAAAGTACCGAGCCTTGCTTAAGCGTTAAAGAGTTTCCTAAATCAGTAGAATAGGGTACCGGTTCTTAATAGTAATGTCGTTTAGAAGTCGGTAGTCTACGTAAAAGCGAAGGCCACCGCCAGGCTTCTTTACAAATAGAACTAGCGATGCTGTAGGTAAAGTACTTACGCGGATAAAGCCTTTGTCTAACTGTTCCTTAAGGTACTTTCGTAAAACTAAAAGCTCTAGTTCAGATATGTTATATAGCTTGCTATAAGGCGGGGTCTTGTTAGGCTTAAGCTCGATATAGAGATCGCAGTCCCGGTGTAGTAGTAGGATATTAGCTACGTCTCTGTCGAAAAGTAGTAAGTAACGATAGTAGTGTTGTAGTAATAGAGAAGTAGGATCAACTACTAGTTTTAGTCGTAAAGCGATTTCGACGTCCTCTATTAATATACTATATAAATAGAGCTCTAAGGCTCGCTGTTGTCGAGTTTAAGGTAAGTTAGGTAGGGACGAGAAGGAGTCCTCTTATAGAATACGCTCTATCTACTAAGGGCTATTAAGATTATTGTATAAGCGGATCTAACGAGGTTCCTTAACTAAAGAGTCGTCTAAAACTACCTCGGACTTCTATAAATGTTAATTAATTTTAAAGAGGGACAGAGAGAATACCTTAACTCTATAAGTCTTCACAAGCGTATAGAAAGCGGTAGCGCCTACTTTCCGCGGCAGTAGTACTCGATTCTCTTCTCTTACACAAGTAACTCGTATAGTATCTAGTCTTTTTAGGATATAGTAGGCTTTATAAAACCCCGAACAAAAGTCGATAACTCGTCCTGCCTAGTCTATGTTCGGATTATAGAGAGCTAGCTAAGGTTGCCCTAGAATAATATCGTAGGATGCTAGCGTAGTAACGTAAAACCGCTACTAACGTTCGATGTACTTACTAATAATTAAATCTAAAGTAACAGTATATATAACAGCACCCGTAATAGAAGGTCGTCCGTCTATAATATAAAGACTTCGTAGCTGAGCGAGTGGTTTAAAAACAAATCTATTTTACTACGCGTAGGTAGAATCAATAAAGTGTTAAGCTGAGGCACTAGAGTCAAGTATATAGTAAGTAGTAGAAGTAATGTGTAGATTATTAGTATTTGTAGAATCTTTATAAACAACTTTATAAAGGACTTCTATAACGTTCTTCTACCTTTCCTCTAATATAGAGAGCCTTAATGTCTTATTCCTTTTACGTCTCCGACAGCGACTATCGCTAGAGACTATACTTTTCCCGCCTTATCCTTCTTCGCCTTTACTTCCTTCGCCTTCTCTAATTTAGGACAGGGAGTCTTTAGATTATAGTTAGGAGAGTCGTAGTAGAAGTATAAGTTGTACTTAGTCTAGTATTCTTTTCGAGCCTTCTTCTCCTCTAGCGTATTTACGCACTTCTTGTCCTCGATATCCTTCTTTGTCTAAATCACCTTACTACTAATCCTTAGAGCATCTAAATCTATAGGGTCACTACTAGGTTCCGCCGAAACAGGAGTAGGCAGGAGAATAGGTTATATACTACTAGCAGGCTTCTTGTTAAGGAAATTCTTACTAAAAACGCGGCGGTAGACGTGGTCGACATCTCGTACAAGGGAGGCTAAATTCGTTAGATCGAGTCTATTACTATAGAGGGGGTTCTATAAGACGCTATTAGCAACTCTCGAATCTAAGGTATTTTATAGTAGGGTGTAGGCTTTATATCCTTAAGAGTGTGCTACTATATAGAGGGACAGGAAGTTGGCGAGGAAGTCGCTAGTTCTTATATTGCCTTATTAAAGCTTATAGAGCTTGTTAAAGGCGTTACTTTATAAATAAGGATTGCTAAAGGTGTTGGTTAAGGTAGTAAAGATGTCGTTAACAGATTATAAAGCTAGGCCGAATTGTCTGAGTTTATTAATATAAGGGTTAATATACTTACGTGCTTCACCTTTAAGAGTACTTAAAACGTAGTTTATACGGTCGGTCTTAGTAGTCTACCAATCCTAGTTCTGTTAAAGCTTAATTCTCGTACTAATAAGGTAGCTGCGAAGGTTAGAAGGAGATCGAAGTGTACTACTCAATTTAACAGGATCTAGGTATACTAGCGAACGTGTAACAAGCACTTGTTAAGACGTATTTACTAGGGCGGCTTAAGCAGTAGCTCTAAGGGCATTGTTCTAATTCTAAAGTACGACTAATTGATTGTAAAGTTACGTATTCTTATTCTAGAGTTTCTAAGTGTTAACCAATTAATTGTAAAGTTGCGTATTCTTATTCTAGAGTTTCTGGATGTCTTCCTTTACTTCTTGTTTGTCTCGAAGAGCTTCCGCGTGTCCTTGTCTTTTACTCTCTAAGCTCTTGATAATACCCTTAAATATCTACTAAAAGACCTAGGGATTTTAGGTTATAGCTTTAGATAGAGCTCGCGGGTTATTATAATAGTCGTAAAGGTCGCTAGCCTCGAAGTGTTTTAGAGTTAGGTCAGCTATATTAGAATACGACGACTATGTCGATTGTATTAGTTTATAGAAGGCGGACAATATGTCAAGGGTGGGAAATAGAGTAGATTGTCCGCAAGGAGAGAAGGACAGAACTCCTTGCGGTAGAACTAACTAAATAGCTATAGAACCTAGAATACCCCGTATTTGTATATTACTATTCACTTTCGCTTACCCCGCACTTGCAAGCAATACCCCTTATTCACTCTCGCTTATACCCCGCACTTTACCCCTATTCACCTAAGCGACTAACATGTGCAAATCCATTCACCATAAAACTCGAAATCGAACCTTGACAAATACCCCTTCTTTATTAAAAGACAACAACAATTTAAAGAACCAGTTTAGTTACGCTAGCTTACCTTATAGCATGTCGCTTCGACACTCGAGTACTCCTTTAACTTAGATGGGCGTTAAGTTCCTTTATAATACTAGTGCCGATGCCTACATTTGTTATAACCGAACTCGCTTTACCACCTTAAATGTACAGCTCATAGGAAGCGCTAAAGTTATAGGTGGCGAGGTTCGCATTCTAGGTGTAGGAATTGTAGTCCTACACTTAAAGACTTTAGCTACTAAGTACCGAAAGGTAGTTTTAAAGAACTGCTACTAGATACTAGAAGGCGGAATTAACTTGTTTTCTAGTAAGATCTTTAATCAATCCGGTAGTATAATTAGTAGTAGAAGACTCTAGGATCGATCTAATAATAAGACCTAGGGTTTACTTAACGATAATTACTATTTAATCGAAGCACCGTATACGTACCTACGCTACAAGAAGTTATATTTGTTAGTAGAGTATATTCTAGACAACTTACCTAAAGAAGTAGTAGTGGTATCTACACCTATAGCTATTTAAAAGGCTAAACTAACTTTACACTTATATTATCGTTAACTTACTTACTTAGGTATAGAGACTGTTCGTATAACTTAAAAGATCGTTAAGGATATAGAGATCTATTCTATTCTTATACTAGTATAAGGCGAGTTACTTTATAATCTTTATAAAACTAGAAAGCCGATAAGATATAGACTAAAGACAGTTGACCCCGAATCTCGAGTTTAGGAGGTATATAGTTATATATATTATAACGTGTTTTATATATCGCCAACAGTATATAGTAGTTATAATTATAGTACGATTATAACTGACGAGGCTTCGCGGTATAAATTCTACTACCTATTAGTTAAGAAGAGCGGTGCGTAGACTTATATTAAGTACCTATAAGCCTTCGTCTATATATAATATAGTGTTAAAATAAAGAAGTAGCGGTTAGATAGTAGTAAAGAATACTCTGTTAATAAGATTAAGAACTATATTAAAGAGTTTAGAATTATTAAAGAGATTACTATACTACGCTTACCTAAATAAGACGGACTTACTAAACGAAGTATTTATATAGTTGTCGAGAGATTAAGAAGTGTAATCCTCGATTAAGATATTAATCCGAAGCTCTAGGTTAAGCTGCTACACTCTATTATAGAGATTATAAATAAGTTAGTAAATACGATTCTAAAGGGTATAACACCGTATAAAGCTTACTTTAACGCGGTCTATCCTAGTAAGGATAACAAGCCCTTAGTTAAGCACTTTTAAGTTCTCGGATGTCGCACCTTTATATATATTCTAATTTAAGATCGAATTGCTAGTAAGAAGCTAAAATCTCGAGCTTATACTAGTGTTCTTGTTAGATATAAAGGTAGTCGGATTTAGAAGGTTTAGGTTCCCTCCCTCGGTATATTTAGTCGCCTAGTTCGATCTTTAGATGTCCGATTTAATAAAGGAGGATTTATCTTAGGTCTAGATAGCGAATCCTACGACATAGTAACTAAGAATTATAACCCTTATAAGGAGGTACAAGAGCCTGTTACTGTCCTTAATCCTATAATTAACCTATATCGAGTAGTGTTCCCTCCTATAGCGTTTGACGATAAGTTCGATCTCGAGTAAGGGGTGTTAGAATTTGTCTAAAAGAGAGTCGATAATAACGATTCTAGCGATTCTACGGTTAATAAAAATGATTCTAAAGGTTCTAAAGCAATTAAACAAGATTCTAAAGATAATATTCTACCGCTAAGAGCTAGAGGTCGTCCTTTAGGCTTAAGGAATAAAGTATATCCTCCTACTAATCCTTAGACTCGACTAAGAACCCGCCTATAGATGCGCTAAGACTTAGATACCTTAGGTATTAACACTACTAAATTAACCTCGACCCTTATAACTTTAGGTCTTAAACCTAACAATAACAACTCGGATTCTATAGTTATTAACTTGTTTCTATACGCTATCGAAGATATTAACATTGTTTCCGACGATCCTTAAACTTTATAAGAAGTATATACTAGAAGCGATGCTTATAAATAGCGCGCTATAAAGAAAGCCGAGGACGACCAACTTAAGCGTAAGAAGACATAGACTCTTGTAAAGCGTAATATAATGTCTAGCACCTTACGCTATTTACCTAGTAGATATGTCTTTAAGACTAAGCGGGATAAGAATAGTAATATCGAGAAATATAAAGTTCGCTGGGTTATTAAGGGTTTCTATTAGGTCTATAAGATAGACTACCTCTAGACATTTATAGGGGTAGTTAAGTTAACTTTATAGAAGACAATTGTAGCTATTACAGCTGTTCTTAACCTTAAGATTAAGTAAATAGATATTATTAGCGCCTTCTTAAATAGCGATATTAATAAAGATGTTTACGGCTAGCTACTACTAGAATGGTTTAACGACGCCGGCAATCTAGTCTTATAATAAGAGTTTATTGTTAAGCTTAATAAGGCCCTTTATAGCCTTAAGTAGTCTCTAAGACTCTAGTAACAAAAGCTTAGAGCTACTCTTAAAGAACTTAGATTTAAACTAACAACCGCCGATAACTATATCTACGTTAATTCTAATAAAGACATTATTATTTATACGTATGTTAACGACATACTTATTATGTCTAAAGTAGGTAGAAAGCTTAACTAGCTAAAGCTTAACTTATAAAAGCGCTTTAATATAGAAGATCTCGGACTAGTACGCTATTACTTAGGTGTTCGGATTACTCGAGATCGCTCGGCTCGTAAGATTTACTTATGCTAGGACGCTTATATTAAGCGAGTTCTAGACAAGTTTAGTATAGATAACTATAAGCTAGTTAACACTCTAATAGATACTTTATAATAGGACCAAATAGTACTATAGCAAAAATATATATAAACTAATCTAAAGGTCGTTAAAGAATACTAATCTATCGTCGGATCTATTATATACACCGGCTAGCTCACTCGTCCCGATTTGGCATTTACGCTATTAGTGTTGTCCCGATTCTTAAACAACCCTTCTAAAGCTTATATAAAAGTAGTAAAGCGAGTTCTACAATACCTACAAGTGTGAGGGCGTGAATGTGGCTCAGTATAGTGTTTTGGTGCTTCGCTTAGTGAATGCAATAGTGGGTTGGAGTTGCCTAATCGGAGATAGTATGGAGATGCCTAATGGGAATAGCGCGGCCTGCGGCCTCTTGTTGTGTATAAGTAATAGCTAGCTCTAGGACTTCTAAGCTGACTCGCGATCA
>UNPR01000059.1:0-214829 GCA_900536425.1 Hymenoscyphus linearis
CTTTAACACTTCCTGTTTCTGTATAAGAGTTAGCCCAATCGAGGACTCTCTCTTTAGCTTAATCTTTGTAGAATAGTCTCCCATTCTACCCCCCTTGACCTCTAGGGCACCCCCCTAGCGTCCTTTGCCCTACTTAGGGATGTTTTAGAACGTAGCTTCATAGGGGCTAGTTGCATTCGCCGGACGTTAAATAGATTTAAATTAAATTAAATTTAAGTAGGATATTAACACACCTTAGGTATTAGCGAGCGCTAAATCTTATTTACGCCTAGGTAGATAATGTTCCGTTGTGAGAACACTAACTATACTATAGATAGTATATTAGAGGAGGAGAAGTACTTGATCGTCGATACGAAAGGATCAAGTGGCGGAAACTCGCTAATAGTATATATGACGGTAATACCTTGTACTCGTAGGAGGTCTGTTAGTATGTAATTTCGCTATGGGCTTGACATGCTTTGAGTTTGGGATTTGTTGTATAGAGTTATTTTTTTGATGGTCTCCGAACTTTGGCTTTGAATCGAGGGTAGTAAAGATTTCGACGGGGAATAACTTTTTGAACGTGGTTATTTCGGATGATTTGATATGTAGGTACAAATGAATGCTCAAGAACAAATTAACGGTCATCGTAAGTAAAGAGAGTACACTAAACCTTAAAGCGGGTGTAAGGTGAAGATAGGTGGTTGGTTGGCTGGTGGTGTGGTGAAGAGGACAGTAGCAGGTTGGAAGTACGAGGAAATGCTTAAAGGTCTTGGGTTGAGTATTGGTTTTGGTAGGTGTAACTGGTATACTTGCGAACTAACCTCAGTTGGTCCTGTGATGATAGATTCGCACCCTTGGGTGATCTTTGTTGATTGGGGAAGAGGAGACTTTTTGGACTGACTCGTTGTGTTATGAGACTTGAGAGAGGTAGATGGGGGTTGGTGATTGTTGTTAATTAGATCTAAGTTATTTGAACTAGGTACGATTGAATAGTAAATTACTCAAGGAGGAGGAAGAATGAGAGAGGGAATATAAGTGGATGACTATTTTCTTCCACTCCTTTTTCTTATAATATTTACTTTTTTAAAATGCACGATGTTTAGGTTAGAGATTGCAGTTGAGGAGAAGAGGTTATTATAAAAGAATCAGTGTACATGCAAGGAAGCTTCCGAGGCTGCGGCTACACTACTCCAGTTATTCGATGCGGTGTAGCTGGTGAGGTGAAATCTGGTTGAGAAGGCGGGACTTTGTTAAGGTGTTTGACGGGGTGAATTTTCCTTTTCACCCTGCATTTCTTTGGCAACTTATCGTTGCCGAACGAATCTGATTTATTTGACGACAGTAAAATATTCGACAGTAGATGAATATACAACTCTGATGTATGTAAAATTAGAGTTTAACACTCTAAGTTTGATCGCGTGAGCATTTTTGAGAAGCCGGGTGCTTTACGGAGTTGTATTGGAGGTGAAGACGAAGTCAAAGGTAACTTCAAGGTCTAAATCAGGGCCGAGACCAGAGCTTGGTAGGGAGCCTTGGGTTCTTTTCGGGATTGACGGGAGTCAAGCTGATTTAATCCGAAGCCTCGCTGGAAGTAGATCAAGCACAACTGGGTGATTAGGACCTGCAGGTGAAGCCGATCGCATGGCTGGAGTTGTCTATGGAAGTCTTAATAGCGCTTGCATGACATATTACAGTAGCCGCACTAGGTAGACAGCTTGTGTTTAAGGATGAGATGAGAAGTACTTGGTTATATAATTAAATCGTCTTCTGATGTTCTAATGTTCTGTTATATTTTTGATTTGTTTTAGCTCAGCCATAATACCAGCCTCCTTATGTCCAAGAATTCTCCAAAGATACAGATATCACATTCAATAAATCACTTGAACACCAATAGACTAACTCCTGTTAATTACTTTCAGATTATCAAATGTTTAATCTCTAACGGTATTTTCAAAGCTAAGCAGGAATCGTAATAGTCCAGACATATTCCGTAAGTTTTAGATCCATTCCCAGAAGACGGACGACCCTTTCTCACACATCCATTTGAGTTCGGGATGTTGTAAGTCTGAATTTGCCGAACCCCCATGGTACTGCTGCATCTCTTGAAGTGATGGGTTTTGCGGGTGACGGTGTAGAGGAATCGCATTTTGAATGAATGTTGTTTAGCGAGCGTGGATTGTGTGTTTAGCGAGTGAAAGTTTTGTTTTTGAAATTGTGCCGTTGCGAGGCTTGTGAGGTTCGATTTGATGTGGTTGGAAAGAATGTTGGAGAAAGAATGTTGTTGCTATTGCGCCAGTTGAAGCGAAGTTCATTCAATTGAAGTTCGGTGGTAAATAAAAGAGTGATTGGTGGGAGTTTTTAAAGAGAGTATCCGAGTAAATTATTAATGAGAGTAGATGGTAGTATCCAAAAAGAATGGCCAAAGGCGATTGCCTCTCTGATTGCTAGAGTCTAGATTAGCTCGATATCTTATATCCATCGTGGGAAGAAATCTAGATCCATGAACAGGGATAGAGTCGCTAATTCCAAGACAAGAGACAGGCGTATACGAGGGGAAACAAGGTTCCGATGCGAAGAGATTTGCGAATTACTGTAGTACAGTAGCTAGTACTGTAACAGATTACGCTTTTGTTACAGGTCAAGACAAAACGTACCTCTTCAAGTGCATAGGTACTGATAGACTCATCTCAGCTTTTTAATTGAGACGTTCTTATGGGCTCGCCTTTGTTGTAATCCCAAGTAATGAGATGACAGGGCGGGGTGGTTAGAAGTCTCCGGGGAACTGAAGTAGGGATGAGACAGATAATGGTCTGTGCTTGGCCATAAATATACTTTTCAGCTCTAGAAGACTTGCAATTCATCAACAATATAAATGGGTTAAAAGAGACCAGATTGCGGTCAAAGATAGAGAACTAAAGCAAAAGAAAATTTGACTAAATCTTCCAAATACCACCTTTCGTTCTTGAGTAAGAGGGGAGTTGATTCAAGGTTAGTTGTAAGCATAAACTATAGTCTGTCTCATCTTTACCTGAATTGAATTGGCATGTTCGACGGAACGCACGTGGAGGGTTTGAGATGGAAAGATGAGATAAAGTTAAATTCATGGTTTGGATCAAAGTGGTTTCTACTATAGTGGATTGTTATTGTGGGTGTAAGGCAACTAAAGCGAGTAAGTATTATATAGAAAATAGGCAATATGAACAACTTAAGGAACTTGGATTTGGAAAGTAGAAACTCTCCTCCTACTACTGAGATTCATAGTGGAAAGTTTTAGGTCACGTGACTAAACGTACCCATGTATTTTATGGCATTTCCATTGTCCAGCGGTAAAACTGTAACAGTTATTTTAAGAAAGTTGGTTCTAAGCTATTTAAGGGTAGCTTAACTACCACTTAACTATTTCTTGGCTATCTTACCAAGGTTTTCATAATGAATCAAGGGGTATCTCGGTTAATTAACGTAATCATACCAATTTCTTAAAGTATTGATACCTCTCCTAGTAAAACCATATGTAGGTTTTGAGGCTTTTCTAGATATACCCGCCAAGCGTAAGCCCAAGTACCCTCTAGAATTTCTTTCCAGCCTTACTGCTTTGCATAATGCATTGCTAAATCTTTTAGCTTTTCTTCTTTTCTCTGCATTTTCTACATCAGACTTCGTTACAAATGGATAGCATTGTTACTCTCTTCATCAGAATGGAACTCTTGCTAACAATACCTGCTACTGAATTTGGCTGGGGTAGCGCTAAGAGACGTATCCTTTCTAAGTGAGGATTATGATTTCGGATACTATGGTGATTCTGATGACGAGCAAGCGTCTGGCAAAACGGTCGGAGACCAATTACCCGCAGAATCCCCGATCCTCCCCACAAATTAAGCGAAATCCCTACATATTTTGCAATAAGACAGCAGCCAACATCAAAACTGGGATTCTGGCGCCTGGCCCAGTCAGGAGGGTGTCTAATAAATATACGAGCCTGTTTCGTGACAAGTAATATCGAGGGTAGGGGCCCGGCACTGGAGAAAAAAATCAAAAACTCAGTTCGTCTGGTATTTGAACCTGGCCGGAGGTTTTTTTGCAGGTTTTGGTTTTGGTAATTTTTTTTGCGGATGCGACGTTCCCCCTGCAGAATCAGGAACTTTTCGGGGTCACTCTGCGCACCTTACAAAAGCTCCTCTCTTCCGGTATACGAAAAGGAATCTTCACCTCGAAGAATATATTACAATTCGTCGAGGATTATTTTACTCCATGTCACAAAGGGCTGTTCGTCCTCGACTCCGCATACGCCGTTGGCTTTCTTAACACACTAGGTACCTAAGCAAATCGCAGCCTGTGTCCAGTCCGTGGTTATCACCAAAACGATGGCAATGGGTGATGGCGAGTATGTTTGAGGGGTCTGGTCTAAGGATCCGGAAAACATAAAAGATTTCACGCCATGTGCAAAAGCCATAAAAGAGAACCTACCGAACCTCCGGGAGATCTCCTTTTATTGTACCGAAGATACCGATTGGTACTGTAGTTGCATCCCAGTCGATATTTGTAAGCTCTTTCTTCAAGGCGCTGTATCGAGCTTGAGATTTCTTTATAGCTCAGAGTGCTGTGTGACGGATGACGAACGGACTCTGAGCAAGGATTCTGTTATAGCGGGTTGTTTCAAGGGCGATAGGCCACGCTAGAATGATCCGCTGTATGAAGAATGGAAGAAAAGTCCCATCAACTTTAATATTGTTAGGGAGGAAGACACGAAAGATGCGAGTGAGTCTATTAGGAGGTTTGGATTCTCTATGATCAGGGCTTCGTGGGTTATCACGAGACTATAGATTCTGTAGATTCTGTATGAGAGCCTAGAAAGATTTGCGTTATGTTGAGACGGTACTGAACGTTACTCGGGCTTCTAGGTCCTCATTTCTGTTGTCAGGAAGTTTCTGCTGCCCCACGGCCATTTTACGGTCAATTTTCAATGAAGTAGTTACGAAGGCTCTGTTGATTTAGTTTTATTTTAAAGGTAGCCCGTAAAGTAAAAGTTTCTAATAAGATTGTTACAAATCTTTCAGTATAACAAGCTCGTAGAAATGCTGTTGAAGGTATCTAATAACTCCTTTTCCTAAGAATTTCAAACGGACAGGTAGATTAGAAACAGTCGTGTATAAAATCTTGGTGTGGTGCTGTCATTTAAAGAGTCAAATTGGTGTCCCTTTAGATGGGGTTGTTCAGCTCTTCCGCTGGCAATCCAAAGTCAAAGAAAAGAACTGGAAAAATAGCACCAACATATTAGTAGGAATGTTTGGCTCATCTGTATTCAAAGGCTTTTAATTCTCTGGCTCCTAGTGGACAAGAAAGGTAGTACAGTAGCTGTGAATTGTTTTCTATTAGCTTAACTAAATAGAAATTGCTTTATCATTCTAGTTTGTTTAATAACTGAAGATTCCAGAACAGTTGACTTAATTGTGGTCAATCGTTTAAAAATATTTTAATACTTTGAATCTACTTACGCTAATAGAGAGGAAGGTGTCTCGCCATTTTTCTTGTCCACTGGTAGGCACGCCAGAAATTTCGCCCTTTTCCTCGCTAGATTAGGTCTTGCTTACTAAACTGAACTTAGTAAACAGAGGTGCTCCTGGCAATTAGGTCTATATAAATTTAAGAGAGCTGAAAGTTTATGCGAGAAAAAACAATCTAAAAAAAACAAAAGGTGATCAAAATTATGATTAAGTGTTTCTATGTTGAACTTCCTCGTACATGTGTGACCAATTAGGGTAGTAAATGCGTATGCTGGTGGAGGCTACCATGCACCTACCCTCGAGCGAAACGCAACAAAATACGGAAATCAACCAATAGAAATAGGTAGATGAAGAAGGAGGGAAATTCGTTGCATTTCGCTAGATGTGAAGCGGTGAACCAACAGCATGATGCATCAGTGGGCAAGAATGACATGTGATGTAGAGAGAAATCTACTTTCACCTAGAAAACAGAACTTAGAACTTCAAGATCTGTTTATTTCATAATAACTATGAGGCCAAAAATCAATCATAATTCTGAGCTGCCTTCGGATGCTTACAGAACTTTTGGCTTTTACTGTATCACGAGATCCACAGCCCGGTTACATCAAAAAGCTGGAGCAAAATGGCGTAGTTATCCACCACTTAGCGGCAAATCCCCCGCCACTTTCTCTCTTGTTGCAAGTCGCAATGTGACGACTTCAGATGAGGCCACTTGAACCCTGGAAATCATCACTTCTTATTCGAGGACTTTGAAAATACCACAGTCTCAGTGGCTATCGGACTTAAGAAAAATATCCCATGACCCAATCAAGGACAATGCGAGGCCTCGCTTTTTTCAGGTACTCGAGTACACCACCAATGATTACCCCTGAGTGACGAGCATTTTGAAAGAGCCGGTGACCTACGATCTTGACGGCTATTCGAGCTTTAAAGCGCGACGTGCAACAGAAAGATGGTATCTGAATCATGTCCAACCAGGCGGAACATGAGAAAAACGAGGTGTCACAATCCTTCCAAGTCACCATCTGGCAGCAACCAACCAGAGAGAATCCCGAGCAAGCGGTCAAGACATGAGATCCCGTTCGACTGCAGGATCTGCCAAAATCACGATCTGCAACAAAACGCCCAATTTTTGCCCATCGTCCAACCGGATAGCAAGATTCCCTGTTGTTGGACAACCTGCCAGCATATTCACACGAACTGCAATAGATGCATATAGTAATCTAAACCAAGAGATGCAGGCGTCATGCAAATCATACGTCCGAAATAAGGCTTTAGAAGAGGCTGAGACTTCAGTCAAGCCACACAATTGTTAGAAACAGTACAGCCTTGGTTAGAAGAGACGACTAATTCAAACCCAAATTGAGAATTGGGGCTACTGGGGCTTGAAATCGCTGCGCATCTACCTTGAAATCTTCTCTTACGGTAAGGTGAGAACAGGAAGTAGTTACGCTACGTGATTTACTTCTTTGAAAAATTTCATAGTTGTCATAGTTGGTTGGTCCTCCATGTTATCTTATTGTAAAGATCAACCTCATTATATTGGTTCAAAATTAAGAAGTCTGATTGATGATGTGAGAAGTGTCCATCCAAGCGCTTGAAACACCACTTTGCACTCTTGTCGGCGCAGTTCTGGCCAGGAAGTTAAGTATACCTTATCGATAACACCAAATTCAATTTCGAGGGTATTAGCCCTCCAACATGAGAAGCGCTCAATTCCGGTGTTGGTGGCTTCAATTTAAGGCTATGTAGCTTGCTTATGGCCCCCATATTATTTCAAAGGTCAATCACGAGAAATCACGGGCTGGATGTAAGATCAGCGGGAAACGAGGTTGGATCAGAGAATACCAACATTCCTGTGCCACGGAGCTTTTCCCCGTATCAAAAGTACCGGTTTGAATTCCCTCAACCGCCAATACCATGAGCAGACACGCTCTTTGTGAAATCGAACCCACCCATTTGAATGTCTTGAATACCAACATCTCCGTATTCATCAGATCGTCAGATGATGAAATGCTTCGCCCAGAATAGTATGACCTCTTCCAACTTCGCCTCTGTTTCCGTCAAGTGCTTGTTTCTCAGTCCTAATTATTACAATATAAATATACAGGACTTTTCCCTCTCTGCTCAACACAACACAACACAACACACAACGCATACTCAAATCGCATTACCAAAACAAGAAAGAAACTACTGAATCAACTACTTAACATTTTGATCAACAAACCCCTACTTCAACATGGCCGAACTCCAGCAGAAGATGAGCGCAATCAAATGGGAATAAGAGAAATTCTCAGTCACCGTTGAGAAGGTTGATATCCAAAAGATTCAACACCCCCTCGACTCGCTTATTCGTATCACGAGTAGCGTATTTTGTATGAATCTCCACCCAGACTTAGAATCCCAAGCTGATATACCCCAGGCGGAACAGATTTGCATACCTACAATGGACGAGTTTCTATGGACAAGCACCTGACCTTCGGGCACGATTACATTGGTATCATTGAAGCCATCGGTAGCGCGGTTTCCACCGTCAAAGTGGGAGATCGTGTGGTAGTTTGTGGCATAGAGTATGCAGTTCATAGCAACAGCGAGTCAACTCCGAAAGTACCATTTGGCTGTGGCGATTACGGACTCGGCGTACCACAAGTCGACGGTGGACAAGCAGAGTTTATGCTAGTTCCATTCGCCGATGACAATCTCATTGTCCCATCTGGGGAACAGCATGAGTTGGGTTACCTCCTCTTTGCTGATATATGGCCCACTGCTTGGTTTGGCTTAGAGTCAGCTGGACAAGTGGCTGGTGATACTGTTGTGATATTTAGCGCAGGTAACTTACATTCTTGACACAATATTGAACTTTTGCTGACCTTTTGTCTTTACAGCGCCGGTTGGTCTACTTCCTGCTTACTCGGCTCTTCTCAGAGGAGGCGCGAAGGTTTACAGCGCCACGAACGTCTCGAAATAGCGAAAAGCATTGGAGCAATTCCCATTGACTTCAGCGAAAGCCCTGCAGATGTTCAAATTATGGAACTTGAACCCAACGGCGTGTACCGAGCCTTGGATTGTGTTGGTCTCGAATGCGTTGATTCCACTGGACAGAACGTGGAAAGCTTAGTGCTTACCCAAGTCGTAGGTGTTTGTACATCGAAAGATATTGGTAAGTAGCTCTGTATCTTTTACAATGATGTCAATAACAATCTTACAGGAGGTACGACTGAGGACGAGAAGAGAGGGGTGATACCTCTCCCCATTACTCAGATCCTACTAAAGAGTTTGTCTATTAGAGGAGGGGCAGCCAAAATTCAGCTCTATCAGCATGTGCTCAAAAATCTCATTGATAATGGGAAGGCGAAACCCACTTTTGTTTTCACGCATGAGGCCAGAATTGAGGATGGTCCACAAGCATACAAAAGGTTTGCGGATAAGGAGACCATCAAGGTCGTTTTCCGTTTTGACAAGCATTGAGTTGAAGTATCATCCTATGACTCTATGGCCCCTGCTATGGTCGATATCGCTTGAGTTTGGTTTTTCCTTATAGTTCCAGTTGTAGAGAGGCAATTGATATTTTTCTTTTCCCTAAATTTGAGTTTCTATACGATACATCGTGATTTATCAAGCAACTAAACTCCGTGGTTACTATTCCCTTGCTTACTTGCCTAACATGTTATAGCACCAGGAGGTTAGAGGGGCATGTATTCGGACACGAGATTTCTGGGGTACCTACTTCTACCTATATATAAGGAGCTCTGCACCGACCCAAACATGTCTGTATGTAACGCCATGCAATTTAAAGTGGTAATAGATAGTGGTTTGTAAGCTAATAAAAGGTTGTCTAGAGGTCCAACTCCGAAAGTTCTCAAATGAGTCTCAAATGGTGGCGGTTCCAACAACCTTCACCTACTTGGCAAGGTATGTGAGACACATTTGCCAAGGATTTAAGCGAGCGAATTTCCCAAACAGGAAACCACGAAAGAAATAGCAACAATGTCTATGTCTACAGGAACCCCCCACCCCCCTAGATACCCTAAGCCATAAAATCTTCAAGATAGGCTGGTTGAACCCCACCCAGGATTCTTTACCTCATTTAAGACCTCATTATATGTTCATCACTCACGGCTATCAGTAAAAAAAGAACTCATGCCTTCGTTTTTTTTAATAATATTTTATTTCATGGCTAGTAATCAATATTCATTTGACCCCCCCCCACCTCCCCGCATTATAACATCCCAATATTCCGCTAACTCTGTCCACTCCCTCAATGCTGATGATAATCAACGCCATTAAACCCATGCAATACTGCTCGCTCAAATCCATATCTGGCATATCAAATACCAAAATATCGCAAAAACAACTTTTTCATCCCCGCCACTAACGTCAACAACCATCTCTAAGCCTCAATGGGAGGTGTATCAACTTCTTGAACAACAATCTCCAGGAGTGTTGGACTATCTAGAGTAAAATCCTTGCAACCATCAATATTTTCACCTTTGACCTTGATATTCTCATCGCCAGTCTCAGGAGCGGATTCAGAATCAGAATCGAGATCTAATTCCAATTCATCGGGATTGCGAACCAATGAGTTTCCACCAACCTTTCCTACAACAGCATTTCCAAGAGATTTCTTTGGAGCTTCAGGGGTTGTTGTGCTGTTTTGAGACACCAGACTCTCGTCACCAGGCGTCTTGGAATCTGTAAAGGACTCGTCGGGCATTCGGCCAGTAACATGACCTCTGATGCACTCTGCTCTCTCTCGAGCCATCATTCTTACTGCATCGGAAAGTTGAAACGAGGATTCGGAATCGGAAGTGGTGTCAACTGATTTTGCGACGTTGTCATCGCTCTCGTCATTCTTCTCACCATTCTCTTCGGTTACCGAGCCCGAAGCGGTGGACGAGCTTGATCGTTGTCGAATTTCATTCTGAGATGATGCGAACTTGCTTCCTGCAAGACCAACGTGTCGACGTCTTAATTGCTCTTGTTCTCCGCTCTCTCCAGTTACCGAGCCCGAGGCGGTGGATGAACTTGGTGGTGGTCGATCTTCGCGATGAGATGATGCGAACTTACTTCCTGCAAGGCCTACTGGCCGATGTCTTGGTTTCTCTTGTTCTCCGCTCTTTCCATCATGACCAGTCAATCCCCCATTATCTTGCGGAGAAGATTGTTCTGAAGAAGAAACCGCGTCATTAACTTCATCAGCCCAAGAAGCCGACTTCAAATTTCCCTCACCAAAAGTAGGTATCTCAACTTTCTGGTTAGACAAAGCAGCCAATCTCTTGCGTTGAGAGACCTCGGACTGAAGAGCCTCCCCATCATACTCAAGCCGTCTCTCCTCATCCCTGTCATCGAAACGAAATGGTCTCTTCTCCTCAACTCCATCCAAGAATCCGCCCTTGGGCCACAATGGCTTTCGTGGTTCGACAGGAAGTAGCAAATCCTCAACAGATCCTGCACATGGATCATCCTCGAAATCAGCTTTCACGCCACGGAACTCGTTCCAGCTGTTCAGAATGGCTCTTGCACTAGTAGCGAGCGCAACGTTGGAGAACTCCAGGTGCAAGACTCCGGTTTCATCGAAGTAAGTATCTAAGAGTGAGTCCGCACGATGGAAGTTGCCGCAAGCGATCGCGACTTCCAAACGACTGAGGGAAAATTGACGAGGATGGAGTTGGTGGACGGCTAGACAACGGGTTGGTTTGTGATCGGCGAGACTCTGGACTCTATGGCCACGCATCGGATAAGTAGGCGAGGATTCCAAGAGTGTGACTTCGACAACCTTCTTCTCCTTACCTTCACCAAAGTAAATAAGGTTTTCTTCGGTAAATCGCGCATAATCTTCTGCATCAATTTCATGAGAAAACTGGACCATCGCACTCATAGTGCCACCGGTGATCGCTTTAGTATCCAACAAGATAGCGGAAACCACATCACCACCTCTGACCCTCGTCAACAATTCCCGGAGGTGAATGTCATGTGGAAGATTTCCGATGTGGACCGTACGGATATAATTTCCATCATCCTTCCCAGGAATATACGCAACACCATGAGCGAAGAATAACGGCGCAACAGCCTCTCTACGTCCCACCAAATCCCGTTGGTTCCTGATAGCTTCTCCTCTCTCTTCAAGAGAATCGAAAACTTGGTATCCGCCAAGAGACTTAATCTCAATCCTAACTGGGGGACGATCGAAATTGCGGTAGGCAACACCTCTTTGTTGGAGACCATCATTATCTTCATCTGTGATGTTCTTCTCATAGTGACCTCCCAGTGTACCCGTACCATCAAAACCAGTCTTGAGGACTTTGGGCTCAGGAACGTTCATGAATCGCGCCATGGCTCGCTTGTGCTCTTCCGACACACCTGCGCCGGCCTCCAAATCTGCATCATTAGCAAGATGACGCAAAACTGCTTTCTCAGCCGGCTTCGGTATATCATCCTCCGGACCAAGTAAATCATCCAGCGATCGAATCCCCACATTCTCAATCTCCAACCGCAGTTTTGTCGCTTCGAGGGTAGGCGAGCTCGGATTAGAAACCAATGTCAACTCATCAAGACTATCAAACAACTTCTTATCTCTCACACCTTGTTCCTGTGCCTGTTCCTCTTCACCATCTCCCTCAACTTTCTCACCTCGCTTCTGCGCATGTTGAGAGAATTGACTTGTCGCACCAGAAATATTACTCTCATCAAACCTAACCATCTTCCCACTTCCACTCCCCTCATCAGAAGTCGTTTCATTCTCATTAACATCCTTCTCTCTCATCTTCAATTTCAAGAGCCGGTTTTCCCGTCGCAGATTCTCGATTTCATGTTCCAATTGACAGATCTTTTTTCCTCCATTGCTGTCACCGCTTCTCCTGGATGATTGAGCTTCAGCCTCATGGTTTTGGAATCCTGTAATTGCTGGGTGGGGAGTATGGTTAAGGTTTGGGTTGAAGGTGAGGTTGTTGGGGTAATTGATATTGAATGGAGGATATTGGTTTTGGTAAATTGCTCGAGTGACAAGAGCGAGGGAGCGTTGGTTGTCGTCTGCTTCTTTGGTTTTGTGGGCGAGGTTGTTCTCTGCGATTGCGAGCTGGATGCGTAATTGGATTTGTGCCTCCGTCTGGGAGAGCGAGTTTTGCGGCATTGTTGCTTCGGAAAGGATAGATGTGGGTTGGTTGATAGTTTGAGGTGGTAGAGTTGTTGTAGATAAGTTGGAACGGGTTGGTGTGAGGTCGACGTTGCTGTTTCGTCTTAAATCTTGCGGGGTAATTTGAGGTTGAAGGTGAGAATGAGAAGACTCAATGCTGCCGCTATCACTGTGAATCTCCCCTCGATTGCATGAAGAAGATATGCCGTCTAGTTGCTGCTGTCCATTGTTAAACGTATTAACATGAAGTTCCGATAGCTCTCGAAAGAGTTGAAAGTTCTGATAGAGGAAACCAGCGGTTGAAGGTGTCGTAAAGGATGAATTTGGGTTGGTGTAAAGATGGAAGATATCATTTTTATCCCCCTTGGCTTCATTCACTGTAGCGCCTTCCGCTCCCTCAACGTGAGTAATCTCTGGGCAAGTACAGTCTTTTTCTTCTTGTCGATAATGGGATAGTTCCTCTCTAAGAGGTATGAAGGTTGTAGTTGTGAATCCAGGTGATCCGTCGACGGAGGTTTGTCTTTCCAACTCAATTTTCTGTTGATCTGGGATGACGATCCTCAAATTCGGTCTGCTTCGTTTCTGGGAATGAGAGTTCTCTGATCCAACACCATAGTCAACCATGGCTATATCAACCATTGCTATGACATTCGAGAAAATTGGCTGCAGTTGGGGCTTGATCTTGATACATTGAAAAGAGGTAGATCGAAGAGCCAGTTGAAAGTCTAGAGGCTGGAGATATTTACTGGTCTAATCTAGTTCTTAAGTATTGCTTGAATTAGTCTTACTTTTGACCCCATGGGACCTGTGGCGGAGCTTTTTGGGAAGTGGCTGGGCGAATAAGAGGTGCGATGTCGCTGTCCTGTGACGTTCTGGGTCTTGGGAGGAGGTGAATCATTTGATATGACCTAAGTTTGATTCTGTGGCTGGGAGACTTGACGGCCACAATTATGGAGTCCCTTATCTCCTTCTCAGGAGACCACTTCTTGGGGACCTTCGGACTGGCGTCTCTGATGAAAGCGATAGATAGTCAAACCCCTTAAGAGAGCAGGAGCTATAAGTCTTTTTGGTCAAGTCAATAAGAGACTATATAACTATATTAGGATGATGTTTAAGCTATCATTGCCCTCCTGATTTCTTTTTGAGCTGTAAATAAAAAATGTCTTCTATCAAGTGGGTGTATGGTAGGTATAATTATATAATTTGAAAAAAAGCATATTATGATGAATTATACAAGACACGTTGACATAAACTCGTTCCTTTTTATGTAATTTCAGAGCGAACAGTGTTACGTACGCGTTATTAAGCATATCTTTTTAATGTCTCTAGCGAAATTAATTAGTATATTACAGATTTTAGGATAAATATTAATATAAACGTACCTAGGTATACTCGACTCGCCCGTAGTAGTAGCGGCCTCACGTTTACTAGTAATAGCTACACGCTATTCTTTGAATAATTGAGCCTTCTCGTCCTTTCTAGCTTACTGCCTGTCTAGCTGTCTGGCTGTCTAGCTGTCTAGCTGTCTGGCTGGCTGGCTGGCTGGCTGGCTGGCTGAATTAAGAATTCTACTATGTTATCATGTTAAAGAGTCAGGACCGGGAGTTCGAGATATGCTATAAAAAGCACGAGTTTACTCGAGTACTAGGTATCTGTACAATGCGCGACGTTGAATTCACTTAAGTATAGCCTAGTTTATACTAATTAAGAATTCTACTAGTTCTTTACACTACCGCCGTTGGGATTTGACCAATCGGATACGTCCCGTAGTCAACCTATATAAAACTCTAAATGGGTCCGGTTCACTCTGATAATATAAGAGGCCACCCACTGTGCGACATCACCTGCCAAGATCCCCCCGCTAAGCAACCAGGGGTTAAGCGAGAACATTGAGTAATCTTTGGATTAAAAGGGTCACACGTTGAGTGTATTCCATGGTGAACTGGCCAGGAAGTAGACATCTGAAACATATTATTCGTAATTTCAGAGAATAGTTCTGTACGTCTTGAATACCAAAATGTATGTGTTTCAATTACTGTTTTATTATCATAGGCATCTAACAATCCGACGAATCCTTTTCACATATCAATAATAGCATATTCTATGACAGGGATGAACATCACTTTCTCTCCTAGGAAGTAGTAGATAATGTGTCTTATCTTTCTTCTGCAACTATCTTTGATTCACTTCACAAGACCTCGCTCTAACTAAGCCTACAACCCCCAAAAGGTAGTTCCTACACCTCCTCCCACCACCTCCCATTCCACCTTAACCTCACGAACTAATATCCTACAACCCAAGCATCCCATAACACATATACATCTCATCTCCACTCTCCTTTATACAGGAAGTCATCCCACTAATTCCCTTTAATACCCAACTACTATTACCCAACTACTATCACCCCACCCCTTCACCAACAACCTCCTATATTCACCCACTCATTCCTTCCTTAAGTGCAACGCTCCTCAGGTTACATACACACCAGCCATCACCTGCAAACCCTACAACCCCTACAACCCCAGTCATTTACACCTTTCCATTATCATTTAGGGTGAAAGATAAAGCAAGAGATCGCCCCAAGCACTTTCACACCCCCTTCCTTCCCCCTTCACCAACTCTCTCCTTCCCCTTCCCAATCACAACATCCCTTTTATTTCGCACCAACCTTGAATACAAAGAATTCCCAAAATCTCCTTCCTTCACCCATTCCATCCACCCATCCAGCACAATCCTACTCTCAAAATGACAACCACAACCACAAATAGTGAAAAGAAAGGGATCCATTCCCGCAACCAAACCAACACAACCAAACCCAACCAAACCAGCTGAGCACCTCATCCCCTCCCCTTTCTAAGCGAGACAACTCCAACCACCAGCTCAGACGCATTGGACTCCTTCACTCCACTCCACATCATCCAACACCTTACCTATACCTGTACCAATACCTTCACACCTCCCACCTCATACCCTCCCACTTCACACCCCCTCCCACCTACCTATCCAACAACCTATCAACCAAAGAAACCCAACAAACCCATCCACCAAACCCCAAGAAATCTCAGAGAGAGAAAAACACACGAACAGGGCAGAGTGAGTAAAAGTATTATTATTCCATTCAATTCCATTCTATCTCTTCTATCTCTTCATCTCTTCATCCATCCATACTTGATTAGTTGGATCCACTCCCACCCACTCCCACTCCCACTCCCACTCCCACCCACTATATCACTAAGCTACGAGCTAAGCAAGGTACACTAGAGGACAATCCATCACTCTACAAGTACCTATCCTCTCCCTCCCTCTCCCCTCTCTCCCCCCTCAAATGACAAACAAAAAAAAGTGCAAATGTAGCATAAAAGCCAAATCCCAAATCGCAAAAAGATTCGTCTTCCCCCTCTTCATAGGGGAGAGGGAAACTGACTCCCAAAACTATACATCTGTGAATATCCACAAGGAAGTGAAAAAAAAGCGCAACAAAAGAAAAAAAAAAGGGATGGAAAACAGAGAATCCCACAAAAAACAAATCAGGGACCCAACGGAACAGGAACAAAAAATGTACCTAGGTAGATAGATAAAAAGAAAAGAAAAAAAAAAACACATTCCACTCGCTACAACCATCCATGCATATGCATATGCAGTACAGTATCATCTACCAGGGTACTTAAAAACACCACACACCACACACCACACACCACACACCACACACCACACACACACACACCACCATCAAATCCCGCTCTTCCTTCCTTCTCTCTCTCTATTCCCATCTCTCATCTCAAAGTCAATTAAGAAAAAATTACCAAAAAAAAAAAAAAAACGCCAAACCAAAATGTGGGAAACCCTTTAATATGCCCACCAACCCACCCTCTCACACCCTACCTACCTCTCCTTCCTCAACCACCTCCTCCCCTTCTCAAGATCCGGCCCCGCCCCCACTCCCGCAGTGGGATTCGCATCCACCGTCGCCGTACTCCTCAACTCCTTCATATGGCCCCCGTTCCCAACGCCAGCCCCGTAGACACCCTGGTTCCCTGCGGGGGTGCCTTGAAGCCCAGGAATATTATGTTCCTGCGAGGGCGCAAAGGGGATGACGGGGGGTCGGAGTTCGACCTCGAGCTCGCGTTTGCGCAGGTATGCGCGCCGCCAGATGCAGGCCCCGATCCAGCCGCCGACGATGACGACGACGAGGACGACGAGCATGATGACCCATTTCCAGTGGCCTTCGAGCCTATTTTTTTTCACTCTGTTAGTTTGGGATCTTTTTTATATTCTGGGTTTATTCAATTGGTGAAGGGGGATGAATTGGGGAAGAGGGGATAAGGAGGGAAAACATACCATGTACGACCACCAGGAATTACCGTCTGAGGTCTCGATCCAAGTCCATTACTAACATTACTCCCCGAATTACTCGAACCTGAACCAGTCCCCGTCGTCGTCCCCGTCGTCGCTCCTGGTGTACCTGCCGCTGGTGGAGTAGCCTGTTTATTCGCGCAAAATCCTGCGTACCAACTCCTAACTCTCTCCAGATCCTCGGGTGTCGTACATGAAGTCGCGCCACAGACTGAGCTTACAGCCGCTGTGCCACCCGTGTTGAAAGATGTCAGGCGGGCGTCTGCGCAAAAGCAATTGCTTGCATTTGCTGGGTCGGTACAGGCACCTTGGACATCGTAAAGGGGACCACACTTGGAGGCGCAGACTGGGAGTTGCGAGGTAAATGGGACAATTGTTCCGTCTGCTGCTTGTTGGGCGTGGACTGGTGTGAGGGTAGTGAGGAGGAGGACGAGAGTCGTCAAGGTCGTGGGTAAGGATAACATTTTGGAGGTTGTGGTGGGATTGACTCAAGGAGGATGTTGTGTTTGATCGGCCTTGTCTTCTTGTCTTGCGATCTCTACTTCCCCTAAAACAAACGTATATTCAGGTTGGTGAATGGTGATGTCAATGACGCAGTAATCGTGATTGGTGATTAATTAAAAACAAACTGTTTTGACTACTGAGAGGGTTGTCGTTGTACCGTTATTGTGGTGAATCCAAGCTCCCTCTTCACTGGTTTCAATTATATTCTTTATGACGACGTTTGAAGGTAGCGACCGACTGTGACTGTACAAGGAAGCGAAAAGTGCGAATTATCCAGTATATCTCCAACCAAATCCAATACTCGTTTTGCTGTTTTCTTTTTCTTGTTGTAGTTTCCTGTGGCGAATTACGTTCTCTTTCGTGGTCGCTTTTTCCAAATCCAAATCGTTGACCCTTTCTTCTTTCTTTCAATGATCCCCTCACAGATCCGGATCGGGTAGAATTCTGAATGCAACAAATCAACAATGTTTCATACCCCTCGCCCTGTTCAATCGCTGAATCCGATCCGCCGTTTCTCCTTGTTCGGTTTCGGTGGATGAATTGCGCAAGTGTCGCTCGCTCGGTGGTGTTTGGAATAGGAATATAATCGTAGCGTGTCGGTCGTACACTCAATCCTTTTTTCGCGTATACTCGACACCCTTTACTCAATCACGGACGGGAAGAAAAAAAAAACTTGGTCGCGTCGTTGTTTCCCATTCATCCGATTTTCTTTTGCAGAAGGTTTAAGTTGTGTGTTGCTAGTCGTTGCCGCCGGTCGTTCCAGGGTTCGGGGTTCAGAAAGCTAGTGATCTCCGTGAGCTGGCGAGAGCTGGAAGTTAAGAGTGGGTCTGCTGACGGCCTTGGGGGGTCTTGAAGGTCTTCGCTGTCTTCGCTGGTTTGTTGATTCACTTTATCTGACTTTGTTCATGGACGCATTCCTCGAGTCTTTCATTCCAGAAGGGCGGGCTGCTATCAATGGCACATAATTAAAGAAAAACGAGCGGAGAGTTGAGATGGTAAGATGGGTAACGAGGGCTGTGTCAGTGTGAAGGTTCCAGCAACGATGATGGATGTCGGCGATTCAGGAACCAAGGTGTAAATGTCGTACAGCTCCTACCAGTACACCCCTACAGGGCATACCTACAGGCCACAGGGCAGACACTCCCTACCTACAGCACGCTGCACCCAGCACTTACCACGGCACTGCGGAAGAGCGAGTGCACCAAAATACCTACCAAGCCTCCACTCTGCATTCAGCCTGCACCCAAAGTAAAGCACCATGACATGATCACCCGCCTACCCCGAAACGTGGTAATCTTCCTTCCCTTCACAGCTCCAAACAACTCTTGGGTATTCCCCATCCTCCAATGGCCTCCAATGCCTTAACACCCACTTAATCTCCCAGCATTGCAGCAAAAACCTCCCTCGCACACCAAGTCTCCCAGTCTCCAAGTCTCCAAGTCCCCAAGTCTCCAACAAAAAACCCTCTTTACTCTTTAGCGAGAAGCAAAATTTACCAATGCATCTACGGAGGTATTCTCGAATCATCTCCAATACAGTGCAATACTCCAATAAACTCAGTTCGAACTTGCGTTCTAAATATTGTCAATTCAAGCACTTTCATCCCCACAATTCCCCTCTTCTTCCATCGAAATTCCGCTCCAGAATTCCCCCGCTGTAATCTCCTCGTATCCTGACGATTCCGGGTTGGACCAATCATGGACGTGGACGTGGAGTCGGGTACGATTTCTCTACGATTTTCTACGAAGTATTGGCGAAGGATGGTGACTCCGTCCTCCCCGGATACATAATTTTTTGGTGTATTAGTGTAATAGTACCTAGTTTCATGCCGTTAAGTTCATAGGTATCATAAATGAGAACCTGATTTTTTGTAACTTTTTCATAAATTAAATTTACTGTGAGAAGAATAAGACGGTGGGATGTGCAGAATACGGTAAGCATAACGATTTAATCAGGTAAACAAGAATTTAGAAGCTTATTCATTCATTACATTGCATGCTGGGTATTTCCTCTCCTCTGGTACTCCGTCTCATCCGTGAAATAACCATCTGACAAAACATAAAGATTACCAACCCCCTTTCTATTCCACTAGCCCCAACATTCTTTCCCCAAACTCATTATTTTCATATATTTTCATATACAAATCCATCTCTCTACAGAGTATAAAAGAAATCCGGTCTCTTATCTCCTAAAGCCTCAACCTCCGTCCCATTCAGCCCCTCAACCCACCCATCTCTGCCGCCCGCTTTGCGCACTTTGTTCTCTCGATCGAGCAACTGTCTAAGCAACACACTACCTCCAAAAAGACAAACAACCATGTAGGCCAACACCGTCGCGTGGCCACTAACAAATGGTGCTTTTTGGTAGATATTCGAACTGACAATTCCGTTGAGATTTCCCCATCCGATGACGAATCCCTAAAATATCAGGGTTAGTAGGTATTTTCAAGCGGGGTAAGGGGTAGGGAGACATACCAATACAACACCCCTCTTATAACTCCCCTCGATATTATTACTCATCCAAGAAATCGTATTCGAGATACAAGGATAGATCCCCAGCGCACCCACAAAAGTCCCCGCATACTTCACATGAGGATTGGAACTCCCAAGCAACATAGCGAACCCCGCAATGCCAATGAGCGAAACGAGGATGTTACACAAACCTCTCTGTCTCGTTCTATCCGCCACAAATCCAATGACAACCGTGAACACGGCCGCAACAGCATAAGGAGGGACGGAAAGAAGTTGCGCTCTGGTACTCGTGTATCCCATCTGGGTAATGATACTTGGTAAGAAAAGAGAGAAGGCATACAGTGGCATGTCACAGCCCATGTAGATGACCATTCCCAGCCACATTTTGTAGTCCTTCATTGCCATCCAGACGTATTTCATCTGGAACTCTTCGTGTTCGGCCGAGGATTGTTGATCTTCTTTGAGTCGACGGAGGACACGGGCGCGGTCTTGTTCTGAGAGGAAGGTCGCATCGTCTGGGAAATCCTGGACGTACCAGATGGAGAGGACGCCGAAGACGACGGTGGCTATTCCTTCGAGGATGAAGATCCAGGCCCAACCCTCTAATCCGCCGAGACCCTTCATTTTGGTGATTGCTGCTGCGAGTACTGGAGAAGTGTTAGTCATAATAAATCTTCAGGCTTCTAAGGAAGATTACATGGGTGAACTTACATCCACCAAAAGAACCAGAAACGGCGGCTGCAGAGAAGAAAATTGCTGCTCTGACACCGAACTCGGATCGCTTATACCAGCAAGATAAGTAGTAGTTAATACCAGGAAATAGACCAGCTTCGCAAAGACCCAAGAACCACTAGAATTACACTCGTCAGTATTTCACTCTCTTCGTGAATCCAAAAAAAGGAAAGACAAAGTGAGTAACTTACTCTTGCAGCCATTAATCCACTCCAATTCTTCACAAAGCCCATAAAAGTCATACATAATCCCCAAGTAACCCTTTGACCCATTAGCCTCGTCCTCACGTCTCTATATTTGAGCCTCCTCGTTGCGACTGGATATCAAAACTTACATGATCAAAGGGATAAAAATACTCGGCTTCATCTTCTTCAATAGAATGTTGGTCAAGGGTTCAAAGACACTGTAAGAAACGAAGAAAATCGAAAGCGTCGCATTGTACATTCCGGTCGTCATCTTCAAATCTGCCTCCAGTCCATCAATCTTCGCATTTCCGATATTCGTTCGATCCAGGAAAGCGAGGAGGTAGAGGATACAGAGCCATGGAATGAGCGTCAAGTCTAATTTCCATAATAGTTTTCGGTCCTGATTTATATGTTAGAACAAGTAAGTGGATAAGAGGGAACTGTGAACTAACAATTGCTGCGCGCTCCTCGGGACTTAAATGCGCATCTGGATCTTCTGGGAGACCAACGATTTGTGCTGGCTGTTCCTCAACATCTTTCTCGTTGCTGCTATGCGAGAGCTTCTCGGTCTTGATGTCATCAGGGGAACTCATGATGGCGATTACTGAACAGAACACAGAAGATTCAATTCTCACCACACAAACACAGGAGGATTCTCAAGGAAGCCCAACGTAAAGTTTCCTTTAAAACAGGGAAAGGACAAGATCTTAAAAGAAAAAAAGCCAGTGAGACAGATCTACGCCCATTGGTCGACTGACCCGTTACAAAAACCAAAAGAATCGACATGGGAAATACGTCTACCCTCGGTCCACTAAGTGCAATTGACTCCAAAGAAAACGGACAAGTTCCCCACACCAGCTCTACCGCTACCCCGTCATCGTTCCATCGTCATACTCATTCGGTCCTCCTTCCAGCTCAAAGCAACCCTGACCCCGCAGCCGGCAGCCGGCGCCCCTAGAATATTCAATCACCCCGCATCAAAGAGCTCTAGGACGAACCAATCATGCACCCTATAATTGTGGCAATAAGATGGGTCGTGACTCGAAGATAGGGATCACAAGAGAGGTTAGCGAATGAGAGGAGGCTGAGATGAAGAGGGTATGCACACATCTCCGTCCGTAATGATGGCGGTGATGTCTTGGGCGTTTTTTTTTCTTCAACGTGTGTACGGAGTAGCTTATGCAGGGTGGATGATGGTGGAAAAAGCTCGGCTTTCTTTCCGGGGGGGCTCTTGGCGTGCTTGGCGTGGGACTTCTCCATGGGGAAAGGGAACCCTGAAAGATGGTGATGGATGGTATCCTGGTGGAGCCGGTGGGTGATAAGAAGAGGTTGGCGAGGTTGGTACGCGGAAGGGCCCTTTTTCTTAAACTAAGGAAACTTACGATTTGGCAGTATAAAAAGATGAATAAGCCGTGAAGAGGTCAAGGAAGTCATGAGGAAATGCTTGATGTGTTTCATGTCATTTCTTTTTGTTTGTTTTTTTGTTTTTTCCAAGAGGTCACTCTTTGGGAAAGTTTTGCGTTAGACGGGGATCCACTGACAACTAAAGTGGAAGGCAGGATTAAGGATTTGAAATTTACGATAAGTAGTATAAGACCCCCATCTTCCGCCTTGCTTACTGTGCTTACTCTGTTGTATCAACGATATAAAGTGACTTGTCACTACCAAGTCTCTTCATGAATGTTTTCTAGCTGGCATATTTCGTTGCCCGTTACCACGTGAGGTATAAAAAAAATGTTGAGTAGAATTGAGTTTCGGTTTGGTCGGTACCGTAGATGATTCCGAACCGACCGAACCAACGGGGATTTACAGAATTGTCTAAATTTGTCTTCTTGTTCCTCCGTAAACACAAGCAAGAAGACCGCAAGTAGGTAGAGCCGTAAACTCGCCTATCTCTAATTAGTGGAGTTTGGTAGCATTGATGATTATACAAGAAATACAAGAATTGCACAAGACTAAGAAGAGCTTATTACTGGAACAACCTTATCTGCCGACATGAACTTTTTTCCTCTCCTTTTGGAGGAAAAATTTCTGATCTTTTAGGAAGTTCGTTTCTTGGCTTTTTTGGAATTGGATGAATAATCTCCTCCCTCCCAAGGATTTCTCATCTGAAGGGCTAGAACGATCAAGTGGTTTGGATTCAAGAGACTTAAGATAACGGGATTATTCTAGCCTTACAAGTATAGTATATTCTACAATGAGTCAATGACCAAAGTTCTTCATCATTTCTATTCTCAAAGATATTCGTAGAGGGTGAAAGAGGGAAGATATTAGACATACTCTTCTCTATGTAACAATAAGGACGCAAGCAGCTAAGAAGCAGTTTTTACTGAATACTATCTACTTATTCACACTACCTACATCTAATCTCAAAAGAACTCTAATGACTATTAGCATTGAAACACCATCTTCAAACCATCCACAAGACAAAATGTATAACAACGGACACATTACATCCCTTCTCGCATCCATCTCCCTTCAACCCAACCCCCTAAACCCAACAACAAACCCATAAAATCACATCTCTATTACTCCTCTAAGCCCCTAACAGAACATTAAACTACGTATACAAAGCCAGCTTTCAAACCTCCCTCTTAACCCCACCTCGACATCCTTATATTCTCACTACTTAGCAGCATACAACCAAATCAACAACTACCACAAAGCATACCTACCCTCACAAGAGGAAGAGCTGCTATTTAAAAACAACACCTTACTATCTTCCACGGGGGCGATTAAGTTAGAACTACCATCCCTCCTCAACACCCAAAACCCCTTACCACAAACCACAAACCTTATCTCTCAAATCTTAAATCTAACAAAGACCCCTCAACAATACTTCACAAGTCTATCTCAACATCCCCATGATAGCGCTCCTCTCCAGTATACAACAAAACCTAACACTGCCTGCCACAAGGTCTAAATTCCATCGAAAGACCGGTTCTAGTATTGAAAAACTCCAAGGTCCTAGTAACGAGGATGGAGGATGGAGTTCTACGAGGACGAGTTCTGTTGAGTGTGTAGGTAGCGACCTCCGCTGGTCTCGAGATAAACGGTGGGTTTTTGATGGTTATGAGTATATTGAGAATCTGTCGGATTTTGAAGCAGAAGTTGAGTCTAAGGATAAGGTAAGGTATTTGGGTCGTTGAAGGATAGGACTTTTTTGAGGACTGTGAGTTCTTCCTTAAATACGGTAGATCCTTAAGTAGAATACTCAACAAAGGGGCAAGTATCTAAGTCATCGCAGTATGTGATACTTTTGACAAAGCCTATCTTAGACATTCCTGTAGCTTTCATTGCTACGGAGATGAATACAATACTACGACAACAGTATAAGAAATCAAGAACTGAATGAGGTCAGGAAAGGATCCTGAGAAGGAATATGTTATATCCAGGACACAATTTCTAACTTTCGAAATGAGTCTGAGTTGACAAGTGATATCGTGAAGAAAGGGATAGGTATTAGATTCAGAGACCTTGACGGATAAACATAGGTTCGGGGGGGAAAGGTTGTAGAATCAGGGCAGAGATAGATATGAATATAGGTACGAAATATAAGGATTCACTGTGTATTTTGTCCGTGAATGCAGGCAAGGAATTGTGTTAAATAGTGAGTGTATATGACTTCAAGACTAATATCTAGATACCAGGCAATTGAACTAAAAAAAGTGGTGATATAATACGGTTATTATACTTCTTAGAAGATAGTCCTATACTAAGAGTATTAATATTGTGATCAAAGAGAACATTGAATGAATATTCGATTACTTGGCGAGTATTCGATTCCTACGATAATAAAAAGGTAGGTGACATGTAAACGCATACATAGGAAGTGAAGACAGGGAAGAAGTGAATATATACGATAAGTAACGAGAAGTGAATATATGCGATAAGTGAATGTATATGCGATAAGTGAATTTATACAAAAAGTGAAAACAGACAACAACTAAATACTTAGGTAGTGAAGTGAGAGTAGGTAATTAGTGAATATATATAGAAAGTGAGTGTAAGTAAGTGATTGTATGTAAGAAGTGAATACTTGCGAGAAGTGAAGCCAGGCAAGAAGTGATAATATAAAAGAAGTAAGTATATGCAAGGAGTGAGGACAAGCGAGAAGTGATGATAAGCAAGAGGTGAGGACTAGCGAGAAGTGAGGACTGGCGAGAAGTGAGGACTGGCGAGAAGTGAGGACTAGCGAGAAGTGAATACTTGTAAGAAGTGAGTTACGTAAAAGGTGAGTATAGGCAATAGGTGAGTATAGGCGAGAGGTGAATACATGCGAGAGGTGAGGATATGTAAGAAGTGAGTAAATAAGAAGTGAGTAAGTAAGAAGTGAGTAAGTAAGAAGTGAGTAAGTAAGAAGTGAGTAAGTAAGAAGTGAAAACAAGTAAGAAGTGAGTAAGTAAGAAGTGAAAACAAGTAAGAAGTGAGTATTAGGGAGAAGTAAGTTACGTAAAAAGTAAGAACAAGTAAGAAGTAAGGATAGGTAATAAGTAAGTATATAACAATCTATTTACTAAAACCATTTAATCCTAGTATTTTTCTCAAGGTCCAAGGATAAACATTTCTTCAACAGGGAAGGTAGACCAAACAAGTCTATTTATTTTCTTATATCTATTCCCAAGATATATAGTTCTTATTCTGTTCTTATCCCTAGGAATTCGCGCTCCCAGTCTCTCAATCCCTTTCCACCCACCCAAAACATTAAAACCTCCATCTAGAACCTTGAAATCTCCTAACCTATCAGAGAGGGTTATATAGTAGGTAGATAACATCCTTCAGTCAACATATTAAAAACAACCCTTTTAAATTTTTCAAGGAAAATACTAGTTACTTTCCCACTACAGAAAGAACAATCCCCCAATCCCCAAGCCCTAACTATTACCAGAAAGCCTTCAAACACCTAACAATTAAATAGAAGAACCCTTTGTTGATAGAGAATCCATGATAAACAAACAAACGGACGGTACAAACTATAAATAATAATAACACGACAGAGAGAATGACTGTACATCGGGTTCCATCCTATTACGGAGGCTAATTTCGTAAATATATATTATATCATACATACCTAAGTGAAGTTTACCTACCTAAGGATCATTATTAAGTTATATTAAGTTTAGTTTCGTTCAAAGAAAGTGTATTATTTACTCCGTACTTCGTTACTTATTATAAATTTTAAACCGCTACTGTATACGAGTACAATACATACACCTCCGAATATACTAGGTAACGAAGAGAAGTATCAAGGTCATCGTTTGGAAAAGAAGGTTTTTTATTTAATACCTATAGGTACTTCGCCATACATACATACCTTCGTGTAATTTCTAAGTACACCTCCGAAGGAATGGAAAGTTAATACTGTAATCATACAGTATGAAGAGTTTCTAAACTCTAGACAAACCAAAAAGAAAAGGTTACAAGAATAAGAACAACGAACAAGAACAACGAACAAACGACAACAGACTTCGTAAGAATCAAGTCAAGTCAAGTCAAGTCCCCAAAAAAACCCTCTCTCACAAAAGTATCTATCTACCTACCTATCTACCTATCTCCAAACCAACCCCCCCCCCAAAAAAAAAACCCGAAACTAAAAATCAAACGAACGAGACAACGGAAAGATGTAGGTAAAGTTAACGCGAGTAATAGATCGACATAGGGACCACTCCCACACCAACGGAACCAAAATTCGACTTTCCCTTCCCGTACTCCGTACCGTAGATCAACGATCAACCTAACCATCAACTCAGACTCTGATCTTCGGGCCCAACCCAGAGAAGCCGGCCTCGAAACCTCGAAACCACGGATTCCCAATTCCAAAAAAAAGTTTCAAAGCAGGAAGAAAGGAAAAACAAAAACTACCACAGGAAGGGAAAACATATTTACCCAAGATTTCCCCGTTCCCCGTTCCCCATCCCGTCCATCCTCAGCCTCAACGCTGTAGCACTTTACTTCCTACAACCCAGACAGGGCAAAGAAGAAAAAGGCGAGGGTGTACTCCGTACTCCCGTACGGTAATCCCCATTCCCATTCCTACTCCCATTCCCATGCTTCCCACTCGAAAGACTGGTAGGCTAGGCTAGTCCCCCACAAAGCAAGCCCGCCCGGCGGCGGCCCCCAAAAAACAAAAAAATGTCACCATCAGCTCCATAAGGTTACCCTCAAACCCCACATTTCTTGTTTCAACGACCATCTGCACAGAACTCCCGGGGTACCTGGGGAAAATGGACGAATCAACGGTCGAGGGAATGGTGAGAAGCTAGGTACTTGACAATCCGGCTGTGACTGGGGAATGATATATAACGCGTACTATATACTCCGTACCTACTCCGTACCTAGGTAGGGTTTACATACCGGAAGCTCGAGGGTATGGTAAGAGTTCTGCATGTACTCCGTACAGAGGGAAGAGTGGTGTTAGTGACCAGTTGGGTAAGTATGATTTTTCTGTATCACACACCGCTCCTTTAACAATGCTGACGAAAGGGATGAATTGATGCGGTTGTTAGGGGATGGATGGATAGATGGGGAAATTTGTTGCTGATGCGACTTGGAGCGATGGGTTGATGCGATGTAGCATTGGCCCGTTTTTCACAGTACGAATACTCCGTACCTCCATACGGACCAAGGTAATCCTTCACGAAGAGGGGCAGTTTTTATGTTGGTTCGAGGGGTAAACTGGTCTCATTGGATAGATTCGAGTACGAAGATCTGTGCCGTACGGATGGAGAAAATCCAGATTTGCAATATCGATGTGCACGAATAAGCTTCATCTGAAGTTCTTTTTGACCGTCGTTCATGAAGTCATTCGCGACCTGAAGCGCCTTGTCCACGTAATACACTTCAAGGCTTGTTCGAACCACTGTGGGATTAGCCGTTTGCAAGAGGATTAGTAAGGTACGGTACTCAGGCGTCCATGTTGCCACGAGGGAAAATGGAAAATGTGGTGGAGTTCGAGTTGTTGAGGTTGTTTCGACTGCGTTTCTCCAAGCGCTGATTTGTCGCGGGGTGGAGGTCTTTTCGCTATCGCCGACAACTAGGGTTAGGGGTATTCGCCTAATAAAACCATTCTATCGAATACGACGTCATTATCAGACGATTATTTTTCTTTCAGAGAAGACAGATAGAGAGACATAGAGAAAAGGGGCTCGGTTGTATTCGGCAAAGTCGCTGTGGTGTTCTCATTACATGCACCTCTGTTAGGCTAGTTTTGTTTTCCTGTTGGTGGACATGAGACACTTCGTGAGTTGTAGGGCAAACGGTCAGCCGGGTGTTCTCCTTGAGGCTTGAGGATGTTCTGATTGGAGTAATTGTGTCTGTTTCACGTTTTTTTGCATCTGTTAAATTTGGTCCCGAGTTTACCTTGTGGATTTGCTTTACAGTAGAAGAGCCTCCTCATGCGGGAGCCGTTACGGAATTTCCCTTGGGCCTTGGGAAGCTTGAGTGGTCGAGCGAAGGCTTGAGAATCCCATTAATTTTTATACCAAACGGTAAGACTTGGCTTTTGGAACTTCTAGAAGGCGTAGAAGGAGCGTGCTACCAATACAGACTGGTTGATACTGGTACTAGTAGATGTTTTGGGAGATCGCGCACGGAAAAAAAAAGGGAAGGACGGTCCCCATGACATGTGGGCCATCCTCGCATGTCTTCGGTCGTGGTCGAGTTGTGTCGCAGTCAGTTGGCTGTTTGGTCTGGTTGCCCCTGACTTGGGACTTCTACTAGTATTCTCACCATTCCTCGTTCGAGGATTTCCCGTTTGGCCATCTCGGTCACTCGGTGACAGTTTAGGTTCGCTCAGGTACCTGCAGCCAAAGTACGAATCTAGCGCAGGTGGCAGCACTGGTGGCAGGATGCAGATAGCCATGAACAGAATCCTGCATGTAGTTCGCCTACGATAGTGTTTCTCGGCAGGTGGAGTCCCAGTCCCAGTCCAGTCCCAGTCCCAGGCCCAGCTCGTGCTTCTCCAGGTTCTCACTTTGTATTCGTTGTGGCTGCTTCGCCAGATTGATTATTTCGATCCAAACGTAGTCACCCGTCCGACATGGAATTAATTTGGCAATGTGGCTTGAGACGAATGCATCCGACATTATTGATACTCCCTACTGTACTTGGATCGGGAAGAAGCCGAGAAGATTTGAGGTACGGATACGTCCCTGAATTCGAATTACTCGAGTCTCGAAGAACACTTGTAATTTGTGAATAGGTCTGAAGAGGAACCTGAGGAGGGGGCACGGTTCGACTGGCAGCTGGATTTGCCGGAGGGTCAACGGCCCCATCCATGCCGAGAGGAGACTCCGGGAAAGACGCAGGAGGCGAAGAAAGAAGCTTTGCAGGGTTTAATGGGTGAGTTCTGAGGCCGATATAACACAGATATCGATACAGATACTCCGTACAGGTCATATCAGACTTAGACTTTTACTTTTGCCTCAAACGACTCTGCACTGTAAGATTACTGTCTTGTACCAAGTACAGTACTGGTACTAGGTACTAGCCACCGTGCCGTCCCGAAGTTTGAAGCAGAGTTCAGAGTTCAGAGTTCTGTTGTACTGTACGGAGTAGAGAGAGGTCACAGTTGTCACAGTTAGATGTGGTACTGGTACCGGTTGTAGAACGGGTGGAACTCGCAATGATCCGCTCCAGCTCTTTACACCACATGGACTTAGTCACCTAGCCTCCTAGGTAGGATCCCTAGGTAGCCTTCCGTTGTCTCGTTCTTGGCCCCTCGTCAATCGTCGGCTCCCTTGTCAGTGGAAACCGAAGACGAAGCACAGCGTTGATAGACTAGGCGCAATACCTAGACACAGTAGCCAGCCATGCCATGATGCCATGATGCCATCCCAGCCAACCATGCACTACCGCTAGGCTTGTATATGACAGGCTTGTATATGACAGGCTTGTATAGTTCGGTACTCGAATACTCGTACTTCAAAGGATTGTACGTAGTACAAGTAGGTATGACAGTATATGATGGGTGACCCTCAGGGGGCTAGCGGGAAAGCTACGATCGAGGGTGGGCTGGCCTCGGCTGGTGCAGGAACGACCAAAGCTTCCTGCAGAACACAGCTGGAGGTGTTGGCGATGGAGTGATTGGGCTTGGGAGACGATATACTTCAGATGATGGGATGACAGAGGATGAGTAGTGAATATTCTCCTCTACTCCGTACGTTTAGAAGAGTCGTTTTCATAGCCAGCGCACTATGAATCATGAAATAATTACCAGCTTGCGGTGGAGTACCTTACGCTTGCGCTTACGTGAGAACCTTGTGGTAAGAACCTTGTGGTAAGAACCTTGTAGCTCTATCTATGTATTACTGCGCTCTTGGTGGACAAGAAAAGTGGCAGAATCTTTTGTAACCTCAAAATATTTTATTGTTTTGGATATCTAGATCAATAAAAACAATTAACCGAAGTTCCTTGGATGAACGAATAAATGTCCAAGAATGTTTGAAATTGAAAATATTTTGATCAAGTGAATTAATAAGAATATCTGTCATTTCTTCCGCCCACGGGGAGAGCGCCTATTGCGGAGACTTTGAGCTTTGTAGCTACTCGAGTACAGTACTCGTACACTTACTACACACTTTCGCTTCTTTTGAAGTTGTGTATTAAGTGCAACTGCGACCTCCTAGGATACAATACAGCTCGTTAACTTAGCTACAGTCAGCCAATAATTCGACATCTTAATAGCATTTCTACTTACTACAACTGCCTTATCACTGCGTATTGACGTGAATGTAGTGAAGCTTTCCTCGGCGCCGCAACCCAGTTGCCGATAGTTGTTCCAATTAGCCCAGGACCCATACGGCGGTTACACTCCAACCCAACCCAACTCCTCCACCCCATCTGCCAATCTCTGTACCGGTAGCATTCTACACGCCGACGCATCATAGCGGTCCCCACGTTCCCCCCACCAGGTCCCAAATGAGGCGAATCTCCTGAGATCCTTTTGTCTCCGAGCCTCTTGTCCCCTCTTGACTGTTGGTGAAGTTCTACCCAGTGCCGGTCTCAACAGTCATCTGATTTGCTCTCCTTACGGACAATCATCGATCGCAGAACAGAGCAAAGCAGACCCGGCAGCGCAGCGCAGCACATCACCACACAGCGCATTCAGATCAGTGCGAAAACGTGGATCAGCATCAGCATCGGCATCAGCATCGTTTGATTCATCTTAGCGCTGGATAAAACCGCTGGACTTTCAACTTCGCGACGACGAGACAGGATCTCCCTACCGTTTAGGCATTCTGAAACCCCTCGACCACTGTTGGAACTTCGAGGGCTTCTTCTCTACCCCGAAGCCCAGGCCCCGAGAGCACTAGCACCGCTAGCACCGCTATCACTTGCATCGACTGAGCTCCGCTTGCCGCATCGCACCTCACAGTGCATCGAATCCAGCCCATTGAACCCAGCCAACACCAGCGTCCCTTGGCTGCCGCCGAAATTCTCTATCGCCCTTTAGTAAGTAGAGTTTGGAGTACAGTGTACAAGCCTGTACCCAAGTCTCAAGTTACCTACGGGCCCTACAGCAAGAGTACCATCCGAGACTAGCCTGCCTGGCTTGCCTAGCTTGCCTAGCATGTCCTCTTCCACAGATTCGGCTGCCAACAAGAGGTAAGTTGCGAGTACGCATTCACTCTTCTCACCACCATTCCCCTACATCTACTTTGAAGTACATTCACAGCCACCATTGCTTGCCTTGTGACTCGCCTCCCCCGCTACCAGTGCTCTATTACTCTATTACTCTAATACTCCTCCTCCTCCTGCCGCTACTCTACCCTACCCACATCCGTCAACTCCAACCAATTGTCAATTGTACCTCCGTACTTGGCTTATACCATTGTTTTCCCCTCTAGGTCTCAGCGCCCAAGCCCTCTCCATAACAGTACTACTGCATCTTCGCCCACCAGTGTGACGCCCACTCGAACTACCTTTGACAGAAACGTTGTTGATCCCTTCTTTGCTTCGCCGCTGTCTTTTCAACACCACCAATACCACCAACAACCCCCCGCGGAAGGTCCCCGATCGCCAAAAGAGCGTCTGGACGATCTACTGGCCTCGGAGAGAACCTTCTACCGACCCGAAGGAGATTCCTCAACTGACAGAGAACAAAAATCGGAAGGGAAGAGTGCAAGGTATGTATTAACAGTCCTGGAGTTTGATCATTTGGACACTTATACCAAGTCTCAGGTTCGGACCCTCTCTTCACGATACGAATGGTCCTTCTCGAAGCGCCTCTGATCCTGTCTTGATACCTCCAGCAGGGTCAATAAATATTGCGGGTAAGAGAATAATACCAGCTACAGCCACTCCACATCGAGAAGATATGGCTCGACCTCCTCCACGTACGTCTTCAATCGACTCGGCCATTTCGTCGTTGTCTGGTAGCACACATTCGCAAAAGCCTTCTCAAGATTTGAAGTCTGCTGGATCCCCCGATATTGCCAGCCTCATCCAGACGGTTGGCTCACCCGAGGGTGTGATACAATACCTGCTCAAGGAGAAGCAATCTCAGGCGGCACAAAATGCGCAATTATGGAGGCTAGTCGATAAGCAAAGGGCCATGATCCTGGGGTTGAATAAGGACTTAGAGCGAGCACTGAAGGACAAGGAGCGTTACCGAAAGAAATTGAAGGAAAGTCTAGCACACATTGCGAACCCCTCGCCCGTCGATTCGACCCAGGGAATGAGCGGCTCTGCGAACGGCTCTGAAGCAGGGTCACTTGCTTCGGAATCTATGACAGTGGAAGGGCCCAGAGGAAATGATCCCGATGCTCAGGTCTCCCCTACTTTGAGCCAGTCATCAAAAGAACGCCCACCGTCTCCAATTGATGTAGCCCTAGCACCATATCCAATTACACCACCGGCATATGCGACCACAATGCCAGTATTGGGTAATATGGTTGAGCCCCAGCACAAAATGCCATCTCCAACGCAACACGCTTTCCAGCAGTACAACCCTGATGCAACTGAACTAGGTCGGATAAAGTCACCTGCGCTGGATATTGAACTGGGAGTGCCTTATAATGCATCTTTACCCCCATCCCGAAGCAATCCCTTAAAATCACCCCGAGCGCCTCCTCCTAGTCTACCACAACCACCAAAACTGCCAATGTCGAGCCAGACCACACCTACATTGACCCTTATAGAGCCATCTCCTAATCCAGACGAAGGTCTACGAACATTCCCAACGCCCCCAAGAAAAGCTCCCCCCGCACCTCTGAACCTGGGGCACAAAAGCAATCCAAGCTCTCACCTGCGACAGGCTGCTGCCACCGGCGAAGAATCAGATTCCGATTATGATGATGTTTTAGAGGTTGATGAAATACCAAATTTCCCCGAACGTGGGCGACGAAAGACCAGAGAGGATGATGAAAGAGAACGAGAAGTGGCAGCTATGAAACAGGCCGCATTACGAAGTGGATCTAGGAAGAGTGCCCAAAGCAGTGCTAAAGGTACTCCCAAATCTAAACCCACCACTCCAAAAGAAGGCATCTTTCCAGCGGGAGCAGAGCCAATGCCTTTGAGCCCGAAGTCACGACCAACCGTGCCAATTGCACCACCGGATGCACACCTGCGCCATCTCTCTCCAACTGGCGAGAATTCTGGCTCTCTAGCAGGTGTGTTGAGTGATGCGTCGGATAGGGTGACGGAGCGGGTATTATTAGCTCCCATGTTGACCCCGGGACTCCCTATAAGCCCAAGACCAGCAACATCTCGTAATAACTCTAACCATGCTTCTATGGGGTCAATTAGCTCTCTTTCTTCTCCTCCATTGTCTCCACGGATGGGTGTTTTCCCTGGCGCAGTTCCTCTTTCACCGCGAGCTCCTCGACAACCCATTCCACTCCCGCCTGGAACTCCCATGTCTCTCACATCGCCACCAGTATCTGGCCCATTGTCACCACTCTTAGCTCCAAAAGGCGAGCCTCTCCAGCTTGTGTCGCCCAAGCCTCTGGCTATTGGCAAGAAAGGCAGGGACAGCCCCAGTGACGATAGCCCCAAAAGCTCTCCCGACCATCCAAGCCCTACCTCGGGTGCCATCGACCGATCACTAGTTACGGAAGAGTATCCTGAGCTATTACTTCCTCCCAACGCCCTACCCTCGATCGAAGTCAAGGTTGCCTCGTCACGTCTGAAGCCTTCGAGGGCCAGCTTGATGTTCCCAAAGAATTTTGAAGAAGATCCAGTCTTTACCCTTGCGGTTTTTAGTCGGTCAGAACGCCGGGAACTGTGGAGAGTTGAGAAGGATTCAACCTCACTTGCACGACTCGACCAGATTCTAAAGCACTCACCTACTTTTACCGCAAAAACCCCCGAAAGGTCTCTGTTCAGCGGACATGCCCCCGCTAAGGTGGACGCAAGGCGTGTCGCTTTGGATACTTACTTGGACGAAATTATGAATACCCAAATGGATATAGTCTCGGCTCTTGAAGTTTGCAAATACCTTTCTACAAACACATTACCGCCTCATGGTGATGATTCTATACCCGACTCAACTAGCGAAAGCCCGGCCAAAACAGGTCCTGGGGGTCGCCCTCTAAAGAACGGATATTTGACCAAGAGAGGAAAGAATTTTGGTGGATGGAAAGCACGATATTTCGTATTAGACGGTCCAATTTTCAAATACTACGAATCTCCTGGGGGGCCTCATCTTGGCACGATCAAGCTACCCAATGCTCAGATCGGAAAGCAGTCGCAGCAGCAACAACAACAGAATGATGCTCCACGTGCAGAGACCGATGAGAACCCCAACGAAAATTCATATCGACATGCCTTTTTGATCTTGGAACCCAAGCGAAAAGATTCGAACAGCCTTGTAAGACATGTGCTATGCGCCGAGAATGATGCGGAGCGGGATGAATGGGTGGAGGCTCTTCTGCAATACGTCAATTACAAGGGTTCAGACGACGAGGCACCCCCACGCGATGGGGACACACGTGCCCGAAGCGGCTCTGGTAGTTCAAGTACCACGAGGACGAAAAAGAAGACCTACCCACCACATGATAGACACCAGAACCTCCCCGAACTAACGGAGGACAATTTACGCGGTGTAAGCTACGAAAACACAAAGCAAGGCAACATTCCACAGAATGTAAGGCCTAAACAATCAGGGACTCCATCTCCACCAACATACGGCCGTGAGCGAGATCCAATGAATCAAGCACAGCCCATGAAGACCATTTCGGCACCGAAAAACGCCCAGGTTATTCAAGATGGCGGTTCTTGGGGCAACAAGCCGAACCTTCTGATTCCTAATGCAGAGGACAAGAAGGCAAGGAAACGGAGCTTCTTTGGATTTGGGTCGAAGCCTCGAGTCTCTAGTGAATCACAACAAGACTCTGAACAAACTAATTTGTCGCAAATGGCTTATGAGCAACACGGCCCCATTCGACCGGCTTTCGGAGCAGTTTTGTCAGAGGCAGTTCGTTATAACCACCCAGCTGATATCAGGATTGAATTGCCAGCTGTAGTCTATCGATGCATCGAATATCTCGATGCAAAGAATGCAATTAACGAGGAAGGGATTTTCAGACTCAGTGGGTCTAACATCGTTATTAAACAGCTACGTGAGCGATTCAACCAAGAGGGAGATGTAAACTTGGTCACCGATGAACAGTACTACGATATTCATGCTGTCGCCTCTCTCTTGAAGTTATACCTAAGAGAGCTGCCAAGCACGATATTGACTAGAGAACTGCACCTCGAATTCTTGGCTGTTACCGAGCTTCAAGATCTCAACGACAAAATCCGCGCTCTCAATGCACTCGTGCATCGTCTTCCACGTGCAAACCACGCCCTTTTGCGATACCTATCTGGCTTCCTGATTAACATCATCAATAATGCGGACATCAACAAGATGACGGTCCGTAACGTTGGTATCGTATTCTCTCCCACGCTGAATATTCCTGCCCCTGTTTTTGCGCTCTTCCTGCAACAATATGCCGGCATCTTTGGAGAAGGCCAATCCAGCTCTCCAGTTGAAGTTACCGTAACCGCCCCATTCCTTTCCCCTAAAGATATACGCTCACCTCGTCGTCAAAAATTTCAGGAACCAACTCAATCTTATGACCAACAGTCTATCTCAAGAGGCCAGGCTCCGTCCTCTTTCCCGCAACCACAGGCACGTCAACAACAAGGCTCTGGTCCTGAATCAGGATTTGCGCCAATGCAAACCGGGTATGAACAATCTGGAATACAGGCTATTGGAAGTTTCCCGGCAATGGGAGGTCCCGAATACGGCAGAACGACTCCTACATCTGGTGGGCCTACCTATGACCAATTCAATGGCGGAAAACAGTATCAAAACCCACCACCAAGCAAGTCGAAGCGAAGAGAGAGCACTATGTTTGGCGTTCTTCCAAATCAACGTAAGCCTAATAACCAGCAAATGAGACCTGACGGTCGTAAGTTACCCTCGCAATATATAGGCGAGAGTTGAAGTTGATCCAATGACTCTTCAGGCCTTGTTGACGAAGAGGCATTCTTTGGCTAAGAAGAAATGCTCAAACCCTACTAATAACGACAAACGCGAACACACTAATCGCGTTTTGACGAAGTTCGTATACGCTCGAGATGAACTTTCGGCCCGGTGCCACCAGCTCGTCATCAAAAGATACCGTCGATACTGTAATACATAATGATCAATCCCTTTTCCTTTTCTAATTTTGATATCGGCATATTCATCAAACCTGTATTATATTCGACGTTGTATTGGTCAATCAAGTTGCCCGAAAGTACTATTCTTCGTTTCAGCGAGCCAGCATCATATCTATTGTTTTACATTTTTTTCATTCGAGCTTCAGCAGAGGAGGTTATACCCCAGATTTGGTTTTTTTGTGGCTTTTTTTGTGGCTTTTTCCCCTGTTCTTGGCGCGTGTGGTTTTCTGGGTGGGCAACCCTTTATTTCTATTCGCTCTCCAATTAAAGGGGGTATTCAAGATGGGAGGTGGGGGTGGAAAATATATCTGGTTGAGATGTATTGCTGCTTGAGCTTCGTTTTGGGAATCTCCAGGGTGGCGAGCGTGTGTGGAAGAAGAGAAAGGGTGACGGGAAGGAGTGGAGATAATGAAGAAGAGGATTTGTTCAGTTCGTCGTGTGAGACGGATGGGAGATGGCATTCTAAAGTGGTGTGTTGCAAGGAAGAGGGGTGTTAATTGTGTTTTATAGTGGATGGGGTGTTTGGGTGGATAACTACGGGGACTTAATGACAGGGTACATATGAATGAACTGATGTGGAAAAATCGTGTTGGTGGTGTTATTTGAGGTGTCCAGTCCAAACGGTGATCAGTCACCGCACTTCGAGTTCAACAATCGCTTGATACTTCCTCGCCGGTTTTATGTTGTAATCTTTAGGGCCTGTTTGGTTCGCTCGAGTCTCTTTTTCATACCTTTTGTACAAATTATCGATTTGCCTACTTTTTCCTTCGGTTCCAAGGACCTATGCAAATCTTCCGATTTTTGTACTATTTTTTGAAAAGCATTGTATTGCTGTTTGGCTGGCTACAAAAGCTTTTTTTCTCCCGTGTAAGTCTGTTGATTTTAGGTAAGGAATACGTACCTACCTAGTAGAATTACATGCAATTCTAAATCGTCAGGGGTTTTTGGTCATATACCTTTTATAAGTGATTTGTATCAATCTCAGTATAAGAGTCATATATCGATTCTTAATAATACTTCGACAGATTCCACTATTTAGAAATCACAAAGCTTGGTATTGCCTTTCTAGGAATCTGTCCGCTAACTATTACTACTTCGCTAATAGCAACTGAACGCGTTCATATCGTGGCTGTTACCAAAGGACTTTAAGACTTATTCTATAGGTAGTAACCAGATGGGGTGGAAAAGTTTGTTCACTTTAGGTGTCTATATTATATAGGTACGAGTAGTGAATGAATGGTTGCAGTAATACCGAGACCGCATAAAGCGGTGTGAGCGCAAACTGATGCATCAGTTACCAAATTAGGAAAAGCGCCCTTGAATTCTGCCACCGCCACCTGAAAGAAAGAAAGAAAGAAAGCTTCAGCCTCGTAAGGTTGACTCCCTCCTCAACATTGACTCCCTCCTCAACCCCTCCCTCACCCTCTCCAACAACCATCTTTCAACCTCTCCCACACACCAAAGCTATTACGTCCTTCTTTCGTATCGCACACTAAACACACTCGCATCTCCATCGAGAAAAACAACCTCAGCAACGCGCAACGAGAACGACCGACCTAAGTAATCCAACAATGTCACAAGCATACCAAGTCCCCACCGTGGCACCGTCCACCAACCGCGAGGTCGCGGGCGATGGACCAGCGATTAATTACCTCTGTGGTGATTGTAATAGTAAGGTTCCATTGAAGAGAGGAGATCCGATTCGTTGTAAGGAGTGTGGTCATCGGGTGCTTTATAAGGAGCGGACTAAGAGGTTTGTTATTCCCTTTTTTTTCTTTTTCTATGATGGATATGGGGAGGGGCGTAGGGGACTATAGGAAATAAGGGTAGGGGTATCTGACGTGATGCGCCGGGGTGGGAAGAGGATGAAAGAGGATGGGAAGAAGTTGAAGCGAGCGCTATGCAGGATGGGATTATGGGTTTATTTTATTTGCGACAGCTGCTAACTTGTGTTCTACAGAATGGTTCAGTTCGAGGCGCGATGATGAGGAAGAGGAACGATTCGAGAGACGATAATGGAGGATGGGTCAGGTGTGAAGATACGATTTTAGATGGCGGATGGTGGATGGCGGATGGCGGGAAGGAAGGGTGTTTAGGGACTCTCAAGTCACGACAAGATGCTGGTCGTTGATTTGCGCATATTATTGGCGTATGGGATTTCTAAGGTATGGCGAGAAGAAATAATAATGGTAGGAGATTTGATACGTGGAGAAGCCTCATCAATTCATACTATCAAAAACCTAAATTATGGTATCACAATTGCGCCAGACAATGCTACGTATGCCTATACCCCAACGCCATATTGCCCTCTACTTATTGTTCCCCTTCCCTGCTCAAATAAATCCCTTAACCAGTCATTTGGCTCGCCCGGATATATCTTGTGAAACTGTGATCATCCTTGTCTGGTTTCCCTGACCCAGATTCCTCGAGGGCACTTTTATACCGAGATGTCAAGTTTGCGTCATCGTTTTTGTCTTCTTCCTCGTCATCGTCATCCAAATCGCTCAATACCTCCATATCCACATCTGTTCGAGATTCCGGAAGCTTCCTGCTCGAAGGCTCACCCGAAACAGCCATATCTTTCATCAACTTCCCTAATTCCTTCTCTCGGTTTGCAACCTTCTCTGCCTCCCTCTGCTGCCTCTTGCGTTCTAATTCGGGCTTGTAATCCCGATTGAACTCCTCTGCTTTCTTTTCCACTGCTTCGAAGAACTCCGGGATTCCGGCTCCAGTCATGGAACTTACACCAACCACACTCAAGTGGCTATAAAACTCCTCCAGCATAAGACTCATACTATTAAGCAAAGAACCCATATATCCACTTCCTCCCATTCCACCTGCTTCGCCTCCAAAACTTCCAGCCTCTTCTTCCTCTTTAAGCGCTGCTTGGAAGGCTTCGAAATCCGACATCCACTCCTTGGCGAATTCTGCGTCTTTGACGTCCGTTTTGTTGAAGACTAGGATCATGGGGAGTTTGGTTTTGTAGAGAATACTACATGCGTAGAGCATGTTACTCATAAATGTACTAGTCGATGCTGTCCGTGGTGTATCGATAATATAAGCGATAACAGTTGGAAAGGTCGAAGCCAGGGAATCTAATAAAATGGCTCCACTTGCGCTCCAAACGAAGACCTCGATTTGACCGGGTGTGTCGACCAAGATGTTCTTGATCGGTTTCGCATCTGGTTTCGCAGGATCGGGCAAGGTTCGCTTCTCGAGAAGTGTGAGGATCTGGTCGATTTTTGTGGCGAAAAGGTTTAGGGATGTGAGGATGCCGCCATTGGGACCGAGGTTGTAGGATTTCATTACCTCTTTGTAGTTTACGCTGTCCCGGATGTCGATATTGCTGTCGAATGGGACGTTTCGCACGGCGGGGTCGAGGTTTATTACGTAGGGAGGGGTTTTTTGGGCGTGGAGGTGCGAGTTTATTCTCTGCATGAAGGTGGTTTTCCCGGAACCTGGGAGGGAGGATTAGATTCTGGTTCTTTTGAAGGTTACGAGGAGGAGAGTTGTACCGGCCATTCCTACGCAAACGATGGATACGGGCTGAGAGCCCTGGGAAGCTTGTGGTGTCGCCATGATTGATGTTGTTTTGTGACTGCGGGGTGTTGAAGCTGGGTTGACGCGAGCAAAAATTGTGAGCGGGCTCAAGGCGGGGTGAAGACTTTCAAGGTTGCCGACCCCTGACGCGCGCCTGAGCTTCAGCCTCTTAAATCTGGGGTGAGCTCTTCCAAAAAACCTCACACCACTCCCCAATCATTTTCACCATGGACGGTCTCGACGATTTTGAAAAGACTCTGGCGGAGGAGAAGAAAGCTAGGGAGAAAGCAGAAGAGAAAAGCAGTCGGGATAAGGAGCGCAAACATAAACATCGACATCGATCAAAACACCACAGATCCAGAGACGATGATGGTTCGGACAGGGAAGGACATCGATCGAAACACAGGCATCGACGAGATGATGAATCTGAACGAGATGATCACAGGCACAAAAGATCTAGGCATTCGGAGGAGGAGGAAAGGGATGATCGCAAAAGTCGCAAACATGAGAAATCCGGAGATCCTCATGAAGACTTGCCATTACCAGACGACGAGAAGCCATCGAATACGCCCAAGCTAGTTCGAGATGATTGGATGACTGCGCCGTCCGCTATGGATATTGATTATACACAGAAGGGCGTAAAGAAGGTTGAGAAAAAGGCGCCCTCCAAGCCGGATTATGACTTGAAGATCCACAGGAATGAATTGAATGTTCATCTTCAGGATCTGGCGGACGGGAAGAAGTTAGAGGATATTGAGAACGAGGAAGATGACGTCGAGTACGAATTCGGTGATTCGGGAGCTCAATGGCGTATGACGAAGCTCAAGGCTGTTTATACCCAGGCAGAGCAGAGTGGAAGAAGTGTAGATGAGGTTGCCATAGAGAGATTTGGTGGATTGCGGGAGTTTGATGCTGCGAGAGAGGAACAGACTGAACTGGATCGACGGCAGCTGTATGGAGAGGGATATGTTGGAAAAGAGAAGCCTACGGGGGAGTTATTCAAAGAGAGGAAGTTGGAGCTGGGCATCAAGGAGAAAATCGAGGCTTCGCCTAATGAGCCATTACCACAAGGCAAGATCGTGGAGGAGTCACAGTCAGCTCCAGTATCGTTAGATGCCTCGACATTAAATCGGATGAAGGCAAAACTTATGAAAGCCAAGTTAAAGAAGTTACCCGATGCTGCCAAGTTGGAAGCCGAATATAATGAGGCAATGGCCAACTATGGAAAAAATCCTAGTGCGGGAGTGGTGGTTTTGGGTAAAATGGATAATCGACTATTAGCTGGCACCCGTGGTGAGGTCAAGTCCATCGATAACAAGAGAGGTCGGGAGAGAGGTTTGGTTGAAGAAAATGAGGATATGAGTATCGAAGATATGGTCAGGGAAGAGCGTAGAACCAGAAACCAAGCTGGTGGTGAGGGTATGAGAGCTGCAGAACGAATTGCCAAAGATGGAAAATTCGACGACGACCTCGATTATATGGACGATAACGCAAACAAACTTGCGAAAAGAGTTCAGAAATCCGAAATTAATCTGAAGAATGCCGCGATTGGCGATTTCCAAAAGATGAATAGGATTTTGGACAATTGCCAGCTTTGTCATCACGAGGACACGAACCAACCTCCAGTTGCTCCTATAATCTCTCTGGCGACACGAGTATACCTCACATTACCAACGGAGCCAGAACTCAGCGAAGGTGGTGCGGTTATTGTACCAATACAGCATCGAACTAATCTACTGGAGTGTGACGACGATGAATGGGAAGAGATCCGAAACTTTATGAAATCCTTGACGCGAATGTATCATGACCAAGGCCGAGACGTGGTTTTCTACGAAAACGCCGCGGCTCCCCAAAGAAAAATGCACGCAGCAATGCAAGTCGTTCCCCTCCCCTACAGCTTGGGAGAAACAGCCCCGGCATTCTTCAAAGAAGCAATTCTCTCCTCGGACGAAGAGTGGACACAACACAAGAAATTAATCGACACAGCAGCCAAGGCTCGAGATGGTATGGGGAAACAGGCATTTCGACGATCAATTGCGAAAGAAATGCCTTATTTCCATGCTTGGTTCCAGCTTGACGGGGGGCTAGGACATATTGTGGAGGATTCGAACAGATGGCCCAGAGGAGATCTCTTTGCCAGAGAGATTATTGGGGGGATGTTGGATGTTGAGCCGGATGTTATTAAGAAACAGGGCAGGTGGAGGAAGGGTGATAGTAGGTTGGAGGGGTTTAGGAAGAGATGGAGGAAGTTTGATTGGACTAGGGTACTTACTGATGGGTGAAAGGTGGGTGAGTTGGTAGATGGAGATGTGTTCATGGTGTAAATTGTAAAATACTCCTGTGTTATATTGTATACTGTAAGAAACCTGGTTATTACTCTAGACACACCTTAAAGAATATTATTGTACTAGAAAGGCTCGTATAACAAAGGAGTTAGACAAGCGATATAAAATCATCGAATTACTATTTCTTTATTAACCTACATTATTTGGGTAATTAAGTTACTTGTGACTTGTTATATAATTAATTTTAATGGGGAGTGTGTACAGAGTAATGACTAGGTCTCGTACCCAAGAGCTTACTTATCTTGATAATCCTCTTTTCTTTCTCGGGAAGCTGACAATTCAACCTTTGCTCTTATTTTTTGAGGCGTCGGCTCCATCAAACAGGTACAGCAATTCTCGTTTGCCAGAATTATATAGACAAGCTCTCAGTAACCCTGACTGGCTGGCTTGGCATGCGAGTATCGCCATGGGTTATCCGCGCGGTTATCGCAACACCATCTAAAAAGAAACATCAACGCGTGAGAATTATGCTCTCGGGGATTGAAATCTTGGGATAATAGCCCTCGAAATCCTCAATTGAATCGCGCCCATGACGGCCTAATTCTTCAGCCCTTCTCCCTTCCCACATCATTCTTTAGAATGTCGAGACTCCTCTCCAACGCTCATCGTTGTCGATGCCCCCACCTGTTCCGCCCACAGCCTAGTCCATTTCAAACGCAAAAGCTAGCCTTATCTCCATCCCCGACGAGCCTACACCACGCTTGGAAAACCACACGAAGGGATTACTCCGATGCCAACAGTCGGCACGAAAAGTTAGGACCGAATCATTATGCGACCCAGCGTCATGGGAGAGATGCAGATGGAGTTCTGGAGGATCCGAAAGCGAAGCGTGAGGCTGACGAGAGATGGAAACATCAAAACCCGGTTGTCAGAAGAGTCGAGCCTGTTGTCCCGAAAGAGAAAGCAGACAAGGTAGAACAGAAGCATGTGGACAACTCACAATCCACGGAGAGCAAATTAGTGCCGCAAAAGGACACAAAATCCCAAGAGAGAGTGCAAGCTAAAGCGGAAATTCCCATGCAAGCCGTGTCCATTGAAACTGCGGCAACGCGAGCAAAACATAGGAAAATGTTAGCAACAGAGGCGCTACGCAGGGAAAGGAGGAAACCTAGTCCAGAGGAAATACGCGTGGAATTGAGGAAAACCCCAGAATTAGCGGAAATTCTAAAAAACAATCTCATGGATTTCAACATACTACTGGGGCACATGGAGAACGCGGGTGTTCCAGAGACAACAATCACCAAATTGGTCGACGCATTAACCTTAGAGGGACCACCGGTATCCTTGATAGTATTGGCACACCCAGATGTACCATTCTCGGAAATAAGTCAGCATGCTGTCACTCAAATTAAGATCGAGTTACCGATCTCACCTAGACTCGGGGTAGGGGGACCCGGATGGGCAGATTCGTCTGCTTTGGATGAACAGAGAGCTCAATGGGAACAGAGAAACGTCAGAACTGGGGCTGTGGAACCACCCAAACCTGTGAAACCATCCAGACCATGGGTTAAGATATTCCTCATCGCTAACGGGGTTTTCGTGGTATTCCTTGTATTTGTAGCGGGACTTTCGAGAACAGGCATCCGATCTTACGTCAAAGACTATGACGACTTGCTCAAAACTTTGGAGGCTCTCCAAGCTCAAAAGGGTCAGCCTGTAGCTCAGATTGATCCCAGGAAGATAGCAGTCAAATTGACCGAACTTGAAGCAGTTATTGAGAAAGCCCAATGGTTCTGTAGCGCTGCCGATAGCGCCGAGATTGAAAGGGTGATGCTTGGTATGAAAGCCAGAAGGCTAGCGTTGGGAAACAAAGGACATGAAGATTCTGGTAAGGTCTATGTCAACAGAGGTGTCGTCGCTAAGTCGAGCAATGAGAAAAAATCCTAAGCACATTTGAAGCATCTCCCTTTTTTACTGGCCAGGTGATTGTATCTGTCAAAGAGCTGCAAATGTGTATTAAAACTCTGGGTTGAAATTTTGTTGTTCACCTCGGGAAGTAATCTTACAACACTTCAAAATACCGAGTCTGCCCTGAATTTTGTGGATACGAGTACTTATCCAATGAATATTTCTGCCCACTACACATCCTCTTTACTGTCCATGGTAATCGGCTCACCATCTCTGAATCTTTACCTTCATATTTGTGCAGTGTCACATGTTGGAATCAAGGTGAGGTTACTATTTAAGCCAGCCTACTATACCTCCTCTGGTCAACAATTTCCATTTACTATGGTTTTTCTGAGTTATCTCAATTTTGAAGTATCATTTTTATCCGTCATTTGACCCTTTCTTCACTCTCCAATATTCTCGCAGAAGCACCTCGAGAACCCCTACCAAACGAGTTATTCCGTAATAGAAGTAAGATACCTGGTCAATACTCTATACACCCTTCAAAAATACTATTGTGCTATAAAGGCAGGCTTGTATAGAAAAGATTATACAAACGATATAGAAGAATCAACTTAAATGTTTCTTTATTAACCTACATATTTTAGGTAATTAAGTTGCTTGTACTAGACTTTTTTTATAAATTTAATTAACCAATAAGAAGTGTGTGTAGAGTAATAACAAGCTCTTTTACATATCAATTCACGTCAAATATTAATTGGGCATTCCAAACAATCTCAATTTACGCAGTAAAAACTTCTACCCTAGCCAAATTTGTGACAGCATTGCCACCAGGTTCTCTACCTCTGTCTTACACCCAAGTCGCCCACAAGCCAATCATCACTCCTTTCATCAGCTTTACCATCAATCTCATTCCCCATTTTCAGAGGCTGATCCTTTCTGCCTTGCCCATCTTTACTTTCATCTGTATCATTTTTCAATTTCTCCTCTCTAACTTTCTCCCAGGCACGAATTTGTTCCTTCTTCTGCTTTGCTGCTTTCCTTGCTACGGACGCAAGAGTATTAACACCAAGCGGCTCAAATTTACTCAGATCTGCAAGGAAGTGCCGAACACCAGAGCCATTGATCTCCGAAATCCATTTGTCTAGGTCTTCGTCACATGCAGCTGCCGTTGCGACCTGAAGGCCATGAAATACTTGTTGATTGCTAGGCTCATTTGATCGATGAGATTTATCTTGCGACTCTGCGCTTGAGCTTGGGTTTTTATGGGCCATGGCGTTGACCTGAGTTTGCTGCTGATGATGCTTGGCCTCAGTTGAATAATGCCGAGTCCCACCTGTTTGATCTTGTGATGGCAAATGTTTTGAATTGATGTCGCCGCCTCCACGACGAGTCTGACGCTGAGTTTCTGGCTGTGTAGGTGGGAAGTATTCCATATTTTCTCGTCCTGAATCGGGGGACGTTGTTGCGCAGGACCACTGACGAGGCTTTGAAGGCTTCTTTACCGGATCAACCACAGGCCACATCTTAGCACAATCTGCGAGTGAGTGCTCAGCATTTTTGATATGGGTCCAAATGCCCTCATGTCCTTTCTCGTCATTGTACTCTGGTTCAGGCACCTTCTCCGGTGGTTTGTTTTTGTCAGTCCCAGCTGTTTTCAACGGGGGTTCCAGAGCCGTAGATTTTTCGGACTGACGGGCTTGAGAATATTGGGCTCTTTTGGGTGGTGTTACATATACTGTATATACTGATGCAGAGCACTGGCGGCATAGAGGCTCTCGAGACGAGCTTGGTTCAGCCTGACCATCCATACTGTCGACATCCTCGTCAATCATAACGCCACACCTAGCGCAACGGACCTTTGCTGATTCTGTACCAAGCTGTTGTTCATTGGAGACCCGACCACTCTTTGTCGTATCGGGACGTAGGTCCAAGCTTCTATTTTTTGGTCGTACGTATGGATTTTCATTTGTCTTTTCTCTATCCTGAGGAGGGTATGCGATTTCTGGGCTGGTGGCATGCTCTCGCGTTGTTTGCGGGGGATTGGCTTTACGCTCCCAGGGTAAACGAGATCTTATCCAGCCTGGTATTTCGACCGCCTTGGCCTCTCCTCGATTACACGTTTCGTCGCATTTGTCTACCTTTGACGGAAAAGTACTGCTTCTCTTGGCGCGACTTTTTAAAGCATCTTGATTTTCTGACTTTGGTTCATTGCGCCTGTGAATCTTCAAGTCGCTTACAGTAGTTTGAGTGGCGACTTGTCTATAACTAACCCCAAGTGGTTCAGTTTGTGTCGTGGCTGTACGTCTTGGAGACTCTTGAATAGTATCACGTTCTGTTGAAGCTGTATTATTTCTCTCAGAAGTCCATCTTTCATCTGTTGATGGGCGCGGGACTTTCAAGTGTCAGCCTCCTAAATTCCCGAAACTTAAGGTATGTTTACTTACCATAATCAATGGGTGGAGTTTGGTTGGTTCCTCCTGGTTCTCGGTATTTCTTTGCCGATGCAACACTCACTTTAGCAGGAGAAAGCGGGGCCTTGGGCGATTTCTCCTCATTATCGAGCCAAGGACGAGGCACTCTTATCATGGAAGTTGGAAGTAGTTTAGGTGCTTGTAGTGGAGGAGCAGTCATCATTTTCTCATGGGGTGGCGTGAACCCAACAGCCGTAAATCCAGAGCCAGTTGATGACCCTCGAGCCCGGCTCTGTCCTGAGCGACCATAAGTCTTTTCATGTGGTGGGGTAAATCCAAGTACTGTTGTACCAGTTGTACCAGAAGCAAATGATCTCTGACCATCGTGGCCGCAGCACTGTACCGGTCTTCTATCTGCAACCGTGCTCAAGCAATCCGAATTTCTATTATAAACATTAGGCCTCTGACCTGGTAGTCTCCGTTGCTCTTTGGACGTTACGGCAAGCCCAGCGGACTGAAACTCCGCGTGGAATGGAACAAGTGGTCCCACGGTATTTGCAGAGGCAGTCGTGGCAGATGGTGAAATTAGAAGACTTTTATTTGGCAAAGATTGAACGGCGGTATAATGCAGCTCGAGCTCCTTCGTGAATCTTGTTAATCTCTTGGCCTCGCTTCCGGTTCGAAATGGAGAAGATGATAGAAGACTGGGAACGACTGATGTTATAGAGGGGCTAGATGAGGTCTCGTTGTCTTGTGGAAACCGACTTGAGTCAACTGTTTCCCATAATGTATCCTCGGTTCCCGGATTTTTGCAAGCCATCGAAGCCTGGGCTGGATTGTTGCCCTGTATTGGTATAGATTGCCCGCGTTCATCTCCACCGTCCGTAAAGCAGTGAGGGTCAATCCTCGGATCATAGGAGCGACACCATTCGTTTTGAAGATGGTGGACCTTTCTCTGGCCATTGGCTATTTCTAAAGGCCCTGTGTGTGCATATTCTCCGGGACGTTTTCCTTCAGTATTCTTTCTTTTGCTCGAACCCGGGGAACGTTTACTTCGTGGCGCCGGTTTATTTGAAGTCCAATAGCCAGATCCTTCGGCAACGTGCATCATCGAGTAAATACCATTGGAATCCCCTGTCTTGTTTTTAAGAGCACGTATTGAGCTTCTTGCACCATCGTTGTGGGCAACATGAAGTACGGTATCGTTAGAAGATCCAGCGGGAACATCTTCCTTTGGCTTTTTCCTCTGTTCTCTTGTGGAAGTCTTGAAGCTCGGATCCTGGGTACGGACTTTGTTGAGATAAATCCTGGAAAGCTGTCTTTCGAAACTGTGGGTATTTCGTGTGGCTCTATGGGAAACCCGTCTCCGAGACAGAGTTGTAGCGGAACATCGAGAACTACGGCTCCATCTGCTTCGGGCCTTTGAGCGTTGTTTCCTTCTCTCCTGTTGGAGAGCCGGGTCTAAAGGCAACTTCATTACATCTTCAGCTGCAGTTTGGGCAACGCTTCGACTTGCTAGGGAGGCACGGCGTATCGATGTGGAAGGAATTCGAGGTAGGTGTCGGTGCGGGCATCCCCTCCAATGGATATTGAAAGAAGGCATTATATAATCGATTTAGGGATGCTTCATGTGGAGATTCGATAGGTATGCATCGTAGGGGAGTTGTTGATAGACAGCACTTCTTCTGTCGAACATGATGTCCTCCTCCTCTGGTTCCTTCCCTCTGAACTCTTCAAAGTGTATCTCTGGCAGAACCTCCCCCACCATGAGAACCAGGGCATGAGCTAACCCATGACCATCCGACAACAACGGAAGTTCTACCTCATCTGATATCCTTTATTCCTGGAGAACAATACATCTCTAATTGCCGCTGGCCTTTTCTCATCAAATATTCGATGGCACCAAAATCCTTCTTATCGAGGGCAAGACTCCTTTGAAACTCCGCCCTACAAGTACATCAGTACAAGCCTCAAACATATATATGGCTATATCTCAGAACACACCTTGCAAAAGACTCGAAGTGAGGTCTTGTTTCCTAAGGTGGATGTTAAAAATATATTCATGATGTATGCCATAAATTGGCAACTCAACTTACTACGGGCTTCTTTCTACTTTCTCTAAGACATTTCCGATATAGTGCCAGCACTTCTTTCTGTAAACCCGAGTACCTCATTTTAATTTCGTGGTTATGGCTTGTCAATTGAATTGCTGAAAGGAAAATGATGCTATTCATATGTTGACGTGATGTAAAATATATCCCGAGCTACCCTGGTCTGGACCCTGGACCTCGGAACTCCATTGCCCGAAAAGTTGCCGACAGCGGAATCGGACCTGACGTCTTCTATTCCCCATTCTCCTTTGGTTGAATGAACTCAAAGGATAATTTACATCATACCAAACATCAACAGAAATATATACCAGGAATACTGTTGGTTGACTATTAAATTCAAGAGATAAGGTACATTAATCTAGTATTGTATTCGTCTGAAATTCTAAGTAGGTAGCTGGCTATAGGTTCCTTAATATGCCCGTAGACCACGTCACGTGGTTTCCCTCGTTTGTCAGGTTATACTACGAAGCGAGGAAATGTAGCATACGTTAGCTTATACTATGAAGTAATGTATATAGTCTGCGCAAGGAATGCTGGCATATCGCAACAAATACAATGTCCAAAATAATACCCACTTTCTCCGTAAGTTGCTACAAAATTGACTTGATAATGTATCACCAATTCCTAACACAACTCTTCATATCCAGCGTCTAGTCAGATTCCTAGCCAAGGATGGGAAAACGTATTACGGAGATGCTGTCCTCCCAAATGGAGTAACTGACATATCAAAAGCCAAGCAAGCAAAAGTGATCACTGGAGAGATATTTGGAAAGCACAGTGTGACCCAACAGGTAGCAGAGATGCGAACGTTACTCTCCCCATTGGCATTGGAAGATGTAAAGACAATCCGATGTCTAGGTCTCAATTATGAGCAACACGCGAGAGAGGGATGACCCCAAAATAAAGTAAAAAAATCGGCAGTAAATAATTTCCTTATTACCTCTTCCCTCCAAAACCCCTTTCCCCCCTCTCTTCACCCCCAAAAGTCACAGTAATCCCAAACCAGTTCCCCCCAAAAGGTAGCAAAAGAAATTCAACCACTCCCCCGCCCATGTTAATCGAGAGGTTCAATCTTTACCGAAGCTTGTCAAATTACTTTAGATTCTTAGATTTTGTTGTTAAAGCCAATTCTAAAGCTCGTCAACTTGAAGACTTTAGTTGTTTTGTCGTAAGTTGGTAATAAGAAAACTGGCCATTGCTCTAGACACTCTTCTCAAGAATACCATTGTACTAGAAAGGCTCATACAGTTAAGAAAATTATACAAACTAAGAACGATATAGAATAATCAACGTAAGGGTTTCTTTATTGACCTATATGTTTTAGGTAATTTAATTGCTTGTACTGTACTAGATTTCTTGTATAATTATCTAATAGGAAGTATATACGATTGCCTTATAACTTGACTTGACTGCTAGTAGTCGATTGGGATGGTAGATGGATGTATTGGGATATGTTGGTTTGCTGGATAGAATGTTGCTAATGTTATGAGTGAGATCTGTAGACTGTAAGATTACTTGCTAGCTACATGAAGTATTTACACTCTAGAATTCCAAGTTCTACTAGAACGGAAAGTCACATCTATAGTAAAACTAAAAAACAATTCCCAATCCAGAGGAAAGAAAAAAAAAAGAGTATCTGTTCCCACCACAGTCACTCACAAACCATCCCAAGACTTTTGCCCCCCCAAGTCCACCCAATCCGAGTTCCCAACACCAACCATCCTCTCATTCCGCAACTCCAAATCCCAACCCCAAATCCCACTCCTAACAAACCACACTCCTCAAAACAAATCCCAAAGACGGTATCCAATCATTGATAAAGAAACCTCATGTCCCCCCTTCAACCTAACAACCTTCTTCTTCTCCTCCTGCCACGCAGAATGCATACGCATAACAATCCCCATCTCCTGGACCTCAATAACCCGGACCTGCTGATCGAAGCAGACTTTCTTTCCGTTCACCCGTTCACCCGTACAGCCTTAACCCCTTTCGTTTTTTGAGTCTCGGGTTGCTACTATTCTACTTCTCTCGTATATTCGTTTTCTTTTATTCCCAGCTCTTTCTTTGAAGGAAATGAATTTTGAGTTAGAGGGGGAAGAGTATCTCCTCTCTCTAAGTCGAAATTAAGGGGTGATTTAGTAGCGATAGTACCGACAGTACCTGTAGAATCGATAGGACCAACACCAATAGCCTTCTTCATACCTCTATACCCAAGACTATGATATCCACCTCCACCTCCAAGTTCCCCATAACCACAACCACCATACTCTCCCATCCTCTCACCAGTCCCACTCATCCCACATCCTTGTACATATCCCCCCTTCCCCCCATTCGGCTTCGATAAAAGTAGCCCACCCCTCTCCCCAATATACCCCATCCCCCCCATCTCCCCAGTATCCCCACATCCACACCCCCTCTCCCTCTCCCAACAAACCCCAAACCCCAACCCCAACCACCCCTCAAGAACCCTCGCAAACCTCGCAAACCTCGGTACCAACACCAAAAACAGCAAGAGACACAGCAAGAGACACACAGCCACCAACCCAAAAAGGACGAAGATTGCAAAGAGGAGGATTTCGGTTTCTGTTTCCCGAACTTGTATTAGTTCCTCATCTATTGGTAGGAGGACTGATGTAGAATAGCTTTAGAATTTGAATATTTATTTTTGTATTTGTATTGGATTGGATATGTGAATCTTACCGTGGAGAGTATTAAGAAGGTTGAATTTAAATTTGGTGGTGGTGATAGTAGTTATGGGAAGACGTTGTTGTTGTTAATAGGGAGTGTAAGTGTAAGTGTAAGATTACTAATAGGGATCTCGATGGGATTTAGAGGGAGGTGGAGGTCAACAACATCAAGAAAATATAATCAATCACACATAAAAGGAGTATTACATCACATCACATCACAACCACAACAACAACAACAACCACAACATCCATCTCAAAAAAAAAAAAAAAAAAAAAAAAAAAGACAAAAGATCCCCACCCAAACTATGTACAACAGAGACAAAAGAAAAAACAAGAAAGCAAAAACACACAACAACAAAAAAAAAAAGGTATTAAAAAGAGCTAGTCAAGCAAAAAAGCCAAGTTTGCAATTTACCCCCTTTCCTCCCACCCCCCACCCTCCCACCTTTGCCTTTCAAATTCCAACCTCCCAATCTCCATCCCTTTCTCCTGCAATGAAAGCAGCCCTGTAAGATACCTCAGAAAATTCGCGTTAACATCGTAAAACCATCATAGAAGTTCTCTCCTTCAATTATAATTCGGACCACCAAATGGGAAATTAATCAGAGGCCTCAATCTCTGAATTCAGCGGAGAGTTCTTCTCTTACCGCTCTACACCACTTCCAGATCGCATCTTCGAACTCCTTCAAGGCGGCCCTGTCATTTCCTTGGACCACAGCGAGAACGTCGACCTTGAGAATGACGTCCCATCGTAGTTCGGCAGCTTTAACCCAATATATCAGGTTTTCAGCCGGTCGATAAGGCTTCCCGAAATTGGTATGCCATTTATCGATGGCTCCAAACGGGCGCTTACTCTTTCTGACTAGCGTATTATGCAATCTCACCAACCGCAACCCAGTTCGCATATCTTTCAACCAGGGCGTAGGTAATTCTTCATGTTGGGGAACTGAGTCTACAGGTGTGAAATGTGGCAATGTATCGGCATCCGGGTCCATACAATTGAGGAACTCGATTTCTCTTTCAATTTCTCTCCCTTCCCAAGAGTTGAAGTCGGGGCCATCGTCTTTGAGCCAGGTCCAGCTGGCCCTCTTGCTCCGTTCTTCTGCTTCCAATTCTTCTTCACACTGCAGTACTTCGTGTACACTGTCTACCCATGCTTCCATGGTTTCTCTCTCTTCAGTTCGCATCCCACGAGCGAAACCTCGGGTTGCCATTCGCTTGAGCACGTCCATCACGGACAACAATTCTGTTCGTATCGTTCGTTCAGATTTGATTGAAGCAAGTCGGGCTGGATGGTCGTGTGCTGTGTAATACATTTTTGCGGCGCGGATGGCGAGAGTCATGATATCGAGTATGTGCATTCCTTGAATCTCGTACCAACCACCAACTTTCTGCGGGCTAGCAGTGGCCTCAGAACCGGGATTGGGTGATGGGGGAGCTGATGATGCGGAGGCTTCCTTCGCCTCTGTGAGTACATTTGTAGCTGCGGAGAGAGCTTTTCGTAGGTCTCTTTTGAGTTCTTCGAGGGTTGGTGGATGGGGTATAACTTTCTCCCGGTGATTGTATGTGCTAACCGTTGGTGGCAGCATATGGGGGTGATCTTCGTCTTCCTCATCCTCACTGTAATATATCTCCTCCGTTGGACTTTCCACCATCGCCCCACCATGACCTTGTGCGAGAAGCTCTGGACTGCTGCTACCCATGGAAGCATACGACGAATCAACATCCGAGCCGAAACCGTGGGGGGACAGGAATGCGGTGTCCAACGCCGATAAATCCAGGGTGTTTCGATTGTCGCCGGCCTTCTTCTTCCTTAACCGTCCACCTTTCCCATCTAACAGTCCCGTTCGAGCGAAATAGTACTGTAGATGCATGATACTGCCCAAGCTCAGAACGCTCTCTCTCGACTGTGCTGATTTCGCAAAATTCGTTCCCTGAGGACGGACATAGCCTCTTCTCCCAACTTGCTCCAATCCTCCCGTCGACTGCCTCTTGGAGTAGCCAGCAGACGAGGATCGTGACACGGAGTTCCCAACTGAGCCGGCCATTGAATCTCTGCCTCCCATACTGCTAGAAGATACGGAGAAAAGAGATGCTGCTGAGCCAACAGACACGCACCGGGTGAGTTCTGGGCAAGCGCCAACTGCAGGAGTGGGTGATCTTGAGGGTGAAGGAGGAGGTGAATCTCTGCGGAAGGAAGGTTGCGTTCTGAGTTGTTGCTTGGCCGCCATGATTGCGGCGGGAGTGGGAGGTAAGTGCAGGTGCGGGAGTAAATAAGGTCTCGCGTGTTTCCGATCGATTATGCCGCAGATAGTTCTTTCCTCCCCAAACAGTTTATGAATTAGCTAGGTAGGTGTTGAGTGGGATTATTTTGGTGTTTGGTGTTTTAGTGGATGTGTGTTAGGTCCCGAGGTCAATTGACAAAGTGGTAGGACAGAAATTGGCTGATGGTCGGAGCAGACTCTTGGGGTATAGGTAGAGAGCGGTGGAAAGGAGAATCCAAGGAATGCTTGCGTAGAGGGAAGTGCAGGTGGTTGCTGTGGTAGTTAGTGATACACGGATCCTGGTGGAGCACGTACTGTGTCGCAATAAAAGAGCCGGCGGCCGCGAGACGAGAGACGAGAGACCTTCCGTGAACCGTACGGAGTACTGGTACGGAAAGTGTACGGAGTACTCTCTGCACCTGGTACCTAGGCCTGGTAGGCCTGGTAGGTACTCAGTAGGCCTGCTGGCCTGGTCGTGGACTGAGGACTGAGGACTCGTGGTGTTCCGGTGCTGTAGCCTGCACTGGTCACTGGTACTTCGGCAAGCTCAGAAAATGGTCTAGGGGTAATCAGCGCGATGAAACGTCAATAGCTCGGCCGTTCTATTGACCAGCATAAAACTTCTAGAAAACTCTCAATGCCTTGGATGCAGAAACCGAGTATGACTGTGAAGCGTTGCAGCAGCAGCAGCAGCAGCGATTAAGATCGAAAAGGGAAATACACTATATTTTATATATATTATTTCGACTACACTCGTTCGTTTTTTTCTTTCTAGGAAATCACTGTGAGATAACTGGTGTCTGTTTGTCCAGATTGGGAATGTTGACAGTGTTGACTTTATTGATTTCATTCCGCGGTGTTGAATTTGAAGCTAATCTCGTGTCCCAGCAACCACCACTCATGCTTGAATTACCGAAATCGATGACTCGCTGGCAACGAAATTGGATGATACAAATCTTACTCAAAATAAGGCTCACCCTTCACAAACGACCGGTACTTATTGGATACGGTCTCGGTAGACTGTCAGTCATATCTGAACACGTTGGACCTGCTGGACCTGCTGGACTCTCCACTTCACGTAACTCACACTCGTAGCATCTCCAGACTCCAGGTCACTTTGAAACTTGTCGACAAAAATTCTTATCGATAACTCGGACCGCCCTAGCATGGTTTCATGTCACGTTTTTGTCTCTGCTCTGTTTCTGACCACTTCATTACTCTGAAGAACAAACTGTTGATTTCGTTTCTTCTTATCAAGGTTACCCATTTTGTGTTTGGATAAAGTGTCTCTCCCACCAGAAAGTGCAGTCGAGGTGGATTAACTCCGCGGTCATGTCCGGAGATTAGGTAGGATATTTTGGTTTAAATGATCTTCCACGTGACATGTCATATCCCCACTTTTCACAGCACAGCTGCACAGGGGAATTTGAGTTAAGAGTGGCAGCAAGTGGCCTCATTCGTGAAAAGCAATAAAACTAAAGAGAGTGGACAGCTACGAAGTAAGGATAGACACTGGCACGGAGATCATATGTGATAAAAGCCTATATCGCCCATATCTGCGTCTCTGATTCGCTGGCTTCGCTAAAAATTAGGCCAAAGCCGTAATATAGACAGGCCAGGGGTTCAGTTCAATCCAAGCTGTCCGTCCATCCTCTTCCTTTAGCTTCACATTGGGAAAACGAAAATGTCAATCTCGTGGCATGTATAAGTGCATATATTTGTTAACCTGGATAGATAAGCATACTCAAGTTTTCATAATAAATTCGTTGTTTGTGGTTATGGAATGTGTAGTGTATCTCGGCTAAGCGAGAGCTTTGAAAAGGGGCTTCGAGGCTGGTCTCTGTTGTTGTTGGGCGGCATATAAAGTAAGCTCTCGAGGCTGTATTTTGAAATTTAGCTAGTAGCATATTTTGCAGTTCAATTTAAGAGACGTTGCTGTCAAAAGCACAATTTGTCGCATGCAGCGCGCTACAGTCTTATGATGGACAGAAGCGGCTTGATTTGATTTGATTTGATTGTATTTTTACGCCTACGGTTCCTGACTGAAAGTCTATAAGGATACCTAACGAGCTCCCGAGGGCTATAAAGGCGTGCTAAGCTTAGGGCTTCGCGTGCAGACTGTTATATATAATATCTTGTCCAATTCGGCTAAAAACGTAGGTGGCTAAAAAGACCTCCTATAGACAAGCCCGGGTCCCTAGTCCCGCGGTGTTTTAGTGCTATTGTAAACCTAAGAAAGTATTTTTTGTAGTAGGATTCTAGACCGACGGATCGCATGTGTACTTAACCCCTCCGGTTAGGTTGTAGAACACTTACTACAGCGAGGTAGTTTCCGAGCCTATAAGCCCTAGGCGAGTAGAGGCTTTAGAGTATAGATCCTAGTTGCTCGAACGAAATCAAAAGCTCCTTTAATTTAACAGACCTAGAAGTAACAGACCTGTATAATAGTCACTCAACCTAGTAGCTTGGCGGTGAGCAAGAAGGGGGGTTTCCTTGCCCTATCGTAAGTCTTGGCGCGTACAGTTTCCCAGCCCTCCCTGCCCCTCCGAATTCAGCTCCCGCGCCTTTCCTCCCTGGCTAGGGGGTATACATATTGTTGTAGGTATCTATACAGAAGACCAGCTCGGCAGAGAATCGTAGAGTAGGTAGGGTGGCGGACGAGTAGATAGAAGACGTAAAAGAAGAGGTGACGAAGTCGCTGCCGGAAGTCGAGAATCGTAACGTTTTTCCGCTGTTGAAAACTGCTTGCTTGCGCGCGAGTGCGGTCACTCGCGATAGAGCGATAGACTTAATCTTATCTCTCTAGACTAGGGCTCGAAAGCCCTAGCTAGAGGTTCGTAGGATGCACCGCGTACAGGTGTTGAGTGCCTGGACAGAAGCGGCCTGAGGACGTAGCGAACAATTCCTCGTTATTCCCTTTTAATACGCAAATTGGCAACCAGGTACAGTAATTATTCCAAGATTTCAATTAACGAATTTAATTCCTTAAAATAATTAGAAGAATCAAATACCTATGATAACTAACTTCGCAAGCTAAACCTTTCAATCATCCACCCCCTCGCAATTCACCTGCGTTGATAGAACACCACCACCAGTCATACAAATCAAAAAAGTCAACTAGGGAAAAAAAAATACAAAAAATAAATAGATCTCTAGGGCAGTCACAGTAGGAGCGAACTCCAAAGTGATGTGTTTACGAGCAGCTCAATCCGAAGAGAGAGGAACCAAACACCGACGGGTAGCGCGATATTAACGTACTTTCATGAACCCATACAATCTACCACTACACTATTTGACATGCTTTGGTTTTGCTTATTTGAAATCTTAGAAAACTCTGTGGGTAGATGGGTGGCTGGGTTGCGGAGGTGAAGGTGAAGGTGAATGTCCAAATCACTAGGGTGAGGCAACACAACCTTCTTGGCAAGCCTTTCAGACGGCTCCAAGAGTTGAGATACCAAGCGACGACCCTTTAGCTGACACAGAGCCAGTTTGCTCCAAGATAAACGTGAGCGTCGGCGGACTTGATCGCCTGCGACACTGTCTTCCTCTATCTATAGGTAAATGTCTCCCTGTAAACCTCGCCGAGCCGTATAAAAGTAGCCGGAAATATCGAGATCTTCAAGATAATAGCATTAAAAACACCTAAACGTACAAGAATCTAATAACCCAGGTGTACCTATTGATACTTCGTTGCTTGTGAATTTACTACTAGGAGTACTCATTTTTCTCCGAGGAGTGTCCGATTAAGGATGTGAGGAAATTGGACTCTGTGCAGATTTCAATAAAGACGCCTCTATTATTGCGAATGGTAAGACTACGGCATGCGGTTTTCTTCACGTACGAAATACTTGCGGCGATGACTTTATTAAAGACGGCTCCTCTTATCTATATCAAGTGAGTGACAGGGCTTTTGGACGCACACCAGACTTCAAAATTGTTTATTATGAATATGTGTTTTCTAGATTAATTTCTTTAGCTACCAAGAGCATTCAAATACGCTCCAAGTTCAAAATTTGGCCTTTCCTTCCACATCCCCCTTATTGCTTTACGATCACCCTCCGCCTTCTCAGCAACAGCAAAAACACCTGTCACGAACCACACTTCTATATCAGTTTGAGCCATTTCATCATCTCTCCCCCTCTGTTCAGCACGAAACCCAAAATAATGATGCAGAGTAGGTATCAACGTTCGCTGAGCCACCAAATTGGTATTCGCATCGGGCTTCAGAAGAGAACCAGCCACTCTATGTGTCAACCCTTGAACATGACCCATCATCAAAGAACACATCCCACTTGCTTCATCCTCCGAGAGTATAAGACAAGTAGAATCATCTTTCCACGTTCCCGCGAGAGCAGCAACTCCACAAGGGCCTCGTGAACTCGGATCACCTTTCAATTCCTTGAGAAACGCGCCTCGAGAATCTACACAAGAAATCGCGAAGCCGGCATCAATAACTTGCAACCCATCAAGATTGTGAGACCGAGGCAAACTCAACTGATGAACTCGTATATGCCATCCCGGCCACAGAGTTGAGGGAGGGATGAGAGTCGTTGTTATCTTCAGCTCGGAGCGTTTCCAGGGTTTCCAGGAACTTATTAGGGCTGGGAAAGGTTTCTGGTCGGACTTTTTGTTTTCCAGAAATGGTTTTATCATTTGTATCCTTGCGTCCAGTGGCTCCCAACGAGTTTTCCATGTTTCCCCTTCGTCGTCGCTGGCTGACAATGTGGAATCAGGCGCCATACTAGCAAGAAGATTGCCAACTGGTACACTGAAGCTGAAGGCAGAAGAGTAGGCAAATTTGCTGTATTTCGCCTCGCGAGCTTTGTGGGGTTTTTTTGTGAATTGGCCGGCTGAGAGGAGGAAGTGGTGTTCAGGGGACGAACACACAATTTGCATCGCAGGTGCAACAACATGAACATCTCTGAGACTCTTCATACACCCGATCCGTTCCTTTTTTTCTGAAAGCCCTCTCGAAATTGATCCATGAGAAAGTGGATGAGGAAGCTCCTCACAAGACCAAAAGGGGTGATCCTCGCTTAATCTTAAGACAGAAAATGTTTTGAAACACCAGTATACCGATTGAGGCGAGTTATAATCCTCACTCATATACATATTCGGATAAGTATACCCAATATTGAGCGTTCCATCCGTATTAAAGATATCCTTCTGTCGGGCCCACCAACGAAGATGACGAAGTAGCAAACCCTTCACCACACCCAACTTGTCTAGCGGCGGTGGTAGTGCGACACCAGCAACCACGACCGCAGACCAGAACGCAGCAAAAGCAAAGCGATAAGTCAAGCTTCTTCCAAAAGGAATTGCGGCTCCTAAACATTGTTAGATACAACCCATCATAGAACAAGAAAAAGGAATAGACAAACCCCCCACATCAAAAAACCTCCAAAATCCCATCGCAAAATCCCTCGCTTGATCACGGTACTTCTCACATCTCTCAGGATCCATATCCCGCGCAAACCTCACATACAAAAGCTGACAATACTGCATCGCGAAACTCCCCGAGTAATAATCAACCTGTTTCTTATCCCGCGTCCACGCCCCATCACTACTCCACCCCTCGCCCCTATAAAAACCATCAAGCATTTCAAGATCCCCTTGCATTGTCTCTTTAACCCGCTCGTAGGGTACACCACACACTTTAACAAGTGCAAGATTAACAAGGACACGAAACCAGCGCCAATTTGACGGGGGAACATGGTGAGAATTAATACCGTTCAAATACGTGATAATTCTTCCTTTCTCATCCGTTAAAAACGACGAAAAGAAGATATCTGGTGCGACGAGAAGAGCATAGGAAATAGATTCCAACTCCACCATTCTTTGATCATGATCTTGAACTTCTCCCCAATAGCCCTCACTTCCGGGAGTCACACCAGATACTAGTCCTTTTATCCAAGAACCCAAATCTAAATCCTTGAATGGATCTAGAATTGGATTTGGATTTTCTTCACGAGTGGTGTGGGGTGTCGAAGTTGTTCTTTGTCTATTTTCTGATGGTGGGGCGAGTATATCGGCGACTACCCATAATGGTCGAGCGAAGCCTTCCATTTGTGCGGCGATCTCATCGAATCCTGTGCCTGTTGCGGTAGGGAGCTTTATTCGGGCTCCACATGGGGATTTATATTGATTTAATGGTTTTAGAAGAGAGAGGGAGGCGTGGAGGACGTCTTGTCGGGTCTGGAAGGCGTTATTTGAGAAGCCCGAGAGAGCTGGCATGGTTGTGGTGTGGTGGTGTGGTGGAATTGTATGTAAAGGGCGACAGTATGTATTATGTTTGTTAGTGAACGATATGTTTTGGACAAGTGAGGAATTGGGGTTCGGAATCTCGGGGTAAGGATGACGGGCTCGCGGGGTTATTTATCCGCTTATTACTGTAAGCTTTGCGGTATTAGCCTTTGAATTTTGGTAACGACCTGTCTGTAGTCTCGTATACGTTACCATATCTAGATTCGATTAAATACAAACCAGTATTCTACTTTTCCCGAATAACAACCCTTCTAGAATCTAGAAACAGAACATCTCAATTTCAAGAGACCTCTAAACCCTATTTACCCATGGCCACATCTACACCCAAGATCCCGCAAACCAAAAAAGCTCATACAGTCAGCAAAAGCTCAACCTCCTCTCTCCCCATCCCATAGTATCGGCAGCATCAGCATAAACAAAAACTCGTCCAAAAATAATTACTATCCATTACTGCCATCTCGCATCCCGCATCACTCACTAATAGGTAATATAAAAACGAACGAACACCCATCCAATGCACTGCCAATACAATAATTACACCAACGTCCTTAACCCATTTCTCATGTCTTTCAATCCTCGTCCTCAGGTCCATCGAATGCAAAACTTCCTCATCGATCTACCAATGCAAAAAAAGAATCCAAGCCCCAAAATGTGTTCCATAATACAAAAGTCCGTACGTAATGCATGCATGCCGCGTAGCCCAAAAAAAGAACCCCCTTAAAACCTCAAAACGTGCATCATTTCAAGAAGTACCACTACCTCTCATTCGGAGCATCCGAATACTCATCCTCATAAGTCGAAGCCCGATTCGCTGGCCAAGTCCCCACATTACTCTCCTTACTTCCATACCCACTCCAGGCCGCCTGACTCCTCAGACGACGTTCCTTCTCAAACTCGCCCCATCGCTTCATCGTGATCTTAGAACTATCGAATTCACCCTCGTACTCAATACCTGCTTTCTTAGTCTTCTCGCCGGAGGTCTTACGAGTGTCTCCCCAAGAGAAGTCGTCGAATTTCCAGAAGGCGTAGGTGGGGAGGATGAAATTCCAAAGTGGGAGGGAGAGGAGGTAGATCAACATCCAGACGACGTATGACCATCGGTGTGCGGTGAGGACGATAAGGACGGCCGGGAGACCCAAGATCAAACCAAGGAGGACCAAGGGGATGATTTGAGGTGGCTGGTTAATGATTGAGATGGCAACTGTAGGCTGTTAGTTTGTTTCTGATAATAAAATGGAAGTGATGCTACTTACCAACATAAAAGGTAAAGGCAATGGCAGCTGGAAGGACTAGAGTACCAACGAGCTCAATGGCAACAACAAATTGCATACTGAAGCAGAATGTTCCGCAAAGATCTCGAACAAGTACAAGTTCCATAAGATTGTGAATTGTGCTGTTGATCCATCTACGTCTCTGAGACAAGAGCACAGAAAATGTGTCAGGGACAGTGGTTTTGCAGACAGCTTGTGGGACGAAGATTTGTTTTCGTTTGGGGAAAGTTCTGAGCATGAGTGTCGACAAGTATCGATCTTCTCCAAGCAAGAGCAAGTTCTTCTTGTGGAGCGTGTCAACAACGTTTTCGGAGTAGTGCTCGACGACATCTGGATTGGCGAGGATTGGAACCCAGTAGTTCTGTCCTCCCTTTGGAGCTTTAATACGGTACATGCAGAAACATCCAGGAAGACAGGTGACACCTCCAAAGACCGACTCGAAGGATTTGGAAAGATGGTGAGAAATGAAGTATTCGAAAACTTGAATGGCAGTAACCCAGCTGTCTCGTTTGTTGGCAATTTTGGTTTCACCACAAAGACCCATGACCTCAGGATCTTTGACCATGGCGGATATCATATGAGTTAAGCTGTCGGGGAAGACTTTCGTATCGGCGTCGACCATCAAAACAGTTTCGTAGAAATCAGGTGAGATACCAGTCACTTTCCATAAGCCATTGAACATTTCGAATTCAAGCTCAGTCATCCGCTCATCGAACATGACCTTTTGCAGGAACGACATGAGAATGATTTGACTATCACGTTTACCTCTGTTTCCAGGCTTGCTCTTCTTGGCTTCATCAGGTGTACCGCATTTGACAACCATCATCATTGGAACACGTTGCTGCCTTTCCAATGGAATGGCGGAGTTGGCACCATAATCGTAAAAGCCAGAGTAAACCTTTGCCATGTTGTGTCTCTTCGAACCACTTGCAACAGCGACATATGAGAATGCTGGGACTTCATTAGGGAGCATTGAAAAATCCTTCATCATACCAAGAAGTATGTCTGGAGTAGCCATAGTCTCACCCTGACCTTTGATGATACCGTCACATATGGCAAGGATGACTTTGTGGCTGTTGGGATAGTCCGTCATAGCAATAGAATCAAGAGTTGTACGAATACCAAGTTCACCCTCCGAGTAAGCAGTGACAAGACAGATGGTATGTGCAAGAGGGTAGCCAAACGGTTGCCAATCAGCTGGTGGTTGTGGAACAACTGATTCGTGGATAAAACCTTCCGTACCGGGACTGACGTCCATTTCACCAGGAGCAAAAACAGCGGATTCTGGACGAAGAAAGCTGGTACGGCTATCGTTGTGATGCTGGAATACCCCCTTAGGTGCTACGAGAGCGGATGATGACGTTTGGGTCGCCATCGTGGTAGGCTGAGGACGACCAACACGCGACAAACGGTTCTCTGCAACGTAAGGACTCGAAAATCGAGATGTGGTGGGCAAGAAGGTGCTTCCTCGCTTGCTCGTACGATCAGATGCTGATGGTGCAATGGTGCTGCTTGGGTCTCCTGGAATTCTGGGTGGTGCTCGGTAAATATCGTCTGACCAATCCTCGATTTGACGATTTCTCTTCTTCTTATCAGATGACTGAGAAGTTTTGGCGGCAGCAAATTTTCTGCTGAAGAACCATTGAAACAAGAGCGCCAGGACAAACTTGGCAAGAACGATGGCTAAAATAAAGACGAGGGAAACATAGAGCACAACCTTGGAGGCGATACAACCAACTGTCTCCGTATCGACGGATCCAACTTTGATAATCTGTTCAAAACATTGAGCCATTTTCTTGTCATCTCTCGATGAAAATGCGTGGGTAACATCCCTTCCGTGTACAGCGGCATTGGCAGGACTCGTTCGATCCGCGAGCTCGTTGAAGCGAGGAGGAACTCGAACTTGGGTTGTGTTGAACCACTTGAGCAAATCCAGATCAAGAACGTTTCCGGAATAAACCATCAGATTTCTTGAGTTGTTCTTGATATCTTCCCAGTTAAAATATACGTCTCCAGCAGTTCTGAGGCCATAGAAAGCATTCCGGGCGCTTCCCATTGTATGACAAGAGTAACCAAGATATTGATCGCTGTTAACAGTAAGGTTGACTTCACTTGAGCCATCTTGGTTGAAGGTGGTGCATGGGAAATACCATGCAAGATCCCCGTCAGAGTTTGTGGGAACATCCGAGCCGGGAGCTAATGTAATAAGGTCCTTACATTTCCCGTTAACGTTCTGGAACAAGAAGCTTCCATCTTGACCAGCATGCTTAGTTGGCAAATCATATAATACGTTGGCGTTATCCGAAATTCCTCTAGCTGCGGGATGTCTCGATAAGGAAAGATCGTACGCGCTTCCATGGAATATCATGAATCCTCCAGTAACGTCGTTCACGCGTAGACGAACCTGTGGTGTGCCACAAACCACGGCAGTGAAACCGAAGGTAAGAAACCCCACAATAGCCATGATGTAAAGAATAATACTGATCAAACCCATCTTCTCTCTCCATGCTCGTTGTTGCTCTTTTGCGGGCTTTCCAAAACATTTGAGTACGAAATCTGGGCACCAGAAGGTAACAATGGCACAGTAGACATTCCACAAACTGGGCGGCTTGACAACATCAGCTTGTTTTTGCCGCTCCTTCTCTTCCTTTGTCATCTTTTGTGTCTTCTTACGAGTGAGTTTCTTGCTTTTTCGAGGACCGAGTGGGGACTTTGCGGCTGCTTCTATATCTTCAGGTCCTGCACCACGACCTCTTCGAGTTTTCTTCTTTTTTGGAGGTGTGATCGCTGAATCGTTCGAAGTTCGCAAGCCTGAAGACTCGGTCGCAGCAGTCTCTGCTTCCAAATCTTCCAAGATTGGATCATTGCCGGTTGACGATGGGAGAACATCCATATTTGCAGCGTGTTGCCTGTAGTGATAATTTGGATGGTCTCGATCAATTCTGTTTCGCTCTGGTCGAATCAGACTCCTTTTCCTTTGTATCTCATTTGCTGGTACTGGTGCTGTTGTCCCAGGCCCACGCGCAAAGGCTTCGCTGGATGCGGTTGGCGTCATAGAAGATGGTAGGGTATCTGTGAGAGAGGATTTGGATGGCCCGCGAGTGTGCCTTGAAGGTGATGGTGGAACTACAAATGACATGTCCACCTCTTGTGGTCTTCGACGGGGAGTATTTCGATGTGAAGGTCTCTGCTCCCTGCCAGCATATTCGCTGGCATCGGGTCTTTGTGGGCGCGACATGATTCTGAGAAAAATGAATAGTTAGTATGACTGCCTGCCAAACATTGACCTTTTGCCCAGTACTTCAACTCCTACTGCAATTGTGTGACTTGTTGAATTGCATGAAGAAGACTAGTAAGTGCCCCCTGTGCTAACCGAGAATATAGTACTCAACAGATATTGCGACCGAGTGATGATAGGCAGAAAGATAATTAATGTAAAAAATAAAAAAAACGCACAATTATGATGTTTGAAGAGTTGTGTTCGCAAAATAATAGTGATTGTTTGTCAGGCCAAAGCTCTGTTTGTCGAAGTATCCCTGCGGTTGTTGCGCAAGCAAGCGGGGATTGTCACCACGACGACCAAGAGCGACCAAGACCACGGCAGGCGGCGTGGCTGGATGCAGGAATCGGTAGGACGTTGGAAATCTGGTTGAAAATCTGTGAATCACGACAGATGACGAGGGCAGGAAGAAAGCAGGAGCAGGATCGGAAGTTCAGTCAAGAACTCGGCCCTTGTCAAGATGGGTTGTGTCAACTGTCAAGGAGATTGGGACGAACGAAGCTGGGGAATAAAAGCGATGAAGCGATGAACGATGGTGGTGCTGCTGTCAAGGGATGGATCAGCAGATATGTGAAGCGATTGTAATTCGAGTGCCACGACGGCAAAAAGGCGAAAGGCCCTGAAACGAAGGATATGTTGCCGACACTGCGAGGAAGAATAATTGAACGGAAGCAGTCCCTCCTCACGTTCTCTGAGCGAGCGAGAGTTGGATGAAGTTCAAGATCCAAGAAGACCTTAGCTTGAAGAAATCCAACCCCCAACACCCAACCCCCGACCGACCGGCGACAGCACCGCCAGCGCCAGCAAACGGGGGCTGCTCAGTGATCTGCGCTTGAACCTCCCCCCGACTTGCCTTCTAAGGGCAGCAAGTCTTCCTTCCTAATGCGGTTAGATCGACAAGGCATGTCTATTTTTACCAATGCACGCCATTATGTGGATTTTCATCCCGCGCTTTGAGTCTCCTTTTTGCATTTGTTTACAAACTTCTCCGCCGAGAACATCGTGAAATATTTAAACAAGCATGCCTTTCCCAAACATCATCGAGGTTCTCATGGTTCCCTTTGCGAACCATCAGACTTGTCCTACGTGCTCCAAGCCGCGACAACCTGGCCATTTGAGTTGAGTTACGGGATCTGCCCGTATTCGGTGTTGCTTTTACCGGGTCGCAGACTCTCAGTCAGTCTTTGAATGGTGGGTGGGTCGGCAATGGATGTCTGAACACGAGTTAGAGCACTTTTTTTTCTTAGTTTGAGGCAAAATCTCCCCTTCAGTGGCGAACATCATCCTTCTCGAAGTTTTTGTTATGCGTTTTATAAAGGTTCTACGGACTTTTTTGTTTCACTAGAGCAGATCCTTATCAGTCAGTGTTGGACGATCGCGGGGATGGGAGCTTGTCATGGGCGCATAGCTCCAGGTTCATCATCGTGCCCCTGAAAGCCTCTCGTCTGTTGGTCTGATACACCCTGCAACTCAATTTTATCTCTTGACGTTATTTCCGCATCTTCTTTTACAGAATGAGGGGTTAGTCTCCCCAGTACTCCGTACTCGAGTAGTTGACACTTGGTCCTCACGAGAATACATTTGCATTCTTGATATTCGGTGGAATTTCATACTGGTATATTGAGCCTCATTGACGGCAAGGGCGCTCTTTTGACGCAGTCAGCATTGGCAGGCACCAATACTATTGGGAAGTCAGCTCGTAATTCTATACTCGAGAGTACCAAAATACTCCGTACGAGTAATCCCATACGAAGAATATACCAACAACGGTTGCAATCGTCCGTCCGCGAATTGACATTTCCACTAGACGCTCTAACACATACGTCATTTCTCCATTTCTCTTGAAATGAAAGTCAATAATACACCCGCGTGGCAAGCCCACATATTTAAATGAAAGCAGCTAACGGCAATACTAGCCAACGATTCAATATCTGTCTTGTCTTGTCATGTCTTGACAGACTCGTGCTTCCAGCGCTTAGGACATCAATTCAAAGCCACCAAGCGAGCTGTGAAAACTCGTGGGTTCTCGGCCTCTCAGAATCCTGTATTGTCACACGAAACCTCAGCTCCATAAAGGCGGAGGATAGAAGGGGCTCCAAATGGCCAAATTGGGGACCCATGGCGGCGGGTATCTAATGTTTCCTATGTGATCTCCAAAAGCATCGTAACATGTGTGCATATGTGTCGTGCACCTGGGGACACGTACAATGTAACTTGCAAATTCGGAGTGTTTTTGTGAGATCCAACGTCTCTCGGGTTTCTCAGTCAGGGGCTCTCGTTTGCGAACTTAGCGATCTCTCAAAGACCATATTCGCAATCCAGTCATGGATCTTGAGCCAAATCGAGACGCCTGTGCATTCATTATTTATATACCATGTAGATTCAAACTCAAAAGTCGCCATCGCACCCCGCGCCAAAAAGACTTTTACGAAGCAAGAACCTTTGGACGGTGCGGAGAACCTTGTTTTGAGAAACTCTCGGAAAGTTTGCCACTTTATTCTTAGCCCACAAGCGCTACCGAGGCACGAGCACATGGAGAGAGACCTCATTTCTTCCTGAAGTTCCTAGAAAGGAAATAAAATGCCCCAGAAGAGAAATAAAAACAACGTCTCAATGGAGAATTGTTATTCCCGGCAAGTTTTGATTTGATGTATCATCATGTATGCTCTTTCAGGGTTCTCTGCCGGCAATAGAAGCGGGACCTGCTGTGCTTCGACAGGGACACAGGCACAGAATGCGCAAAGATGAACAGAGTCAGTTGACAGCTGACCAGTAGTGACCACTGCAGAGCTCTCGTACCGGAGATACTCGTATTGGTATTGGTATTGGGTGAGATCAGGGTCCTACTCAGGGACCCTCGGGACCTGACACTACAGAAGGCCACCAATTTGTAGACCCTATCTTGCAGTTGGAGTTGCAGCAAGGCTGGACCCTTCATTCTTTGCCCTTCGCCTATTGCATCACCAACATAGCCAACAAGATCTGGTGCATTCCACGACGTGACCGACACGGCGACACCTAGATTTCCAGCAGTAGGGCACGCCTCTTCAACAGACTTCACAATTGGCTCCCACTCCCACTCCCATTCCCATCCTCCATCACAAACCCCGCTATCACCACCTTTGATCACCGCATCGAGGTTGTCATCTGCAGACTGCAGCGCATCGCAGTTGGAGCTTCACCTGCACTCGTTCAGGCATCTGGTTGGCTTGCAAGGGCCTCAAAGCTTCCCGTAAACCCCCCGCGAGCCCCCCCGGCTTTCCAGGCTCTACTTTGCCTGACAGGGGCCACATCGTAGCGTAGATCGCTAATTCTTTGCTGTAGTGAAACCTCCCCACCACTCATCTCATCGCGCTCGAGTACAGTGACAGTGCCCGTCTTCGGATGGAATATTCACCTCACTCCGACAACTCCCAGCTCCCAGCCTAGCTTCTAACGTGAATGTTATTGCTGCAAAAGTGTAGTAATCTCTCTGTCATTTGATAGCGACAGCGACCCCAACTCTGAATTGGAATTGTTCTTCCATCAGCCCTGTGCGACCAGCTTCTACTCACTGCGGCTGAGTTTCCGTTTCTCAGTAAGACATTATTGCCCATTGCCAAGGCAAACTCCCACAACTTCTCAAAACCACAACCTTCGCCTTTCCCCATGTGCAACTCGTTCTTCTGATGCTTGCTAACACCTTGTTGGTACTGCCAGGTCATCCAAGAACTTCCCAGTAACCGGTTCCGTCCACGCTCGTTTGCTTACAAAATTCCGAAATCCCCATCTTCTTCCCAAGGGACCCCTCCCCTCCGGCAGTGCCATCGGGCCTTCAAGCACTTCACACGTCGTCTCCTCCTTTGAAGCATACGGACCTAATCAGGAGCGTAGAGAAGGCAAGGCATTGATTTGTCTGTGGGAGGTGGGAAAGCTCCGTAGCCGATCTCCAAGATATTGCTACACAGGGCAACATGTCAACTACTTCATCACCTACTGGCTCTCCACCTGGCAAGGCCACCAGGGCCCTCCACTCCAGCCCACCTTCAAAGTTTGAATTGGATGGGGAATCCAAGGAGAATGAGAGAAGAAATCCGCCACTTCCGCTCTCAGAATCCACCGGCCGAATAGTCGGGGCACCGATGTCTCCCGTAAACGTCAACTTTCAAAATGAGGATTGGGCACCAGCGCCATCGAGTGCAAAAATCGAAGCGATAATAGGAGAGTATGAACCGCAGCATTCGGGGGAATCTGATGGTTATATGGCACAAAATTCGGGACCTCCATATACTCAAGAACTTCCCGATCGGCCCAGTATCAGCAGAACCCTGACAGATCCGGCTCAACAACAAAAGACTGCTATGGCACCATCAAACGGGTCTTCTCCAAAACGCTCTCCCCCCGATCGAATAGACGAGAATGAAGCTTCGGTACCAAGTCCACCTGTTCCTCGATTCAAGTACCACCACCAGTCTCATGCCTCCGAAGGGAGTAACTTCCGTATTCGACCTGGGAATCAGAATTTTGGTTCTCCAGCTCCAGCGGATGACCAGATAGATCTAGCAGCATCAATAGGGCGACATCTTACACCTACGTTACCCGGCGCGAGGAGGACATCCGCAAACCGACCAGTGTCTGCGTATTCCGAATTGGGAGGAAACAGAGGGCGGTCAGCTTCTCCATACATGACTTCGACTTCCCCGGCTTGGAGTGGACGTACACCTTCAGCGAACTCTCACAGATCACACGATAGACCTCTTTCATACGTTGATCTAACAAATGTGTCTTATCCCCAAGCACCACCAGCTCCCATATCTCTGGATAATTCACAATTGAGATCTGCTGTGGGTTCCAATGCTTCGCTTCTTAGTATGCAGAAAACTCTCGAAATGTATCGCCAAAATGTGAAAAAGCTGAATGATGCCGAAACACAGTATGCTTTTGCGATTTTTCTCATACAAGCAGCCCAAGAAGCAGGGCTTGGTCAGGATGGTGGTACTGCACCTCAGAAGGTTGTCCGGAAATCCGGCGCAAGGGATCTTGACGGTAATGCGGTTGACAAACCCGAGTCTTCACCACTAGAGTTATTGAGTGAGGCCAAGCACATATTGCAAAAATTAGCAGATCGAAGTTACCCATTTGCTCAATATTATCTTGCAGACGGATACTCTTCCGGCCTTTTTAGCAAAGGGAAAGAAGATCACGCCACGGCGTTCCCCTTGTTTATATCTGCAAGTAAACACGGACATGCGGAATCAGGTTATCGTGCTGCATTGTGTTACGAATTCGGGTGGGGATGTAGAAAAGACGCCGCGAAAGCTGTTCAATACTACAGACAATCCGCATCCAAAAACCATCCGGGAGCAATGACTAGACTTGGAAGAGCTTGTCTTTCAGGAGACCTTGGTCTCAACAAATACAGAGAGGGTTTGAAATGGCTTAAACGAGCTACCGAGTCGGCGGATGTGCAGTACAATGCTGCTCCATATCACCTCGCTCTCCTCTACATGACTGGAGATGGACAGGATGTTTTCCAGGACGAGACGTATTCCGCTCAGCTATTTACACAGGCGTCGGATCTGGGTCATGTCGAATCTGCCTACATTATGGGTGATGCGTATGAACATGGCAAGCTATCTTGTCCCCGAGATCCAGCCTTGAGTGTGCATTTCTACACCTGTGCTGCTCAACGGGGTCATCCCGCTGCCATGATGGCTTTGTGTGCTTGGTATATGGTTGGAGCTGAGCCGGTTCTCGAAAAGGACGAGAATGAGGCATACGAATGGGCGCGTCAAGCAGCTCAGTGTGGTAAGCTCCCTAATATTTATATTTATGCCTCAGAACGATTGCTAACATAACACCAATAGGTCTCACCAAAGCCGAGTACGCCGTTGGATACTTCTCGGAGATGGGCATCGGGTGTCGACGGGACCCATTGGAAGCCAACATTTGGTATATCAAAGCCTCAGACAGTGGCGATGAGCGTGCCAAACATCGCTTAGCTGCTATTCGGGCAGCGGCTAGTGGGGGCACGCCCATGGAGGTTGCTTCTCCCAAGAATGGAAAGATGAAGAAGAATCCTAATGGGAATGAGAAAGATTGCATTGTCATGTGATTTTCTTTTTTTGTTATATTTGGGGATACTTGGATGGGAATTTCGAAAGCCCCCCTTTGTTCTTTTGGGGGGCGGCCGAGGGGATGGAAACATTAGGATGGAACCTTTGGGAGTTCTAAAAGATTGGCGGGGTATGAAAAAGAGAGCTCGGGAATTCAGAATGGCGGAGGGAGAAGGGGAAAATGGAGCGGGGCGAGGTGGGAAGTCGAGGATGGCAATGGTGTGTGGTTTCTATGTATATATGAATGAATCTCTTGCATGGGTGTGGTGTGGTTGTGGTTGGTTTGGGTTTAAGATAGGTAACTCTGCTTCTAATATTTTTGGGGATAATTTTTTGTTTGTCGTTTTGCATGGGCTGGCGGGGGTGGTGGGGGGTAGGGAGGTTAAGGGGGTAGATTAAAAGAATTGGAATGAAATGGGTACAACCTAGGAAGACAGTTAAGTTAACCTCTTGTCTTGAGCTTTGTATGTGATGTGATATGTGAGGCCTGATTTAAGTGTCAGTATTGATTGTTCAAGAATGAAAATGAGTGGTCTTTTGAGAGATATAAGTGATGGGGGTATTATAGTATCCCCTTGAGGCAGGCTTTCTTAATTGACATGATTAATACGGTGTACTGTACTATACTACAAAATATCATCGCTAAGTCTAGCGGCTCAGCGTAAAAATGGAAATGTGTCTTGAGATAGTACCTTGTATTGTACTGTATCGTTATATCTGAGATGAGAGGCTTGTTACTTATTTATATGAATTTATATGGTGGAATATATTAAGCTTAGTATGGGTTAACTTATTACAGTAGCATATCCTCTTAGTCTGTTTAAGTTCTGGGTTTTGATAAGTGACTTATTAATTTGTTAATTTGTTATTAATTACTGGTATTGATTACTGTTTTTAATAGCGACTTTAAGTATATTACGTCGAGAAGAAAAGGTACAGTAAAAGAAGCGAAACCAGATTGTACGAGATATATACTGTACTGTAAGATTACCATACCAGGAAGATCTTACTGACATACATACTACGAAACTGGAAGTAAGATACGTCACTCCTCTTACGATACCTAGGTATGTTATCCTCTAGGGTTAGGAAGAAATTCTCGATTTTGTTGGGATATCTCGAAATTCATGTTTAGAGAGTTTGTTTACGACTTTTCGATGGTTTTATTTAAGTCTACTGAGTCTGAGTCTTTAGACTGAAGCTAGAGTTTTAGGGAGAGGAGGGAGTTTTGAGGTGAGTTTTGAGGTGAGTAGGTTATGGTTTAGGTCGTCTACCTCTGAGAGCCCTATAAAGTAAGTGGGTGAGTGAGTGAATATAGTAGTTAGCTTATTGATTCTACGGCTTTTGTGGAGATATAGTCGAGGAGGCTCCTCGGATTTAGGGGTCGTAGAAATTTTGAGGAAATATGTAGAATTGGTGAATTGGGAAGAGGAGAAGGGAAGGGAAGGGGGGAGGAGAGAGTGAATATGTATGTAGTCAACGAATTTTAGACTCCCACGTGCTTCTACTGGGGTATAGCGTGGCTTTTAGCGTAGCACGTGTACACCTTCAGCGCCACGTGTTGAAGGTGGTTCTTGCTAGCGTAGCACGTGTATCCTCTTAGCGTGACGGGTGAATTTTCTGGCGTAGTAGGTGAATAGAGATCTCTTATAAAAGGACCTGGAGCGACTACCTTTTCAAGTATATGTATGATCTATATGTCTCATTTGAGATTCGTGTAAATGGGATTGCCCGCTGCTTGCTAGATAGACGAATGATTCGCTTATGAGAAACGGTACTGTCACTTCGATACCTAGGTAGGCAGTTTAGACCGCAAGAGTTTTGAAAAGGAGCATGGCGACTTCGGAATTTCTCTATAAGTTTGCGGGGGGTAGAGTCTCTATATTAAGTTTTACTTAAGTGAGCTGCTTATCTTTCCTTGTTTTCTTTTAATAGAGGAGGTTGAGGGAGAGAGTGACGCTTGGGATTTTCTAGTGGGTCAGCTCTGTTCAGATACATTGATCTAGCTGATTACCAAGTGGAAGATATGCTGGTCGCTAAACCAACCAATCACCACGCGGTCAACTATTTGTGGCTGAGTCAGATTGCTGCTTGTATTTCAAAGCGAAGGGGAAATTTTGTATCTTTAAAATCTGGATGTATATATCTATACGTGAAGACCATAATCACAAGACAGCTGCTGTCAACGACGGCTTATTCAGAACCAACTACCCATCCAGAATAAAGTGGAATGATCAAACATGGGCTTTAACCTTCGAATTCCATTTCGTATCTTGGTAGGGCTCATGGCCAGCCAAAAAGCAATTGCTTCTATCGTGGATTTCCAGATAGATTTAAGCCAGAGTGCTTCACGAATGCTAAGTATCGTCAACCAAACACAGCTTCCCGATCACGAGGAGTACCCCGGACTGGGAGGAGCGCTGGGGATTGACCTCGGTACCTTGAAGAGTCTCCAGAAAGAATGGATAACCTCCTTTGACTGGGAAGTGGAGCAATCTTCAGTCAACAAGTTCGTCCACCTGAAAAGGATATAAACAGAGGAATGCGCTAATTTGCAAGCAGATATCAACAATATACCACCGTCATTGAAGGTATAACGATATATTTTATACACCAAAAATCGGAAAATCCAAATTCCATCCCACTCATTTTGAATCACGGATGGCCTGGCTCTTTCGCTGAATTCCTTCCAATAGTTGAACCTCTAACTTCAGGATGCAACACTGGCAACTCCACAGACTGTAAAGCATCTACCGTGACAACAGCATGTCCATCTTTCGACGTGGTAATCCCTTCCCTACCAGGTCATGCATTTTCCAGCGCACCACCAGCCAACTGGACACTGGACGATACAGCCCGGATTTTCAACACCCTAATGACAGATTTCCTAGGTTATAAGACATACGCTGCCCATGGAACAGACTGGGGCGCCTTCGTGGAATATAACATGTATGATAGATTCAACAAGACAGTCCGAGCCGTTCATCTATTGGGTATACCTTTCCTCCCATTTGGACCCGACGAGTTAGCCAAACGGAATATCACACTCACTCCAGAAGAGGCATTCAGACAAAATCATTTCCTACAATTTGCATCCACGGGTAACGCGTACAATATGGAACAAAGTACAAAAGTGAGTAATTATTTGACATCTCCTGTATATATATATATATATACATGACAACTGACTTGCAGAAAGCCTAACACAATCGGTCTTGCACTCTACGATAACCCCGTTGGACAATTAGCCTGGATAGCGGAGAAATATATTGAGTGTAAGTTCCTCCTACAGTAACCCATCCATCCTATTTATCTCTACAATTCTAAATATCAAAATCCAAAAGGGTCCGATCCACAAGCCGGCACGGGACCATCACTACTAACACACAAAGCAATCCTCCTTCAAGTCTCTCTCTACTATTTATCACATTCATTCGTATCATCCATCTTCACATACGCCCAAAATCCCAACGGTATCAAGATAGGTTACACGAAAGCCCGAACGGATGCACCCTTACTCTTTAGTAGCTTTAAGCACAATACGGTTTTTTGGATTAAGGATGTGGTAGGGTTGGTGGGGAATTTGGTGAGTTATAATTGTATGTATTCTTATTCTCTTTTCATGAATGAATCTCGGATGTTAATTTTCGCTCTGTTTTCGCTTGAGGTCCCTTGTATTAATTCGATGTCACAGTTCATGATTTTGGGGGTCATTTTCCGGGCTTGGATAATCCCCCTGCACTTGTTGATGACTTGAGACAAATTGGGGCTTACTGGACTGGTTAGATGGGTTTGGGATCTCATTTGATGGTTTTCATTCGTTTATATATAAAGTAAAGAAAGATTTCCTTTATGTAAAAGAGAAAAGAAATAATGTACATATTGGAAATTTATCAAACTATCTTTTCTAGAATCAACATGATCAATGTAAGTAAACTGGTGATTGATTATACTTTGCCCAACAGTTTATGGGAGAGAAATCAGGGGGGTGCTGGTACGTCAATCACGTCACGCCACTCTTCTCCCTACTGTAAATCAAAACAACACGCAACGCGAAAACACCCAAACACCAAAACACCAAAGGTCAAATTCACTTTCCCACCAAAAAAAAAATCAAAAAATCAAAAAAAGAAGTAATAGACAGATGCGGCTAAGATCACAGGAGCCCGCGCCCCTCACTCGTTCTAGATCGCTCTAATAAGACAACTCATCCCTCCTGCGGCTAATCCTCGACGGAGGGCCCACACACCATCTACACTAGAATTGCGGGTTTGATGGATGCTAACTTTCTTATTCTGATATAGAAAGGTATTGTGGGGATTTGGGTGGGTGGAGTGGGGTGGGGGTGGGGGTGGAGCGAGGTTTTGCCAGATGGGGGGCTGGGGTGGAGCGAGGTTTTGCCAGAAGGGGCTGATTGTTATGTGATTTATGGGTGGGTATATGTAGGACCTGTAGTCTGCACTTTACATATTTTAGCTCTGAATGCAGAAGTATGAATGCAATATATCTAGATACCCTCCCTTCCTCAGAATACTCTTGTACTAAAAAGACTGGTATAATAAGAATAATTATACGAACGATAGAGAAAGACTGACATGCATTCTTCTTTATTACCCCATATACTTCAGGTAAAAAAGTTACTTGTACCGAACTTTTTGTATAGTTACACTTAATAAGTAATATATAGAGTAATAATCGAGTTTCTTACTACCTATCACAGGAAAACTTTACTACTCCCACAAGTCTCGCAAGTAAAACCTATATCAAACCGTCGTCTAACTAATATACCCAATTTTCAAAGCCCTTCAAAGTTCTTAATAGTAATCTACTAGTATATATAGAGCCAGAACGACAGGAAGGGTTCTTGTTGGTTGACTATCAAAGTCAAGATACAAGGTACAATAATCTGGTATTGTATTCGTATGTTGTTCTAAGTAGGTAGCTGGCTACAGGTTCCTTGATATATCCGTAGACCACGTCACGTGGTTTTCCCTATACGTCAGCTTATGCTACGAAGTAAGGAACATGCCAAGTACTTCGACTCGAGTACACTACAGCTGTCAAGCTCGCGATTTGCAACAGTAGAGAGATACTCCCATATCATTGGTTTCTTCATATCGACCTCGACCCTCGTCTTCCCCGCCATTTGCCTTGGTATACGCTAACCATAAACAACACTAGCGTAGCATACGTCAATGCTACGAAGCAAGGAATGCTGGCATATCGTAATAATTTAAGCTTTTTAGTAAATAAATACCATAAAGTTCTTAGAGATATTTATCAATATAATAAACTAAAGTTGAAATTAGTAAATATCTAATAGGGAGGGAAATACACCTAAAAGTCCGCGCCCAATCGAAGCAAAACCTAAACGAAAGAATCCTGGAAGCCTCCCACCCAAATAAGCCCTTATGACTTTACATTAATTAGTATGTTCTTTCTCAACTCATATCTTCCAAGGGGATACAAGAACGAGGATATGTCCTCGATGCTACACATATACAGTACACTTCGATTTATAAGTTTGCGATTTCTTATTTAGTAATCATCTTAGTGATGATTTTCTAAAATCGAGCCTTTTCCAAAGCTTAGCTAGCTATATCAAAAGGTAAAATTGAACCTATCGTAAAAATCTAGGTTCCAAAATTCTAAGACGAAAAGTGGATACGAAAAACTTGAAAATCGAAACGTAAATTTACATGTGTGACATCGAGGGGATGTAAAAATAACCCGTGTTCCACAATTTTTCCTATTCCCATTTTAAGAAGCATAAAGAGGGTGGACAACTAAGAGTTGACCTTGTTACTTAGATCATATGTGATCAAAGTATATATTGCCTAAATAATCTTACAAGTCTCTCAGTCTCTGATTCGCTGGATTTGCTGAAAATTATGATTATGCCAAATCTGTAATATAGACAGGGCAGGGGTTCGTCGAGACCTGTTTACTCTCTTTATAATCTCCAATTTCGGTAGAGTATCAGCCTACCTATGCAGGTGAGGTTAAAGTCATATTATTAGTCGGCATATTTTCATCTTTCATCATCCTTTTGAAATTTAATCCTTCCCGAATCCCGAGGTCTTTTTACACAAGCGAGTCTATGTTACAAAAACCTGCCTAATTACTTTACCATACACTTATAACACCAATAGTAAATCCTTCGCATCGATGGGAAAGATACTGAATCGATGCCGGCTACTCCAATTGAGAGAGATAATCCCCTCAACCACAATTTCAAAGTACCACTCGCCCGAGATTTGTTGTTAGACGATTATTAAGACTACTTAGTCGATAGCGAGGAAACCGGTGCGCCCATCGATACGCGAAATAGAAGGATGGTAGAACCTACAGGGACAAGACTTCCCGAGTCACCCACGCCGAATTCAGTACGTGGAAAAGAAAACCTTTCTTCACTGGGGAAAGAGGAAAGGAGGGGGAGGGGGTTATACTCCTTGGAACAGTGGAGATCCGTGAGATTAAGGGAGTCTGAAGTCTGAGGAAGGACCAATCCCAACTTATAGATAACTTGCAAACTACCTACACTTAAGAACTTATCTTATGTCCTACACCTTCCCTTCTCGCGTAGAACGAACTCGACGAGACGAACGTTGACATGAGACGGCACGAGGGGAGGCGAGGCCAGGAACTAGTTAACTTTAATCTTAGCCTCTATATTTAGGTACTGTAGTATTCATTTCTACCTACATCTACCTACATTACCTACCTACACTATAACATCTATAACACCTACCTACTATCTATAAGAACCAACACCCCTTTTACTTTTACACCTTCATCAGCCGCTGCTAAGTATAAGTTATAATAGCTCCCGTTCGTTGATGGGTCTTAAATTCAGGGGGGGGTTCTTTATCCGAGATTGGCGTAACAACGTCGAAATCCCATAATGTAATGGGGGTTTTAGTTTTACGGTTGTTGGGATTTTGGGATTTTACATGGTTATTAGGTAGGTATGGGAAATAAGTAACGATGGAAGTCCATTAATGTGTGAGTCGCTTCAGAATAACAGTTAGATAACTAGATCGAAGAGGGATAGTTCTGGATTCGGTACGGAGTAGAGAGCGTAGATTGTTCCAGGGAGGAAACCACAGGTCCAGAATTGGGCGGGACGGTGGATGTAGATGTCTGTTTGAGGAGAATAGCTCGTTGAGATTTGAATCTGTTGTAGTGGTCTCCTCTTTATCTGGGTGAGAGGGAATGATATCTGTATTCCTCGTTGATGGATTCGTCTCCGAAACTTGTAAATTCGGGTTATCCATCATGAATTATGATGCTCGAAATTGCTGGCTACTCTATACCCAAGTTCCACTCATTCGTGAGACGAAATTGCAAAGCTTCCTCCCTCAAACATCGATTGAGATACAAAGTATTGAATCCAAAAACCTAAAATTAGAATTTCTGTCAGCCTGGAAGCTACTGTACTGTGATGTACTTCATTGCTCAGATCTATGCTTAACCAAAGGTTATCCTCCATACTCGAGGTATTCCCACTAGGAAGATCCCAACAGATAGCACATCCCACCTTCGTACCAAGTACGATGAAGTCTGGGAAGGTGATTGGATACCCCTCGGGCCCGATATCTTCCATCCTCCTCGTGTACGAATTCATCCGCCGATTTTAGTCTACTACAAAGTATTATAGCTACACTCAATAAAACCACAACAACGCATCCAAATATTATAAGCATCAACGGCAAGATTAATCAGCTTCTAAAGAGTCAACTCGAATTTATTTCGTATTTTTGCGATATTCTTTGCCGCTGTCAAATCTGATACAGGATCAGGTGTCCTGTACTAAAATCGGCGGATCAATCCGTACATGAGGAGCCATCGTATTGACATCTCCCGCACGAGATACCCCGATTTTCAACTACCCCGCCCCCGCAATCAACCCCCAGGACCCCAGATTTCAAAGCCACTAATCACCATGTAATGATTCCGGGACCTTGAGAAATCTTCCCCACAACGACAGAGTTGTCTTCTGTCATCTCTCAAAATCAATCTAGAGATTTGGAATCTTGACTGAGAATGATGGCTGAAGCGAAGGTGGTTAGGACGAATATGGACGATGAGATGAAAAAAGAGGATGGTCTCGAGCTCCCGCAAACATCGGGCTCGATGTCAGCGCCGGATCGGTCGTTTTGGAAGGCTTGGATGTATATGTTTGATTGGTATCCCAGGTGGGTTTTCACCGCTCTGACGATCTTCATGATTATCGAGTTTCTTTGGGGAGGTTGAGAATTCTTTTCGCTCCCTCCAAAAATACAGGATTCTTGCTGCTATGTCTATCTTGAAATCACTATGAATTATGGGAATTGCAATGCTGATCCTTAGATATTACGCAGTCATTATTCCAAAGAAGAGAGACGAACACTCCTCAAGTTGGACTGCTTCCTCATGCCGTTTTGCTGTCTTATGTGTAAGTGTTCTCTTACCAAATCTGTTCCCTTGAGTTATCGCTAACACCATAGAGTCTTCCTGAAATGGCTCGATTCATCGAACCTCAATTCTGCCTATGTATCTGGGATGAAGGAAGATCTAAAACTGAATGGTAACCAGTAAGTAATTTCTTCCAAAGCCCTCGGTTTTTCCATATCGTATAGTACCTATGTATGTATCTGACGAAATCCAGATACTCCTTATTCGGAACCTTTTACAACATCGGCTATCTAATCTTCGAAATCCCCTCCATGATGATCATCTCCCGACCCAACATATCCCGATGGTACGTCCCATCCATGGAAGTCGCCTGGTCAATCCTCACATTCATCCAAAGCCGTCTCCGCTCCGAAAAAGAAATCTACGGCCTCCGTTTCCTCCTTGGGATCCTCGAGACCCCCTCCGCTTCAGGATCCATGTACATCCTCTCCTCCTGGTACCGTTCCGACGAGCTGTTCAAACGCTGTGGAGTCTGGTACGTATCCAGTAACCTCGGTTCCATGTTCGGTGGTTATCTCCAAGCAGCCGCGTACAAGAATCTGAACGGGACTCTAGGAATGGCGGGTTGGAGCTGGCTGTTTATTATTGATGGGTGTATTTCACTACCGATTGCTATTGCGAGTTACTTTATCTTTCCCGGACTACCGGCTAGTAAGAGGCCTTGGTGGTTGACGGAGAGACAACATGAGATTGCTCGGAAGCGGATGAGTGATGCGGGTGTACAGCCGAGTAAGAAGATTGGGGTGGGGATGTTGAAACGGGTTTTTACACAGTGGCATTTTTACGTTGCGGTTTTGACTTATATCTTGTATGATCCATAATTCCTCCAAGACTCTATTGATGTTGCTTACTGATACTGATACTACTGATGTCACTAGCTTCCAATGCTCTTCCTATCCTGGAGGACAAATGGCACTTTGGCTCAAAGATGAAGCTAAAAAATATGGGACATACAGTATTCCTCAAATCAACATGATTCCAACGGGTGTTCAAGGCGTGGCGGTGGTCTCGGCTATCCTTGCAACGTCCCTCGTTATGATTTACCCCCTGTGGCTCATTTTCAGTATTGTCGCTGGTATCTTATTCATCTGCAATGCATTACTTCTGGCGTGGGATATTCCTGTTGCTGCGAAATGTAAGTCAATTTCTTGTTCTTCTGCTTTAATAAGTACCTCTATATGCGGTGAAGACTAATTGATGTGGTTACTATCTAGTTTGCGCATATTACTTCATGGGCTTGACCTCTGCTGTCACACCGATTCTTTTCCCCTGGGTAAATCTGATTATGAAGGATGATGCAGAGGCAAGGGCATTTACAACTGGTTCTATGGTATGTTTACTCCATCTTCCTTTGTGGTTGCGTGGGTACGCACGTCCCCGGGATTTTTTGATGAGGTGATGAAATGTGTGCATGTGGGAGGAAGAGGAAAGAGAGAGGGTTTGTACTCTGGTTCTCTGGAAAATGGAAGGCAGGGACTCAGAGGTCGTACCTTCCGTTCTCGCTTCTCGCAGGGACCTCGAGTTCTTGGCGTGACTACTCGAAGCGAGATCAAGTCAGGGGGAGGAAGTGGTTCCTACCCTGCATCTCCTGGGCATACTCGCCTATCTAGACACACACACACACACTAACTCCCCCCACAGATGATGATAGGCTGGGCCTTCTTCTCCTTCTACCCTATAACCGTCTTTCCCGTAATCGAAGGTAGGTACTCTTACTTTCCCTTCCCTCCTTTCCCCCCCTTTCCCCTTCAACAAAAATACAAACCAACAAAACACCACAGCCCCCAAATGGCGCAAAGGATACACAGTCAACATCGTTTTTTGCGGTATCTACTGGGTTATCTTCATGTTGGGTCAATATTTATATTCTAAAGATAGGAAGAAGAAGAAGACTATTTCTCTTGAAGCTGAAGTTGGGTGTACGGATGATTCTTTGAAGGAGAATGTGAAGCAGGGGGAAAATGGGTATGTTGTTGTTGAGAACCTTAAGGTGGAGGGGAGAGGGGGGAAGTAGGTAGGATGAGGAAGTTGGTTTGTGAAGAGGGGGAAAGGGGTGATGTATTGGTCGGTCGGTCGCTGAAATAATGTTTTTAGTTATTTAGTTAGTATGTACTTTTACTTTTATAAAATAATAAAGTTTCTCTTCTTCCAACTCTCCTTCAAAATTTCCAATCACAATTACAATCATCCCTAACCCTAACCCAACCCTAATCCAACCCTAATCCAACTCCCCCCCTCCCTCTCTCTCTTGGTACTTCAATACTTCAATACCAATACCCAAGTTCTTGGCGACGTATTCATATTCATATTCACTACTCATAACTTTACATTACAGATTCAATTCACCTAGCGAAGCTAAGCTAAGCGAAGCAAGACGTATTCACTACTTATAACATTACAGATTCAATTCACCTAGCGAAGAGAAGCTAAGCTAAGCTAAGCGACGTATGTAAACATGGAAACAGCGGTAGACGACCCTTGCAAATGGACCATAATAGTCAGTGCATCTTTCTACGGCGCTGTCGCTTCTACACTAGTATGAACGAGTACCATTCGCGAAGAAAAAAAAGGCAGTCAGACACAGAAACAAGCTGACGTCACAATCAATCAACATAAAAATCAAGGAAAACCCCGAACATAATCACAGAAACACAAAATCATAATGAATCTAGAAGGATTTCTTATTTTTCATTTCATCCCTAATAAACACGCAAAAGAGAAAGGCGGCAGAAGAACTATTTACAATCTCTACTCGTAAAAAAGAATATGGTACGAGTATCGAGAGAGGTGGAGGGAATCATTTATAGGTATTCTCTTCGTGTTTTAACGCATCGTCCCTTACGTATTCATTTCCATCTGTTTTTCCCATCCCCAGAATTCCAAATCTTTTCCTTCAACCCCCTTCGTTCAGTTGCTTCATCCACTACCCAAGAACATTCGTACATTTCGTATACCGGTGTTTTTCCTTGTCCTACTATCCATTTTTGAGTAATTCAAAAAGAGTGATAGATCATGCTTGGGGCGTGAGATTTCGAACTTTGTTCGAGTGAGGAGGAATGAGTAAGAGACTCAGTTAAGAGGCGAGAGTGGAGTGACAATGAGTTTAACCGTAGTGCTTGAGGGCACCCCAATGTTGCTCAACACCGAACTCACCAGATGGCTTCCATGGCTCATCAATGTAGGAGAACATGACGGATTGAGATCCACATGACTGGGTGATGGACTTGAGAGCAATGGCTTGGTTATCAGCACCAGGGCAAGCCTTTCCGTTGCAACGTCCGGCGGATGGCCATCCAGTCTCCAAGTTAATACCCTTCTTTCCTGGGCAGAGACCTTCAACAATCTTCAATTGGGAGAGGGTGAAAGGACCAGCGTTCTCAGCGGTAACGTCGGCGTTGAAGAAAGGATGAATGTTGGCACCAACAACATCGACAGCACCACAAAGAGCGGCGGTGTTTCCTTGCCAGACGTTGAGGGGCTCAGTGGTGGTGACTTGTCCGTGGTATCCACCACCAACAAACTTGGTCTTGCTGATGATGATGAACTCAGCGAGGGCAGTGGCGGTACAGAAACCGTTGAAAACAGCCTCGTTACCGACAACGATAAGGTCGACAAGTTCGAATTTACCCCAGGAGATGATAGCATCAACTTGGGTTTGAGCACCAGAAATACCAGTGCCGCTGATGAAGACACCAATGATCATTCTGAGTTTAGAAACAGTGCATGCGTTTCCAACGTTGACGAGTCCAGAGCAATCAGTGCTGTAGATACGGACAGCCTCAAAACCGGCGGCCTTGATGACAGCGATATCAGCAGCGACCTCAGCAGCACCCTTACAGGCTCCGCCATCAGTGTATGGGGAGTAGGTGATGGCCCATTTGTTTCCTCCAGTGCTTCCGAGGTTACCGGTAGGCTTTGATGGGGTGGTGGCTGGGGCAGAGTTTGCTGGAGGAGCAGCAGATGTAGGGGCTGGGGCAGGAGCCTCTGGCTTTGGTGCTTCTTGCTTTGGTGCTTCTGGCTTTGGAGCCTCTTGTTTAGGAGCCTCTGGCTTTGGTGCTTCTTGCTTTGGTGCCTCTGGCTTTGGTGCTTCTGGTTTAGGAGCCTCTTGTTTAGGGGCCTCTGGCTTTGGTGCCTCAACAGTTGGTGCTGGTGGTGCAGGGGCAGGGGCAGTGGTTGGAGCAGCGCTGGTGGATGCGGCAGCAGATGTCTTTGGTGCTTCTTGCTTTGGTGCCTCTGGGGTCAATGGGCAGTAAATGACAGTTTGGGTGTCGATGACGGTGACGATCTCGGGACGAGTGTAGACACCTGGGGTGATAACAGCTGGGGTTGGGAAGACAACGACAGCTGGAGCTGGGAGAGATGTGGTAATTGGAGCGATGGTGTAAACTCCTCCAGTTGGGCAAATGTAGGTGGTAAGCTCAATGGTTGATGTAACCTTGAAAATTAAAGATTAGCGTCTTCTTCTTCGATTTACTGGACGGGAAGTACTCACGACGCCAGTGTTTGTGGTGACGACAGCAATTGGGCAGACAATGGTTGTGGCGGTCACTACGCTGGTGCTAAAGATCGATATCAAGTTAGTATACACTTCCAATTATGCTTCGTAGTTTCAAGGCATCTTTTGCCAGGAACACATCGTGTCCATGTTCCCACGAATTAAGAATGCTACGGCAGAGGGAAATACTTACGTGATACCTCCGTAGGTTTGGTTACCAGCTGGAAGCGTAGTGGTCTCGGCACCGCAAACAGTAGTAGTCGCTGTGACGGTAAGAGTTGTGGCTGGGATAGTGTATGTTCCAGGAGCATCAACTGTTGAGATCATAGGAGTTGGAACTGGGATTGCTGGGGTAGCAGTGCTGTGAGGAGCAACAGAACTTGGGGTTGGGGTTGGCACAGCAGAGGCGATGCTGACAGCGGAGGTTGATGGTGCTGCGGAAGTTGCTGGAGCAGGTGGGTTGTAGACTGTTGTGCATATTAGCGAAACTGTGTTTTTACTATATAAAAACTCCATCTCAAGTCCATTGACTTACGCGAAGGCTGTCCAGTAATGGTAGTGTAGATGGTGGTGCATCCACAGGTTGGAGCGGCCTCGGCAGCAGATACCAAAGCTTTCGATGCTTCATGACGAGCCATATGGGCATGTCGACGTCCAGCATGGCTGTCGCGTGCATTTACACCACCAGCAATCGCCGCGGCGAGTGCTAAAACTGCGGCCCTCATATTGATTCTGTCCTTTTAAAAATTATCGGGGGGTGGGATGAGGTGATCTCAGGATATTAGGGTCGTGGGGACGGAGAACGAGTGCCCGCTGAAAGAGTGAAGCGGTGGTGGTGATGGGAGAGAGAAGACGATCACAACATCGACGACGAGAAAGAAGAGAAAGAAGCTGAAGAGACGATGGGGAAGTGCATGTCAAGTACTAACGGCGGACAGGGGTATGACAGGGGTTGGCGGCGATAGGGGACCCTTTTTCGACGCTTCTTGCGCGTGCGTGCTGTGCTGGGGAACTTGGGCCACTTGGCCTGCAGCAGGTGGAGCCGTGAGGTAAATTGCAGCTTTTGAGTGAGGATTGTGAGTGGCTGCCCATCGGACTTTTTCAGGGCATCCCAACCGGGGCTCTGGGGAGGTGAGGTGCCATTGCCAGCCATTGCCAGCCATTGCCTGAAGGAACAGTGGACCATCACCGCCAGGCACTCAGGTACTCAAGGAACACACACTCGAAAGTCAGCGCAATGTTCTACCGAGTACAGGCAGGCTGACAGGGCGCTAGCAGGCCTGAGATTACTACGCTGGGGGTTTGTTTATTCGTTTTCCCTACCCACTGGCCATGGCTCGCTCCATCTGGCAATCATCGTCAATGGTCTGGCTCAGTCAAAGCCAGAAGCCATTGGACCTGGACACTGGCCACTGACCACTGGCTGAGCGGTCAAGGCAACGCTGGAGCGGTAAAGGATAAGCTCATTGACTGTCAAGTCTGTCGTGGCTGTCCGCTGGGACGTTGTGAGCGACGTCAAAGACTCGAAGGTGAAGAGAGGTGAGCACTGAGGAGAGATGAAGTGAGGTTGTCATGTCAAAAAGGAGAAGCTTAACCAGCCAATCACTATCACTTTCGTTCCTGAGGGTTGCTTCGGTACCTGACTAAGCTCCTTCTGGCGAGCTGTGAGCATCACCCACCGGCCACCCCCCTGGCTTGGAAACGGGTAAAGCCCCGGCTGCGACAAAGGTTATTGTTAATAGAAAAACTTGGGATTAAAATGTCCATTAAAGTTATCAACAACCTGACCCCCCATGTCCCAAGACTTATTTCCAGAATCTGTTGCAAACCCACAAAGGGGGCGCAAAGGAAATCCGAATTTCGAAATCCGTCGATGAAACGTCCAGACTGACCAGCAGTTCATGGGCAGTTCATGGGCAGTTCATGGGCAGTTCATGGAATTCCCCCAGGCGCGCCACCAAGTGTCACATCAACTGGATGAATTCCAGGCTGAAGAGTGACTTCTTCTTGGTGATGATGTTGATGCACCGATTCTGATCGGCCTAATTTCAAGAAACGGAACGCCGGGTCAACACCATCAAAGGTTCCAGGCACCCGCTTCGCTCGTCAGTGCAGCGATGACCCTTCAACGCCAACCCCCAATGACGAAGAGCCGCTGCCATGCTTCAACTTCTCATTTCCATCTCCTCTCCAAAAATCTCCTACTCCAAGGATACTGAAAGACACTCTCAGAGACAGTAATGAAGCAATTCACATGAATCACATCACAGCCTCCCCTCATTTTCTTGATGATATTCATTTCCCCACCAACACACCTCAATCCGGCACTTGGTCACTTGGTAGACCGCAACATCAAGCCTCCAAGATCTTGGAGCGGTCTCTTATCACATTATCGCCCAGCGCTGGACCACCATTCCGGAGGTGATACCAGTAATCCTCCATCCCCTCCATGAATTCTCAGCTCAGTCCTCCCAAATCCCGAGTTTTGAAAATCCCACGATCCCCAAAAAATCCCAGATCCTGCAAACCTTTTTATACAACACAACCACACTGCTTGACGACCTCAACCCGTTACACGACTCGAAGCCCTGCGGCGCACAGCAACAACACCAGTCAGCACACCCACCCTCATCACCCATCAAAGAGCTTAATTTCAGCCTTCCCACCGATCATCTAGGGCCGTCTACCCGCTCCCCTAGTGGTCCCCCAAAGCAAATTACATCTCGTTTAGGCCTCCTCCCCAAAATCCACTCCTATCCGATTTCTGGGTCCGGGCGAACGTAGATCCGAATCCTATTAGCCCAGCCCAAGCCAAACCGGAAGTAAACACGAGGATATCCGCATTGCCATTCGTATCCCCATTCATTTTCCATTCGCTCGAGATGGTTTTCTTTTTGTTTATCGGATGATTTCGCCTTTTTGTTTGCTCGCCTTGACGTCATGTTTGTGCATCTTAGATGTCGGTGTGTTGTGCGCGTTTCTTTATGCTGAATTTGATCCTTTTCATGCGTATGTTGTGTGGCGACAGGGAATACCATAGCATCATGCTGTCACCAGGTGTCATGGCTAGAGGTACAGTACATGTACAAGGAACGGTTTGGAAAACAAAAAAGTTACTGTAACCGGTAGGTGATCTAATACGCCACACTCGGCATTCGGCTAGCTTACGAGGTTTAATTGTGATGGAATTGTAAACGAAACGTGGGGGGAAAGAAGGAATGAAATGAATCAACCATGACCCGTACTTTTGTATTGCGGCTGACTGACTGTGATGGTTTAATACTCATCCATTACAAAAGAAAGAGAAAAAAAAGTTCCCAGAAAAGAACCAACGAGATACTGTATCACTAGATCCGATCTCTACCCGTAAATAAACAAAAACCCAGTCATCCTACTGTATTATCCTCTTATTAAATCCATGTATTCAAAAGTACAGTACATACGTAACCCCAAGTACCAACCTTCTTTCCCACCCACCTCATTTAATATCCCATCTTTCCAAAAATAAAAAAATCCTCTTTCCTTCAATAAAATCCACATACGGTATCTCAACATCCAACATCCAACCAACCAACAAATTCTTTCCCTTGACACACAACACAACACAACACACAATATTTTAATGAAACCGTGAAATTCCTTTAGTCTTTAGATATCTCATTTTCAAAATCTCCATCCCCTCCTCTTAACTACCTAACACTACCTAACACTACTTACCTAGCTACCTAACTACATACCTAACACTACATACAGTACCTAGGTATGTATGTATATACAGTACACTACATTTCCGATTCGGATTTAGGTTTACAACTTTGTGATTTTCTTTTCTTTTCTTTTCTTTTGTGTTATTATAATAGTTAAATGATGATGAATTTTTTGGAATTAAGAACTTTTTGTAGATAGGTAGATAGATAGATTAGTTTATTTGTAAATAAGGAGTACGGAGGGAGGATGGAAGATGGAGGATGGAGGATAAGGAGATGAAAGGATGAAAGGAAAGTGGATGGAAGGGAAGATGAAAGATGAAAGATGAAAGATGAAAGTGTTGCGATATATTCTAGGTGTTTACTCACGTGATAATCCAGGGCTATATATACCCTGGATTCCACGTAGTAGACACAACATCAACACAATCAACGATTATTTAGCATACCATTTTGTATGCTTGTTGTTCACCCTTTGGCACCCGATATGCCCTTACTATTATCCCTTCCAAGTTATACCAACACTGATCAGTGTTGGTGTAAAACAGGGTGAACCAATATACTCTCTTTGTGAAGTATGATAATCAATTAGTTGAAGAGCTAACTAAGGATGAGCGAGCTCGAGTGGTTAAGTACTCGAGCTCGGTATCACATGACTATGTAAACAACCATGGAATATATCCCAACAGAAAGATGAAAGATGAAAGATGAAAGGCGGAAGATGAAAGTGGATGGATATTAGGAACTTAAAATAAAAAAATTTCTGAATGTATATACACAAAGAGGGCTCCAGCAAAGAGTAGCCCTTGTCACTTAGATCACATGTACTAAAGTCCATAATACCCAAATCAGAGTCTCCGATTCGCAGATGGGGCCAAATTATACTATTAACCAGGTACCAGGTAGGGGTTCATCGGTCATTGTCCACCCCACCCCCTTTATATAGCAACGAGGAACGAGGAGATATAGAAAAAGAGTCGGATGAAAAGTATGGTATGTTGATATTTAGGTGGGATAGAAAGGAATAGATTGGGAAAGATGAAATAAGTGAGGGAATGTCATTGTGGAGAAGGATGGGAGAAGGATGGGAGGCTGTTAGGTCTCTCTCTCATTAGGGAGGGAAATGTATGATTAGGTAATGTACTGTACTTGATACTTACGAGGAAAATGAGGAATGTGTAGCTAAGATCTTTTATGGTGTCAGTGTAGTAAGATCATGTAGGTGGGTAGATTGGTGGTAGAGCAGGTTGCTCTACGATACTCGTGAGAGTAGTACTTAAGTAGTATACCCACAACTCTACCCATAAAATTACTACTCAAACAATATACCCACAACTACCCCCTCTCATCCCCTCTCATCCCCCCTCATCTCAAACCCCCTCACTCAAACCCTCCTACCCACCTCTCCCACCCCCCCAATCCCCACGCATCCCCCCCACAAAAAACCCTAACAACACCACCAAGCCCAAGCACAGCCTCCCCCTCAATCTCCACCAAGAAACCCGCATTATCCCCTCCAACACCCCCAATACCCCCCACAACCAAACTCCTCACAGGTCTCACACCCACACACCCAAACACCTCACCCATCACCCTCTCCACCTCCTCCACATCCCCGGGATCCCGTACGGTGACCCGTGTCCGCACGATATCTTTGAGGGTTCCGCCGAGTTTGACGAGGGAATGGGAGATGGTGTCGAGGATTGCGAGGGTTTGACTGGAGGGGGAGGAACCCCCGATGATGGATGGAGATGGAGATGGGTGAGAGGAGTGGGATGGGAGGGGAAGGGGAAGGGGAAGGGGGGATTTGGCGGTTGTTGGGGAGATGAGGATATTGGGGCCGTGACGGATGGCTAGGGGTGTGGACTGGGATTGTGGATGAGTAATTATTATAGGGGGGGGGGGGGGGGGGGTGTTTTTAAGAATAGTGAGAAGGAAGGAAGTATTTTGATTTAGCGAGGGAAAAAAGGAGAGGGGAAACATACACCAAAACGACCATCACTCTCATAACCAAATACCTCAACCCTCCTCCCCTCCCTCACAGCCCTCTCAACCTCCCCCTTATCATCCCCCTTCTCCGTCCCAAAATGTAAACTCAAATCCCCCGTCGCTGTCAAGTACGGTTCCCTCCTATACTCATCCCCACAATCCCCAGGGATATCCCTCAATCCCCCCTGAGCCTCCCGAATCCAACCAAGATCCTCCTCATCAAGCACAAACGAGAAGACCTCCAGATTCCGCTCGATATATTTCTTCGAATCGGGAGAGAGTCTCGATCCCACTATCACGGCACTAATCCCCGGGATGGAGAGGACGTAGCGAGATGCCACGGCCGAGATGGAAACTTGGTGTTTCTGCGCGATGAGATTTAGTGTGCGGAGGAGGCTTTGGAAGGATGTCCAGCCTCCGGATGTGGTTATGAAGCGGTAGTATTTTCGGAGACTCCAGTTTAGTTCTTGACTGGAACAATTGCTAGATCCTTCTCCTGTGCAGGGTTCGGGTTTCCCCAGCCAGTGTGAGGATAGAAATCCACCTAGTAATGTTCCGTAGGCTAATACACTTACTCCTCGTGAGAGACAGAGGGCGGACATGGGTCCACGGAAGAAGCGACGGTCGAGGACCGAGCAGGAGATTTGATTGGTGGCGATTTGGAAGCCTGAGTCTAGGAGGAGAGTTAGGTGCGCGGTGTCGGTGTTGGTTAGGCCTAGTAAGGTGATTTTGCCCTGGCGTTGGAGGGTGGTGAGATGAGAGAGATTGTGGAGATAAGTTGGGTTGGTGTAATTCCAGATATGGTCTGAGGTGTATTAGATTTGCACTTTGGACTTAAAGGAATAGGAGATGAGAGGGGTATGACAAACATTGAAGTAAAGGAATAGTCTTTAGATTCATTCTTGCCAAAGCTAGATCAACCGCCTTCTCAGCATTTTCAAAACTTATATCTCCATTTTGGATGGGACACCATTTTGTGAAGGTTGTTATCCTTTTCTCGGACCCTTTATTATATTCCCCAATAACAAGTTCTAAACACAGAACCTCTTAGCCAAAAACAACCACCACACCAACCTTCAATATGTCTTTACTTCTACATAATCAAACATATAAACAATCAAGACATACCAGCATCTCCATAATGATCCGCCACATCGAAACAATCGAACCCCGCTTCATTCCTAGCACCAAATTCAAATCAGTATTTACACGCATATTAGAATTAGAATTTCACATCTATTTCAATACGTACAACGGATTTATAGACGTCGCAGCAACGGAGATATCCACATCTTTATCATGGCCACCGGCTAGTTGCCACAAACCTGAGATTAGACGAGGCACTTCGAGGAAATTTCCGATTTTTGTTGTTTCTGGTTTAGGAGGGGGAGGGGTTGACATGGTGGATTGGTTTGAGTGGTGGTGGTGACGTTTTTTGGAGGGTTTCCACGAGATGATATAAAGTAGATGCTGAGCTGGATCGTTATCACACCAGTAATTATTTCCCTCGCACCCCACAATTTCAAAAACCAGCGTCCATCACAGGTCAATCTCGACCCGAAATCGTCTGAAAGGAAAGCAACGCGCATTCGATTTTTCTTCAGGATCGAATTGTTGGTCTTTTTCTGCCTTGTTTCCGCGGAGGTTAACGTTAGCGCTTGTGATGTAATGCTCGATCGCGATAGATGTGGTCTCATTGAAACTTTGCGCGTATACTTTTCCCAGAGAGAAGAAAAATATAATTATACGTCCCCAGAAACTCTTTTTCCTAGATTATGTAGTATCTTTCCCCTTTCGAGTCTCAATTTCGTTTTGCTTCGTGATGGGGCTTCCTAGGAGAGTACCGTGGTAGCGAGAATATGAGGTCACCTCCCCGCGGGCGAGCCCGCTTAGATTGGATCACGTTTTGAGAAGTGGGGTATGGTAGCCCATTGAAATTTATTAAAACTAATGAGATATAGAGGATTTTTGGTGTTTTGTCTTTGAGGTGTAAGGAAGTAGGGTGTTGTTATTTGGTTTTATAGTTTGAAACTTATACTAGTCACGTGAATGGCAGTATCACGAAAGTTCTCACGGGTAGTTGGGGATTAATCAAATTTTAGGCAACCAAATTCATGAGACTTTGATGTGAAGTGCTTATATTTATGAGGTGGTCTTTGATAATATGAGGCTACTGGTATCTAATAAAGAGTTAGGACTCGCCGCATCTCGATTCAGGTTAATTCACATCATTACTGTATAAAATCCAAACAATTTTGAAGTTTATAGGTTATTAGAATTATGGAAAGATCTCTGGATGAAGATTATCTCGACTTTGGTAATTTGGAACTGTGAAGAAAGATGTAATAAACAAAATAGTTTCAAATCACCATTCGAGTGTAAAACATCAAACATGTTTCTTGGAAACTAAAAGGAGAATATCAAGAGGAAGCTTCAAAAAGAGAGAGGGAGCTAGCTAAGGGCCACAAGAAGGTCTTATAGGAGGCATCTGTTGGTCCGGGTCAGCAGATAGACCGCGTATACCGCCTAGGGTCTTAGACAGCTACGGCAGGAAAGCTCTCGGCTAAGACAGGGAGGAGAGACATGTTTGTTCCGTACCACAAAGGTGCTTCGAATGTGTTCCTCGTCTTCACAGTACATAGAGAACCATAAAGGATCGAGTAGGAAGCCAAAAAGACGAGGAACAATGAAACACATAGCTCCAGCCCTCATTATACACCTCCATTTCACACTTACCAAGCCACGAACAACCACCTATACATCCTCTCAAAAACTCACAATTGCAACTAATCAATCACCATCACCATCACCATCCCATCAACACCACAAAACGCATCCCCATCGTCATGAATCGCCCCAACTCCGAACCCTTCTCCAAAGACTGGTACTGCGATGGCCAAGTCCCCATGCACCTCCAAAGAAGGAACGCCTGTTCCCACATCGTAGTTCCTCATATTAGAAATAGGCTCCCGGAAATGACCATCCCCGAACTACAAGCGTTACAAAAGAGCTGTCAAGGCTCGCTTCAAGAGCCGGATGTATCGCCAGCGCGGAAAGAAAGCCTGGACAGTCTTTTTGAGAAGTGTATGGTTTTGTTGGAGCAGGAGAGGGTTTGTGGGATACCGCTTCCGGAGGAGGAGGGGGGTTTGGATGGCGAGGGAGATGAGGGAGATGAGGGTGACGAGTGGAACGAGAGAGGTAAAGGGAAAGGAAGAGCAGGACCAAAAGGAGGACGAGAGGGGCGAGAGGAAGAGAAGAGAGAGAGAAGATTTAGGGGGTGGAAGAATATTTCGGCTGATTTTACGTTTACCTTTCCTGATAAGCAGAAAGAAAAATAGAGAGAAGATGAATCGAAGAGGAAATCAGTTTGTATCACTAAGCACTCTATCTCATTTATTTCGAAGAGCCCCCCAGCAAATTGCTGCAGGCATTCATAACCTTAGCCTAAATGCACTTCACTTTCTTTACTTACCACAAAGCTTTTTGAGCTAAACACTTCTACCAAATTATTGGTAGCTAAAACGACTTAGAACAACCAATTTATTTTTTGACAAACTTATGCGAAAATACTTGAGCCGGAGAAGATGGAGGTCTTCCGACTCTTATCATTTACCCACAAATGTCCGCAGTAAAAGTTAAGCGAACAGAATGCTTGGCTTACTACAGAATGCTCACGGCCACTTCGTTGCGCCTATATCGCCAAATCTGATCGTATTGCTGGCATTTAGTGCTCTCTATATATACAAGAACAAATAATAGTTGGTCCCCTTTCTCCAAACCGAGAATTATGCCATCAATTCCCAGTAGTACCATGTGCCCCACCAGATCCGTCACTATCAACGACGTTCTGGGGTACCTTCTCACCACTAATACCCTCCACCTCCCCTCCATTAGTCGCCACGGGAGCAGCCTGAATATCATCGCGCCAAAGTGGACTGCCCGGTAGCTCAGCCCTGACACCGCCCTCACCAGAATCAACAAAAGCTCCATTTCCGCCCCCATGTCCCTCTCCGTTGGCGCCAGAAGAAAACCGTTCAACGTAAGCAGGTGCAGGTATACCATCCAGCTCATTCCTACCAACATCCTTAACCGCAGACTCGGCGCTCATTTCAGCCTTTCCACCACCAACCACAGGCTCTTCATTCGCACCACCCTTTCCATTTCTAAATACTGTCCATCCTTTGGAGTACTCAGTCGTATTGTCTTTTTCCAGCGCCCTCCTCTTACCGTATTTATATAGGAAGAAGCCGATTACAGCGAAGGCGAGTAGGCTGAATCCTGCACCGATTGCCATCCCTGCTTTTGCACCAGGTGAAAAGGTGTGTGAATGCGAGTCTTGAGAGTTTGAAAGGGAGGTGGGTATTATTGTGGAAGGAGGTATGCCATTATAAATTGTTTGTGTTGCTATAATAAAGAGTGCTCTGCTTGAACTGGTGGCATCGATATTGGCGATTGAAATTGAACTCGAGACTGTTGCACTTGAAGCCGGCCCGCTCGGAGTTGGAGCAATTGGGTCGATGCAATTGTGATCTGTCGCGTCAAAACAGTAGGGAAGTGACCTGGGGAAATCCGAGCGGGTAATTGGTTGTTGTATGATTGTATGAACCTCAAAAGTATCTGGCCCCCTTAGCGCGCCATTGGCCACCACGCCTATGGTGAAATTACAAATCGATCCATATGGAATATTGTAAGGAACGTCCCACGACCATTCGGTTCCTGGTATGATAATGTCCACAGGGCCGAATGAGGTGTTGTCTTTGATCATCAATTGTTAGCGGCATATTGTTCTGGCATGAAGAAATTAATGAGAGTTTGGGATTCACCTCCAAGATAAATAATGTGGGATTGGTGAGATCCATCGCCGGGAGTCGTTAATTGTACGTAGAGTTTCACAGATTGTCCGTCATCGCCGGACAGATAGTTCCATTTGAAGTAAAAGTATTTACCAGGCGTGAGGTCTTTCCAATTGACAACATCTGAGAAGCTAACGGTTGGATTCATTGCCAGTATGTGTTATCACGTATTGTGTTGATCGTGGCCAGACGGGTACGTATTTTGTCGCCTCGGGTCCAAGTATTTGAAAGTGAAATTCGTACAAAAGACATCAGCAAGAGCTGCAAGAAGACCTATACCCCAGGGCTGAAATTACGAAACTGGAGGAGAAATGCAGCATGTCATATACAGATATCACCCACACATAAACATGCCATCCGCAGCCCCTCCTTGGTTACCTCTTATCACACAGATCAGGGAACCCACATCCGACGCGAAAGCATGGCGCGCATTATGCATTTCAAAATAATGATAATGAGTGCTGATCATTGGAGTCCTCGTATTTTCGTTTCACAAACCCATAAACTTGCGGCAAGTAAGGGCAAGTGCATGCATTCAACTCGCCACCCTCTTCCGAGTGGAGACAAGAGGGGTGTACTTTCTCTGCATTCCTCTTTGTGGAACAAATACTTATATGGGGAAAATAGGCCTACAATGATGTTCTAGAGCTTTCTTCTTGGTGGTTTGGTAGATATGTCTTGTGTTTAGTAAGCGAGTCGAACACGGTAGGAGGTATATCTAGAAATTCATATGTAGTATTGTAGTAGCAATTAAATATTAGGAAATATTTCAGACTACGAAGTTTGGTACGAACATAGCCTTGAGGCGCAGTAAAGTCTAGTCCTTGAAGAAAACGAGTTGGTTGCCACGTGATATGTAATTGCCCGCCCACCTACATCAGTAATTTCTGTTGGACATTGGTTCAAGGAAGACTGACCGTTATTGTGGCCCAAATTCCGCGAGATACGTCTATGAGTGTCGCACTTGTAATTCAGTCACGGAACACAACCTTTTTTGTTGACGTGTATCACGTGTAGCGTTGTGAATCGGCAAACTGGGTGATTAGTGATAAAAAACTAAAATGTTCAGTCTAGCTAAAATCCGAAATATATAAAGGATACAAATCTCATAATACCCCAAGAAAATAATAATCCGAAGATCGGTCTCCAAAAAAGAAGTATGTCGTCCGGAACCACGTAATTTCAACTCACAGTCGACGTATTACCCCCGTTTCTGAAAAACCCACTAAATCTCGTCTCTCGTCTCTCTTCAAAGTTCAAATCATCTGGCTGTGAATATATACTCTCATAAGCACTTAGCTGGGGTGCTCTCCCACCAGATCCCGCTTCCCTTCCCCTTCCATAAACCGGCGTAAGTTCATGTTCAATCACCCGAGAAGGTCTTTTGACAGTCCCATTTATGGTACCGCCTCCCGTAAAATTGTTCTCTTCCAGACTGCCATAGATAGAATACAAAGCCGGTTGTCTATCGGTGCTGCTGCTGCTGGTATCCATATAGCTCGGCGCTACTTCGTTGTTTGGGTATAGCTTTGGGTGCTCATACGCAGGCGGGGGACTGGTACGGGATTTTGCGGTATTCAGAGGAGGAGAGTCAGAGTGTGGTGGTTTGAGTTTCTTCTTTCGGTATCTAAGGAAGAAGAAACCGAGGCATAGGAGGAGGGCTAAGACTCCGACCCCTACGCCTACTCCGATTCCGATGACGAGACCTGGTCCTTTTACCTGACTGAATGAGGCTGCGACTGGGTGTGCGCTTGCGCTGTTCGTAGGTGGTATAGATATCGAGCTCGAAGAAGTAGAAGACGTGGCTGTCGGAGTGGTAACAGTGGTTATCGGGAGTTTCGATGAAGTTGATGATGCCGGAGGGCTAGGATGCGACGTAGTAGACTTGAATGATGGATTTGGAATGCCAGCTGGTTTAGTAGTCGCAGCTATTGCCGAGCCGGGTTGCACTGAAGTAATGGGCGGTAGACAGTTATCGGTCGAAGTAGAATCGCTGCAAGTCTTCAATAGTGTAGGCGCCGGACTCTTAAGAGTAGTCGTATCCTTTGTTATGACAAAGCTACTGTGCGCAGGATATGTATAGACTTTACCCGTATCCTTCTGCTTGAGGTTGAACTGACATTGAGAATCTTGACGAAGGTTTTGTGGTACGTTCCATCCACTCGAATATGTGATTCCGGGTTCGGTATCATTGAATGTTTCCCCTTTATACACAACTTGTTAAGTCCTTTTCTAAGGTTCGAGGATAAATGAAACCTACAGATGAAGATTTGATATTCTTGGGAGGTTATCCCGTCTTGCAAAACATGAAGGGACAGCACCACTCCTCCCGCTTCGACCCAACTGAGTTCAAAGAATCCGCCAGGAGTGAGGTCGTCAAAATTAGAGGTCAGAAGTTGTGCCATCGTTTGGAACTGTAAGACTTAAGACGTTTGGAACTTTGAGATAAAGTAAGTTGCTGTACGACTTAAGAGGATGTAGGTTCTTAGATGAGATGGACTTAAAAGCCCACATGTTTGCTCTAGTCCAGGTGAGCCGAAGATGATTAAGTTCTTGATAGAGTCTGATGTGATTGGCACCCACGAATGATTCACAAACATCAGCAACCGAGTAAGACTACTTGATGGATCTTCTCCGTGACTCCGCTGTACCTTCACCACTTCTCACTCCAAATTGTTCATCTCCTTCTTACCTCAAGCTTTTTACTTCCGAACTCCACAATATGCTGAGACCCAGCATCTAACTAACTCTGCCTTCGTAGATCCCAATTTGCGGGGCCACGCACCACGAGAGAGCTGTCGGACACTCGAGTTCTTCCCAAAACTCCAAACTAATATTATAAGACCGAGAAGGAAGAGGACATCCAGAGAGGCACCAATTGAATAACCGGTTCTTGTTTATCTTGGAAGACACGGGTGTAATTTCAAAACAGGCGAGCTCAATGTTGGTACAGCAGCCGCCATAGTGACATAAAAAGGTCTTTGTCGGTATGGTTGGCGAAAGAAAGACCCGAAGCGTGTGTATCGGGCTCGTTATTGATGAAACTGCTGGAGCCGATAGGTTTGTTGACGAGATTGTTTTTATGGTTACTATTACAAGCTGTTAGAACTGTGAGAGGACGGTATTGGCCAGTCTGGAGGTCACGGCTCCCATGAGTATAAAATTAAACATCAGAGGAGACCCACCGATGACAGTGACCCGAGAAAGAATCTCTGTACTTTTGCTAAGAGGACTCCCCTTGTAGTGATCAAAAATTATTTCGGGTCCAAAAGAACCTTTGAGGCGGTATGGTCGTGCGCAGCCAGGCTCTCCACGCCTTTGCCCGTACTCATAAAAGAAAAAGTCTTAAAGGAAAGGTTCAGCGACGGAAGATTCGGACAGTAAAAACGAATCCCACCAGAGCCATGAAGTACACAAGACCCTATCACAAGCAGTGGAACTAGCCATGCAGTCACAACAACCTACACAAGAAAGTCAGCAATCATCTACTGTTTCGAGTCACCAGAGACAACGCGCTCGTTACATGCGAATACAGCAATGGTCAACAAACAGCCCGCTACTTACTCCTCGACTCCACATGGTCATTGAATATCGTATATATCCGACGTTCCACGCCTGCCTCACAACGTCGCACACAGCCTTCACCACACGGTGTGCAGAATTTCATAATCAAGTTAGAGTGGGAATGCTTTACTATGAGACTATAACCTGGTGTGAGATACCTCCGTAAGGCACCAAGGTAGATAAGTTCTCAGCAGTATTCACCCAGCAAGACCCGAAAAACATATCAATCAAGTAGGAATCACAATAATCACCAAGAAAAAGCAAAGGGAGAAGGACAAATAGGGGGCAAAAGCCGAATCGTAATAACCGAATCAAGACCACCAAACACGGTCTGCAACCCTCATAAGATGAAACCCAATCCTTTACTAAAGAAAATCCGGAGCCCCCAATTGTCAAATTGTAAATCTCCTCCACGCTCCTGAAAACTATGAGAAGTATGAAGAAATGCCATTTCCAAAGCCAACGGACGAGCTCACACCGTCGAGAACATCGACTCTGGATATGAAAACATCATCCTATACTCCCGACTGAGTGGAATGTCTTATCGTTGCAGAATAGCCCACCAGTCTACCTGCTGAAGATTGGAATTGGGTCCGAATAAAAAAACGAACAAATGAAAAGGAACCATCATGTGTAAAATGTAAGAAAAACTAGTCTAAAACTCCTCAACCCTCAAAGTCATCTCTGCTTGTTCTTACATCGCGCATCGACCGAGAAAGGCCGTACTGTAATTGCGTAAAACAATGTGACAAAAAGGAGATCGTTCGTTACTTTCGTGGTTGTTCCTGAGCCAAGTTACCTCATGTAGTGAGGAATTCGTATTTCGTTATTTCTCTCCTTGAGGAATTGTAGGGCGCGACTCAAACAGGAAAGGGATCACGCCACTTCTAGGAAAGTCCGCATCTTGAGAAGGCATACGGACCTCAAATTAGGTGATGCTGTAGTTGCCAGGAGCCCTAGTCGAAAATGCTGAGTGTCAAGGTAGACCTTGAGCGGCTACATGACAAATCTCTTGTGGGTGAAAGACCTGTAGAAATAGTTAGCATCGCTTTATTAAAGAATTAGAAGGAAATACCTTGATACTCAACAGTGATCAACTTTCGCAACGTCTCCTGACAGACATCTATACTTTTGACAGACCACTGGCAAGAAAGTGCCAATATAGTTGAAAGTAGCGGCCCGTGTGACTAGGGCCGCAAAAGCTGGATTCTATGCTCGAGAGTGCGAGCAAGACTCCGGGAGAGCGTCTGATTGCTGCTCCGGAAATTTCCATATCCAGTGTATCAACAGGATCTGATCGGAGGCACGGGCCAGGTGTGCAGATCTTCTCTACATAGCACCGGTAGCCTCCAATTTGGTGTTCGAATGTTTCCATCCTGCCTATGAGAGTGGCGTGGGCATTTATATAACGGGCTTTGACAACCCGGACGAGACGTGACCATGCCACCCACCGCTCACTGAAAGCGTTCCAACAAGAGTCTTTCGAAGCTTCCAATTTGAAAACCTACTGTAATACCTCCTACGCCGAGTCGTAGATGCTGGCTTCGGGGCAAAGTCAAAGATTGCAGTCTTTGCTTACTATCACGCTTATCCCCTTCAGAAAGGTAACAACTCAGGTGGTCCGGCCAACCCCAATTACATCCTACAATAGAGTTTTGCTAATTATTATATTAGATTCCAATATAATAATTAGCAAATACAAAACCCCAGAATGAATTACATTCTACGAAAGAGTTTTGCTAAAAAAGATTAGCAAATACAAAACCCCAGAATGTGCTGACCTCCAGACGTGTAGGCATGCCCCACACGTCCTTCTTCTTCCACCCCCACCCAGATTAAGGAAACCATGTGGGCTACCCGCATGTTCTAGACGAACAGTCAGGGCAGTTTAAAGTCGTGCCCAGGACAAACCAGATTGCACACAGACCATGCCAGAGGCCGGCATTGACCAAAGAATTTCCAGCTGCTAATATCTTCCAGGGTTGCCAATTTCCAGGCTTTCTCCATCAACCCATTCCGGCATAGGAATATCATTACTGTGCCATCAATTTTCCGATTGATGTACGCGTAAAATTCATGGTGACAGCTTAACGAGTTTCGCCCGTCACAAAGACTTCAGCCATCCGCTTCGTGTCGTGTGCATCGCATCCAGCCGTGGATATTTGAAACTAGTGGCATGCATCCCCTCTTGAAATTTGAAAGCAAGTCATGAACTTCTTGCAGGTCACTCCTCATACTAAGTTGGTTGTTGCTTTTTCTGACAACGCGTTGATAGAGACATATTAGGCCTGCTGCATGAAATGCCTCCTTATCCACCGCGAGTCCTCGAGATATCCTCTTGTAAGCCTCTTTTCGAGTGTATTGCAGGTATGTGCGTGGCTTCGAAGGGTCGCGTCTGGACTTGATAAGACCACCTTCGAGTTCTCTGCTCTGAAAATGTTTGTCAGGAGAGCTCCCAGGTTCGAAGAGTACGGCCAGATTGTGAACGGCGATTATTCCTCGAGCCAGACATCACTTTTATCTACCAGAAAGCTGCAGAGCATAGACTCTGAACCATCTTCAGTTCTCGGCCACCCCAAAGCAGCCTTTATCCTGCAATTACAGGTGTCGCCATGCTAATGACAGTTCTCGAGTAGGTTGTTTCTCGTCACACTCCTTTTTGCGTTGTCCGCGCGACCTGGTCTTGCAAGGAGATTAGCAGAGTCCTGGCAAGTCTTAAAGGCGCATTTGCGAAGTATGCTTGGAGAGGGTTTGATGTGACGGGAAGCTTACCGACAGCCTGCTTGGCTTCGTTCTGGGCTTGGGAGTACCCGTTCTGTGGTCGTCGCATGATATCATAAAACACGAAGTTGAGTTTCGATTCACCGAAGAAGAATCAAGGGATGCTGCCTCTTCGAATGTATGTGCGTCGATAATAAGACGAGCCCTAGTTACAAGATGACCAGACAGGCAAATGAAGTTGCCAAAAGAAAGCAGGTACAGGTTGTCTTTGAGTTGGAGGCTGAGAAGGTGGCTGGAGCCTGCCCCACTATCTAGAAATCTACCTAGGTAAGCACGCTAAAAGGCTGCGCTAATGCGACAGGGATAAGCCGGCGCTTTAGGATGGGTCCAAGTGAATTGGAAGAAAACAGGACTTGACAGGACTGGTAGTAGGTAGGTAGGTAAAGTCGCTAGTATTTTGAGATTACATGATCTCTATATTGAGCATTTTTATGTCTTCCTCCGGTTTTTCTTTATAAACTCGAGCGTTTTCGATCCTGTGTATTACATCCAACCCTTGTATGGCTCTCCCGAAAATTGTATGCTTGTCATCCAACCACGGCTGCGAAATGTTAGTTGGGACCTGAATGGAAGAGAGAGAAACATACAGTCTTTTCGGTCGTAATAAAAAACTGACTTCCATTGGTATTGGGACCCGCATTAGCCATACTGACAGTATATGGTTTATCATGCTTAAGCGTGCTGAACTCGTCTTCAAATTCCCTTCCCCAAATACTTTCACCTCCTGTGCCATCACCCATGGGATCTCCACATTGTATCATAAATTTGCGAATAACACGATGAAATATGGTATTATTATAGTACCCCCGTTTTGAGTGAGTGACGAAATTCTCAACTGCTTTGGGAGCAGCGTCGGGAAATAGTCGAATGTGTATATCACCATAGCTTGTATGAATGATAGCGGCCGTGCCAGATTCTGCAGTTTTCTTCGCTATAGATTTCTTGGAATTGGCATTGATAGGTTTCTCGTTGTGGACATCTCGCTCAGATTTTGATATGTTTTCATCGTTTGTGAACATGTAGAATCTGACCTTTCCAACCCCAGTCGCGAACAATATGGGATCGCGTACCTCCGATTCCTGGAGTAGAGGGTTATTTGATGCGGCCATAGCCACAGTTGTGATCCCTTTCTTTTGCGGCTGTCCTTGGTACAACCCCACAGTAAGCGGTCTGAAATTCTCATCTTTACCGTAAACCTTCACCACCCTATTGGTGTAGGTATTCAAAACTTTTGTTCCAAGCATTGATCCGTAAATGATGAAGTGGCCCGTCTCGTCAAAAATGACATTGGCCTTGTTGCGTAGAGCTGGGCTGTCAATTTCTCTTTCTGTCGCCAAACGTCGCCCAAACTCAACGTCTTCGAGCTTCTGAAGAGCCGTGCCGGCTTGTTGCATGTCTTCAATGGTTTGTAAAGACTCATCGTAAGTGCGGTAAAGTTTGCCGGTAGGGAAATCAAAAATCCTGATCTTTCGGTCGGGAAATGAAATTGTTGCAAATTGAGCACCTGATGGTGAAATCGTAAGGGAGGTTGGTGTTGTTTTGGCTTTCTTGAACTCGAAGAGATTGGTTGAACTTTTATACTCAAAAACATTATCCGGCTTCTCGTAGCTGCCACCAGGTCTCCAATATTCCACCATTCCATTCTCGTCCACAGATATAACGCAGTTGTACGCATCGTTGAATGCCATCAATGAAACCACACTCCGGTGTAATCCTTTGATGGTGTGTATAGGCTCTTGATTCTCTCCGCGCCCGTCGTAAATTTGGATAGTATGGTTGACTTCATCTGATACTGCAAGTAAAGGCAGAGAAGCTCCACGTCCATGTACCCAACAAACGCATTTTGGAGTGAACTCTACTGTGAGCATAGAAAGAAGATCAAAAGTGATAATATCAAATATCTTGATGCTCTTGTCCGCTCCAGCAGTTGCAAAGCTCCTACCATCCGCACTTACAGACACGCTCTTGATTTCCCCATTATGTGCTTTGAACTCTTTGACAAACTCAATGCTCTCCGCTCCCTTTTTCCAGAACTTGACCACCCCCTCTACAGAGCTTGTTATTAGGAAATCGGTCAGGGGTGTCATAGTGACGAAAGCCAATTGTTCTCGATGCATGAGAGATTTCGAGTACTTGGCGGAGGTAGGCAGAGCTGAGATATACAGCCTCTCATATGGGAGCTTGCGTCTCTTCTTCTTGGGAGCCTCAGCAGAGGGTAGCTGAGGGCCCATATCGTCGTCCGAGGAAGAGTCTGAGAAAATTAGAATATGCCATGGGATATATAGGGAAATGCAACATACCATCGTCGTCGGAACGGGTCCTTTTGTTGGACCTTCCATCCTGTTCGTTCCCTGTCATGATGAGGAGATGGGTGGGTGGTTTGAAATGATGGTCGATATGTCTTGAAGTTTGTTTGGAGTGCCAAAGGGATAAGGCTGAGAGCAAGGCAGAACAGACCCCTGTGTCTTTGTACCTACCTACCCTCGCTACTCGGTACCTAGCAGCCTAGCTCCTAGGTAGTTGCAAAGGCTTGGCGCTCACTCTGACGTCGGTTGCCCGATTCCCAGTCTCCGGTTTTCCGGGTTGTTAGGTAATCAGAAGATACCTAGGTAACTTTTGACTTTCCAATTTTTGACCATCAATGGAATGTAAAAGACCTCGGGACCTTTCCTCTCTTGTGTATACTCCGTACGACCATCAATGTAAAAGACCTCGGGACCTTTCTCTCTTGTGTATACTCCGTACTCGAGTACTTCATCTCGTTCTGGAAGACTACAGTACCAAGATACCAGATTTTCATCATGGCTCATCATCCTCTCCAAAAGCTGTCCTCTCCTTCTCGCGGCTTCTCGGCGTTGGTTCATATTGCTGGCATCATCTCCTTCTCGCTATCCTTCAAATACCTCCATGACTTTCCCAGCGTGATAAACGAGTCTTATGGATGGCATTGGCAATACCTTACCATTCTGGGCCTCACAGTCGCCCATGCAACCTTCATATCCGGCCTTCTAGCCGACATAACTGGTTCGCCTACTCTTTTCACCATCAAGAACACCTTATCGCTTTGTAGCACTCCCCTCGAAGTCTTGATTAGCATTCTATACTGGGGAATTTGTGCCATTGATAGAACATTGGTTGTGCCACCCGAAATTTACATTGCCCCGTCGGCAGATATTGGGTTCCATGCTATGCCATCAATATTGCTGACTGTGGATCTACTGCTGCTTTCTCCTCCATGGACAATCAGAGCCCTTCCTGCGATGGGTTTGAGTTCCGTTCTTGCGGTTTCATACTGGGCGTGGGTAGAGCATTGCTTTCAGCATAATGGCTTGTATGTCTGAACCTCTTCAAGTTGATTCCATAATATATTAGAGTACTAATTGGCACCATAGCTACCCATATCCATTATTTGAGCAACTTGACATCCCACAACGAGCGGCTTTGTTCACCGGAGCTGCCATAACAATGACTGGTAGCACAGTGATGCTTAAATGGCTATATGGAAAGGTTAATGGGATAGATGGGAAACAACTGCGAAGCATGCCAACACACATTAAGGGGGAATAAATCCGAGCATAGAGACGGCCCTTGAGTTGTAAAGATAGCACGATAGGTACCAATAGTGGGCAAGAATAAAACCGGAAAGCTTCGGATTTTCTTGACATTTCAAGATCGTGCCTTCTTTACATATGACGTTAGAACTGCTAAGCGGCAGTACTAGAATGGTACCATAATGCCAACGTCTATTTGACCATCTAGAAACCTTGGGATATTTGATTTCTGCTTTCGTTCCATGTTTTATACCTTGTAGATCCTGATCTGTTATCCCTTGACCCATTAGCAATGATCAAATTGTCCTCTATCATCTTCAAGTTGTGCTAAAATAAGAACTAGTACCTCTTCAACAGAGATATGCCTGAATAATGTGTTGCGCTGATTGTTAAGCTGCATGCTGTTGCAATAATCCAAGGAAAGGTCTATGAGCTTCTCATGCCACAAAGCAGGACTTGAATGCTTATGAGATGCCGCATAAGGAAAGCCTATCTTGCAGTATACAGTCCTCTTACTATCGTACTTTTTTTTCATAATTTCTAATCATTCTAACTAATATTCAATTCCTCCTTCTACTGCGCTAGCGCGCTATCGCAACTAAAATAACTAGCCGAACTTTCCTAGTATGATTAGAATATATTTAGTTATCCCTTACTCCTTACTTTTACAACACGGGTAGAATTAGGCGCCGCTTAGCCTAATATGGACTTGCCAAGTATTAAAACGCAACGTTGTTGGTTTGGGATGGAGGAGCCGTGATCCTGCTATATATACACTATACTGAGCTAGGCTCGCTCGTGCCCCAACTACGATAGTGCGGTAAACACTAGAAACTTTAGACGTACGCGGCTAACGACCAACCTATTATCTATCCGCGTTTGATATCTGACGTTAGGGATAAGACGCTTCTACTGCCAGTTTTGTAGAAGTAAGGAGTAAGGAATAGGTAACTTCATTTAGATAACATCCATTTTCTCTATTTGTTTTTGTAGCGAGAGAAACACGTCAATCGTATATTAACATGAGCTTTACTAACTTTACCTATTTTGTTGGATCCGAAAATGCTCTCTACTGATCTGGGTTTCACCTTTCTATGGCTTACTGTTGGTTTGACTACAAGTCAATGAGAATGGTACAATAATCTGATATTGTATTACGTCTGAAGTTCTAGCTAAGTGCTAGATATAGGTCCCTCATATACCTAGGAATTACGTTACGTGATTCCTCGCTTATAAACAGATACGCATATCGCATTTGTTACATTTGTAGTAATACGTTAGCTCATATGCAGCTGGTGTTTGAGGCTTATGCGTAGCCAGCCTGTAGCCGGCGTATAGCCAGCTTCGGAGAAGTGGCATATCGCAACACTTACTAATTTTCTACACTGTGAGTGTCCCTCCATTCATCTCGGGAAAACGTACGTTTCTCTGGCTGCAAAACTAGTCGTGTGACTTCGCCTATCAATGAATTTCAGATCAGACTTCAGAGCTCTTTATATGTTATCTCTTTAGGTAAGATGAGGTCTTATGTACGGACATAATGACCAAAGTTCGCCACAGCGGGGTAGTAACTCAAGACTGACAATTCACTTCACCCACCATCAACGTAATAGCGGTTTCTTCAAGCTCTGAGTAAATTCACATTCTGAATTTCAATAATGTCATCAGAATTTGAGATATCAAGGAACTTATTTCTTTACTGTAACAAGGTTAGGCATGACCACATTCTCCAGAACGATTATTTCATGAGTTTGAGCTAAAGGTTATGTGATTAAGATACAGTATAATAGAATATTAGTAGCGGTTGGAAATCCGTGAATAGAATGGGTTGAGCTTCGGTTATTCTTTCTAGTCTATTCGCGGCAAGAAGCAATGAGCTGCTGTGTAACGTCTAGAAGATCTCGGGTCTCAGCTTAAATATTGTTGGTATGCAAAGACTTATTAGGTCTTAGTTTGTTGGTATGATAAAAGTTGTAGGACTAAGAAGGACTAGCTACTAGACTAAATACGTTATTTGGTGGCGTTACCTGGGTTCGCCAGGACCCGATCACGTGATACCATCTAGAACCTATTCACTTATCCCTCGTCGCAACAAATATCTTCTAGTATCTTTCTCTTTCTCTTTAAATTTCAACGACAACCTTGAAACTTTGTACATGCTCAATTTCGATTCGATGCTTGTAAATCCCAGCGAGCAGAAAGGGCCTGAGACACTTATGTCTCTTGAGGCTACTCCAAACTACACATTCGTTCGCCCACGTGTTATGCCCACTTCACTTGAGTGGACATGGCATTGGTATTATGTATTCTACCTCATTTTCGTTTACCATGTTGCCGCTATTATGTGGAGATTTTGGTGGAAGGCACCGGTATGCCCACACATTACAAACACAATAATATTGCTAACTTCTGACTAGTCAAATGTTGCTATTGCTGCATATCCTACTATATTGGGAAGGTGGTTGACTGCTTTGCATATGATAGTTGACGCAGAAACACTCCTTCATGATGCTTATAAGTCTGTAAGTCAGCATTCCACTCTGATCATATTGTCCAAAACATCCATTGACTCTGTAATCAGTCCAATGGAAAACCTTTTGCCATTCCTTTGATTGATCGCTGGATTATCTTCGTCACAGATAAAGATGAACTCAAACAACTAGAATTAGAACCGGAGAGTTTGTTGTCCACGGAACATGCGCTAAACGAGGTACGAAGTCCCCGGATAATCATTTTTACATCTTGGGTTTTTTGACTTGTAATAGCTCGGGTTTGCAACATCTGTTCTCGGGCATCTGTTTTATGTTCCGGAGAAAGAAAAGGCTAAAAGCGAGAATTTCCGGGTCATTATTGGCGTCCTCAAGAACAAACTTCGTTCAAATATTCCTGAGATGACTACGTGCTTTCAACAGCGGCTCAAAGAATCAGTTGCTATGGAGTACGATAATGGTTAGTATAATCCAACTTGTTCTCGTCTATCAACAAGGGAGTGGGTACTGACGTTCACTCTAGGAGTTCTGTTAGAGAAGGGCGAAGAGTGGCGAAAAGTTCGTCTCATGCCAGCTTTTCTACGGATCTTCACTCGTGTCAACATCATAACTTTTCTTGGCGAAGAGCAAGGTAAGAAAAGCCCTTTCCTAACTTTATAGGGTGGTGACGTTAATACGTTTGTTTGCTTTACAGGCACTCGTCCCGAGGTTTACAAACTCATCATGGATTTTTACTGTATTATTGGTCGTGCTCTTCCCTTCTTAAACATGTTTCCGGCATGGCTTTTACCGTAAGTAAAGTTCCTTCTGAAAGGTGATGACATGAAGCTGTCTGAAATATAGGATGATTGCTCCACTATTAATGGGATTTGGTGTTGCCAGAGCCAAAGTATATAAGTTACTTCATCTGATGACTTGCGAAACGGTTTCGGGACAAGAGATGAAGAGAAATCCCGTCCGCATCTCCCACGAGCTTGATAATAAAGATAGCTGACCCATTCCAGGACGCACGAGGACACCTAACACGATGGGTTGCCGAAATGTCGAGACTTGATGATATTGCCGAGACCGCAAAAGTGACCATTGGCCTTTTGTTCGCGAGCGCTTTTCAAGTCCCCGTGGTGGGAAAACCTATCTTAAATCTTGAATGCAGAACTGATGATCGGCTAGGTCTCGCAATTTATGATCCATAGTCTATGTAAACACAGAGAATACCACGACAAACTCAGAGAAGAAGCCCTTAGATACAAAGACACATCCTTCGGACGATCGAATCAAGATATGCCACTCCTCGATTCCTTCATACGAGAAACCGCTCGTTTAAGCCCTCCCCTTATTCGTTAGTCTCCCTTCCAACCAGCCATCTGTCGATACACCCACTAATCGAATTATTAATATAAAAGTTAGTGCACCGCGTGTAGTTATGACCCCATATACCTCTCTCAATCATGGCTATCACTCCCCAACAGGAAACTGGTTAGCGATTCCCCAAGTCGCCCTCATGCGCGACGAAAAGCTCTGGCCAAATGCCTCGGAATTCGACGGCTTCCGTTTCGTCAATGCGGATGGAACTTCGACAAATAGATTCACGCATCCGGCCTACGATTTTCCATTTTGGGGCTCGCTTCGTCATGCTTGGTTTGTTGACACCTTTTCCTCGCTTAACAATGTGCCCCACCCTACTTCCAAAGACATCAGAATTTACTGACTCTCCTTGGTAACGCTCCATAGTCCAGCACGATTTTACGTCTCTGTAATCATCAAATTGCTTCTCGGTCACCTTCTCACTGACTACGAGTTCAAACTCGAGAATCCTGATAAGAAACACTACATGACTGTTGGACTTACAAGACTTCCGAGTCCATTCTTGTCGATTCTCATTAGAAAGCATCCAGCGGAGGAATGTGCGGCAATTTGAAGTAGCGGGATAGTTTGAGATTGAACTTTTCTGGATTTTGCAACTATATTCTAGGTATTTTGGGCGCCAGGATAGCACATTCAGGACGTTTCGCCTGAAACTTGAGGTGCTTGTTTCAAACCCTTGTTCCGGGAGACTTCTTGGGTTACGGTAAAGATTTTGGCCCTTGCAATGCATACAATACAAGGGACGATGGAAAGGATAAGAACAGATGACTCGTTTGGTGGGACGAACGTGCAGGTCAGGGTAGTCGCAATACCTAGGGATGGATTTTGGACTTGCTTAGTTGGAATAGGAATCACATGAGCGTCCTTGAAATAAACGTTTGATAATTCAATTGTGTTTGCGCTCAAAGAGAGATTTTACTGTGGCGGTTACTCAATATACTATGATTAAGTCGTCGTCGTTCATTTGTTCATTACTTCGTACTTGGTAGATTGATACTTTGCTTTGCTTTCTTGGCCTCTCAGCACTGTAAGAGTAGTAGAGATAAACCTAGATACAAGGATACTCGATACAGGCATGTCATCTATTATATCCATAACCCTTGGGTTCTGATTCTTTTTTACACCAAAAGGTAAGAATTCGGCCCCACCAGGCTCCTAACCATATCCTTGTGTCGAGGTATAACTGTACTTCGCATTAGGTGCAAATTTTGAATCGGTTTTATATTTTGGTTATTTTAGTTGTAATACATTAGAGTTGATGGAATCGTACTAGCATTCGCTAGAAGTCTTTTTCTATATGAAGGGTGTACGTCCCCCGCGTAGCTAAACTCGAAGTCACTTTCAACCAACGGTTTATGCAGCACCATAATACCATTCAATTTATAACTTCGATTATACCTATCGATCTATACGCCTACAAACCTTCTCCAGTTTATAAGCCAAACAACCGTCTCTCGAAAGATTCTAAATTTCGACCACACAGCCCTTCAACATGAAATTCTCTACCACTCTCTTAACCATGGCCCTCGTGTCGATCAGCATGGCACAAACTCCATCAAAAAAAACGTTAGACAAGGAATACAAAGAATGCCCCACTTCTTCTATCACCTTTCTGTGCGAGGGAGCATGCTTGCCAATTAAATCCCAGGGTGGGGATTGTATTCAAGCAAATAATGCATTTAAGGTGGAATGCAACTGTACTAGTCCAGGCGGATCCAAAGGTGAACAACAGAAGCCACCTGGTAGAGGAGGGAAATAAGAAATTATTTGTTTTGGGTCGGAGGAGCAAACTTAGTGTTACAGGAACTTTATGTACTCTAAACAGCAACCTTGGAAGCTGGGAGTGTCATTTCTGTGCGCGCTTTGGTTACTACTGCTGGCTGGACAAAGATGTATCTTGATGTCTGGGGGTATAGTTTGGGGCAAGAACTAGCAGGACTACTTGTTACTTCGTATAAAGCTCTCTGTATGAATCCTATCTTTTATCACTGCCTAAGTTGAGTAATATATGCCATAATGTCGTGTTCAAAATTGATTTCAGGGGGTTTTCAAGGAATGAGTTAGAAGAATTTGTCGCTACCTATAGGTTTAAGTGTAAAAATGGACTGTGCTGTACGCAACTAACATAGATGTTCTGTGTTATTGTTTCATTCATCTTTAGGTTGTTCATTCGCTCATCGTCTGGAATAATTGAAATACTCGTAAGAACATACAGCAAGTTCCAAGGATACTGTAATCAAATCTTCACTACAAATCTTCACTACAAATTTTCCTATCCACTGCATGAATAGGGTCAGTCAAGTTTTCACTCAACTAAGAAACAACAACAATTCTCAACCAAACACCTATAAGAGGGAGAGCTTTCATTGTATGTCTCAACATGCGCTCAATGCCTGATGATCATTGTCCCTCATATTTTAGCTAACCCCCTGCCAGAGAACCAATCCAAAAGTGGCAAAAGCCTTCGCAAAACGACATTTTTCTTCAAACATTCACTGCAAATATCTGTCCACCACTCTGACCTTCTTTTCCTGCCGTAGCAATGTAAACAGTCTTTCCATACGGAGAGATAGTAGCTGAAGTAGGCCCAAGGAGCCTCTCATCCTGAACCCAAACAGTCTGGTTACCATCCGGCGTAATCTTCACAACTGAGTTTGAAAAACAGCCACATACGCATTCCCCTCATTACCAAACGTAAAATCACCATACAAAGTTCCCTCCCCAACCTCCTTTGGAACAGTCCCAAGTACTTCAGAGAGGAGGATGGAAGCACCACTTGTGACATCGATACGAACACGATTAAAGGTTCCTTTTCCAGTATTCGTGAAGTAGAAGTAGTCGCCTCGATACTTAGTCCGTTGATTCCACCCAAGGTGCTACCAGGTGGCGGGAAGAGGGCCCCGTCGGAAAGGATTACAGGGACAACTTCAAGGGTGTTCCAGTCATAGCGGATTACCATTCCTCCCGCCGAGTCGGCAGCGAATGTGAAATGCAAGTCTGGGATAGAAGTCATGGCCTTGAGGGTTGCGTTTGTGTCGATGCGGTTGAGAATTGTGCAGATACCTGAGTTGAAACAGTTGACTTTGTAAATAGAGCTGCCGTTTTGATGACTACCAGCAACGGAGAGTTCTAGAAGATATGAATTAGTTTAATCCGGCACGAATGTTGGGCCTGGTAGGTAAGAGAAGAGTAAGAGAAGAGATCTAGGTTGAAGAAAACGAGGAATGCATGCCCTGATTTATGGGATCAACGGTAGCAATGCCAGTAAGAGAGCTCTCGCCACTAATGGTAGTGACAGGATTGATACTTCCTCTCGGGTCGAGTTCATAAAGTACGTTGTCTTCAAGAGTAGTGTAGAATAGATTTCCAAATCGGGCACTATGGATGTTTGCTATGCCATGACCTCAAGGCAATTGAGTAAGAAGTCTAATTTCAACGTTCTGGCGGGGCAAAACTTTGGCCAGTCAAGTATCTGACTGTAGAAGAGCGAGCAGTAAATGGAAGCAGAGGGAAGTAAAGAGGAGCTGTTTTTGAATGCCTTCACAAGTGGATGCGTTGAACTGTTTTCTGTTGATATTGATTGAAGAGTGAGCTTTGAGCAACGAAGATGTTTGATGTTTGGTAAGATGGATTGAGGTCGCAAGCTACAATTTGAATTCAATTGCTATAAAAGCAATAGAAGCATTCCTAGTGAATGAAGAAATAATTTAATTGTTTGATTAGACTGAATTCAAAAAGCTGGTTAGAAGTTATATTGGAGTAAACTATTGTTGTCAGGTGATATACATTCACCTGAAGGTTGCCATTCACCTAGAGATCTTACCCCATACTACCCCACAGACATACTGGTAGGTAGTGCTATAGCTATGGTTGAGGGGTATAAGGCATAGCTTAGTAGCCAGTCTTAGTTCTCTCCCTCAATCAACACCCCTTCCAACTTCCTGCTATCCTAATACCTCAGCCAATTCTACCTATACACGTATCTTGCCTGGTAAAAACCATCCAAACAGAGTGAACAGCTACCTCTCTATCCAACACACACTTCCTACTCCATGAGTAAATAAATTATTCACCCATATCATACAAATCAAACTATGGTAGACACAATTTGCCTTACTTCATCACATCCAGAAGTAAGAACTTACAGCCCCTAAAGTCAAGTAAATCAACCCATAAACCAGCCATTCATTTGACTGCAGCAGAACCCCTATCCTCAAAACAAAACAACAAAAAAGAAAAAGAAAAGAACACAGCAAAAGAAGAAAAAGATCCCAGCTCCTAAAGAGACAAAGAATCCTTTTCTGTTCGCATAACTAACATCAAATTATTTCATTTTTTTTTTACTCATCTAGACTAATAAAAGCACATGACCGAAATCCATCAGATGATCAAAGTAATTTGTGCTAGAATGTTTGAAATATTCTGGTAATTGAAATTACGTGAACTAACACGAATCTCTGTCACTTTTCTTGTCTATAAGAAGTGAGAGGTGATCTATTGGAAATAATTTCGAGCTTTTGGCGAGGAGGCCTCTGAGGCGCAAGTATTGTGTAACGATACCAGACTTAGGTTGAATCTAATTTGTGTGACACTTGTCCCGAAAGTCTCAAAACTTGATGTTGTTTCTTTCTATCATTAAATCTATATGCTAAGCTCTAGTCAAAACAAAGGTATATCAATCGTCAATCTTTAACTCGTAATGCCGGTGCCGATATACATTCTCAAACTCCTTCCTCAACGTAGAAACCCATGCAAACACACTCGCTTCTATGCCTATAACCCAACTCCAAATACCGTACTCCATTAGTGCTCAGCAAGTTAATCAATAATATTCCCTTGAACTCCTTCTCCTAGCCTCGTCCCCAACAAGAATTCGTTGCCTTTCACGTTCCACAACTCTATTACTCACACGCGGCGGACGATCATAGACAATACTTCGTGGTCGCGGTCCTTCCACATATCGGTAAGTCTCATGTTCGACTCTAGCCGGGGGCGGCGATGGCGGAGGAACGACTCTCTCCCTTATACGTTCACGCTCAATGTACACCTCTTCTCCATGCGAGCCCCGATGATGCGAGTTAGAACGTCTCCGCGAATGGCTGCGGTGCGTGGAGATGTGCGAACGTGATGTTCGTGGGGATGCCGGTACGAGATTTTCTTCAACCTTTACCACTTCGACTCGAGAGACCGGTCGTTGGGGTGGTGGTGGTGGAGTTGGTGCAGGAGGGGCCACGGTGGGAGGGGTTGGTGTAGGTGCTGGGGGGGTTGGTGCAGGTTTTGGTGGAGGTGGAGCGGCTGCTGGTGGGGGCGGTGCGGGTTTTGGTGTGGGAAGAGCAAGGGGCGGAGGCGGAGGTCGATGTACGTATTCAACGGATGGACGATGAGTTTTGATTATTGTCTCTGTCATTTGCGTTCTAGTACGGTGAGAACGTCGACGTTTCGGGTACTTGATCGCTTTGCGGGACGCGAAGACAATGTCATCTTCCCATTTTGGTGTAACAGCTGAAATCGAATATTAGTTACGGCTCTGAGGGAAGGGAGAAAGATGTACTAACAGGCGAAGAGGCACATTTTTGCTATGTTAATTACGCTTTTGGTGTTTCCAAGCTCTTTATATTTCCCAAGGTAGCGGGTTGCTCTGGTGACCCCTTTCCAGCTGATGTACCTTGTACTCCACTCCTCGTATTTCTTATCAGGTGTGTTGGTGTCTTGCCTTTCTCTCTTAGGTTTGAACTGGTCCACCTGTATCGTTATGTATTGTTATGCTGATGATAATGTGCTCAAGACGGAACGGCTCGAAGTAGATGGCAGCGGCAGCTGAACAACAGTACAGAGTCGGCGCAATTATGCGATGAAGTATGATTTCAATGGCGGACGGCTCCGTAATAGTATGTTTATTATGCTCCTCCAAACAAAGACAGAAAACCCTAAAACCAAGGGACCACCTACCTGTATATATCCTCTCTTGGGTCTCTTCCCACTTACCAGTACCTTATCTGACACGGGTCTCGAAGAAGCAATGCGACGGTGCCATGCTCTCAGGCCCTCTGGGGGCCTCTGGGGCCGAAGCAGGTATTAGGCCACACATGACGATATCAGACATGCGCCAGGTGAGAGCGGAGCTGGGGAATTCCTTGGTGTTGTTGAATGAGACATGATGATTGATGGGATTAGCCTGTGGTGCAGTCCCGAGGTCATTGGAAAAGACCCACTTTTCCGCCCGCCGCTGCGCATAAGGCGGGAAAGCTTGGTTTTTTCAACAACACCACGGTATTTGTCCGAATATATACACGGTGTGGGGAGAATATGTTGTAGTGAGCCATTCACAGCTGAAATTATCTTTTCCCAAGCATTTCTATCATCCGCCGAATCCACTCTTGCGCAATTTCTGGGGGTCCCCAACCCCACTCTCGGCAGAAAAATAGAAGGGCGAGACCTGGCGATAACACTTGGAGGGGCCGGAGAAGGTATAATTAAAAGGGAGAGTCGGGAGACGACCACTTGGTTTTCGAGTACAGCAATGAGAAATCCGAGGGGCCAAGACTATGAAGAGGTCGAAGCCTAGAATAATTATAGCGAAATCTTTCTAAGGACCTCTTCTTCTCTTCATCGCCGCAATTACTGGTAATTGAGCCTTCAGTACCAACAATGCCTAACGTATACGGAGTATCTAGGAATAACCTCAGTACGGGGTAGCATTCTCCTACATCTCAAAAAACAAGTAGCTTCATGTTCGAGTCAAGCGATTCAGAATTTTCATGACAGTTGTCGTCATACCACTCATTATGTTGCGCCATTTCTATCTCAAATCCGATTGAATAACGAAAACCACGACAAGCACCCAATCGCAATTACACCAACCTAACCTTCATGCTTCATCCTTTCATCTCATCTACGAATTCCTAGTCCTTTCCCTCCCCAATTCTCGGGAATCTTTGAATAGCCCTTCTGACCCCTGCATCCCCAGCCTTCTCGAGGCAAAACCACAAGGTTATCCTCGCTTATCGTCCACGCTGAAGAATCATACTTCAATATCATATTGTTAATATAGGGTCCATTCCACCTACGTCATAATTCACACATAACTCAATCTTTGACTTGTTCCGTTAGTCGAGTACGAGTATTGAGCCAAGTGGCTGTCGCTCGAGTAGTTGAGGAATCCCCGGCTTCGACATTTTGCGCTCTGTTTTGTTGGGTCTTTTTCCGTCACGCTGGTCTGGCGCGGTCTTATTTTTGTTTTGTTTTCTTTCCGGGGGTTCTCCCTCTCCGTGGTCGTTGGATACTCGATGGCAACGACGACGCTTGATGGGATGCTTCCCTTGATTATTGTTATCTGGCTCTTTGTCTTTGACATTAATCGAGGGGGAGGGGACCTCGGTTGATAGCGATGGAAGAATGAGAGGCTGATTGTTAAGCGGCTTCCCTAGACTTTCTATATGCTTGGGATTGAAGCGGCTCCACATCGACGTCTATTATAACTTTGAGGCTCGACATATCTGAATTGAATTTGGAAAGGTGGATCAATCCCAAGTATATAGAAAGTCCCCGGCGTCGAGCCTCAAAGATATAATGGACGTCGATGTGGAGCCGCTTCAATCCCAAGCATATAGAAAGTCCCGGGAAGCCGCTCAACAATCTTCCATCGCTATATCAACCGAGGTCCCCTCCCCCTCGATTAATGTCAAAGACAAAGAGCCTGTTGAATGGAATACTTTTAGAATTAACTACAGATAGGAGAAGTGCAGAGGGAGCACGCTTATATACAGTAGAATGGAATGAGAGTTCCCGCAATTTAGTGGACCCAGCTAATATCCACTCGTTCCGACTCGTTCCGTGATTATCCACTTCTAACAGAGCCAGATAACAATAATCAAGGGAAGCATCCTCTACGTATGTAACGTATCCTAATTAACCGACCCAATTTGTTCCGAGACCTCTACCACCACCACCCTTATTTACTATACTTTTTATATCGTAACACCAACTAAAATTGTCTATTCTATTCCTCTATAATGCCTTGAGTCCATAACGATCGCATCTTATCAATTGATAAATAAATATATCTATAAAAGTGGTGGTGTTGCCGATTTTTGGTGGGGTGCGGCACGGAACAAATTGGGTCGATTAATTAGGATACGTAGAGGCATCCCATCAAGCGTCGTCGTTGCCATCGAGTATCCAACGACCACATTGAGCCTTGCTCTAGCGGGTGCCGTGGGGGCTTGGGAGGTGGAGGTTGAAGCTGTGGTGGACATGATTGCAATGGGGTAATTACTTGGGGCGGCGCCCGGACATGATGCGCATTTGCTGTATACGTGTAGTGCCGTGCAGATCCTTGCAATGGTCGATGGTTCGAAGAGTTGGATTCTAGGGGCAAGGGAGAAGGGGGTGGGAAGCTGGCGGTTGGGAAATGTGGGCGGCCTTTCTGGTCTCTACGAGGGAGGGACATGGACCAGAGACGCCAAAAAGTGCTACCTTGGTTGCTTTTATCTATCTTCTGCGTAAATTTTATCATCCCAGATTCTTCTCGTAAGACAAGACTAATATCCGGGGGCTTAGGCCAAGCTGAGCTTCTCGTTATCGATGAGGCTGCAGCAATTCCGTTACCGCTTGTTCGAAAGTTGATGGGCCTATACTCGTATCTTGTTTTTATGGCGTCTACAATCAACAACTAGGATTTACACCTTTAATATAAGACATGAGCGTCTTTAAGAACGACCGTACATTTATTACTATTTATATAGACGATATTCTCCTTATTAGACCTGACATTAACTATATCTTATCGCTAAAGGCTTTACTTTACAACAGCTTTAAAATGGTAATTAGTAAGCGAAGTAAATACGGGAGGGGTAATGAGGGGTAATTGGTAAGCGGGGTAATTTATAGTTAGTTTAATAGTTACTTCGTAAGGGAGCTCTCTACTTCTCTCCTTATAGACAATCTTAGCTAGGGCTTGCCCTAGTCTAGAGAGCTAAGATTGAGTCACTCGAAAAGCAAGCGGCGCACAATTAACTGCGGGCGAAGTAGGATCGACTTCTTAGGCCAACGTGGCCTTTCCTTCCTTCCTCTCCTTACAATCGACACCACAAATCGCGTCCGAATCCTCTATCGGAGACAGCCCTCTATTACAAACACACGCCTCTACCGAGCTGGGCCCCTATTACGACACCTTTGCGAATATATACCTGGCGGTATGGCAGGATGGGGTGGAAGGCATCGCATGGCAATTGATACTTTGATACTTTTGATTTTTTGATTTTTTTTCTCCCCTGTGTTCTTGCCGACAAGCGAGACTGGGCTGATTGCGCATCCGTGGCGGGGGAGTCTTCTGAAGACTAGCAGCTTCAACATCCGAAATTGGCGACTGTCGTCTCATCAAAATCTTTTTAGGGCAAAAATTGTCGCTGCCTTGCTGCCTCGCAGGTCATCTCGCTTAGTAAAACATCCAAAAAGGTTCAAAAATCCCCAAAAAGAATAAAAAAACTCAACCAACAATTGAACTGGCAAAACCAATAGTCCTGTACCCTTAGGCCAGGACCACCTCTCTACCCGTACGTAGAGACTTACCTCAACCTTCAACAAAGTAGGAGACATACCTTTCTAGGGGTACGTTTAACGAGGCCCCAGGGTTTATTACAGTAAGAGTGGGCCCTTAGTGTCTTCAGGGTACGCAGGTGGCTTGTTTCACACCATAACCGTTAGGCCATGGAGCTAGTTTGCGCTACTCAATCGCTGCGTGGTGGGTTTTGCTTATTAGTAGGATATAAAATAGAGACAGCATTTGTGGGCCATCGTTTTACCGAAGTTCTGCCCCACCCCCCACCTGTGCACATCCAAAATTTGATTTATAAGGAGAGCAAGGTCAAATAAGGAATGCTAGGTCATTATCGGAACTTGTAATAGAATTCCTAGGCTTCTACTTGATGGATGAGTAGAATGAGGGGTTTGCGACATATCAATTCACTTGTGGTGATGTTCTACAGTACTAGTATTTCATCATCGCTTGATTCCTGTAACGTCCTCAAAGGTTCTGCAGTTTCAGTCATTTAACTTTCAGTTGACGCGGTCTGTGGTCTGAAAATTCGCATCTGAAGGATTGATGACACCTAACTCTACGTCTTACTGCTACTGTGTTGTCGAGTCATTATTACTCGATAGACTTATTCTAGAATATGAACAGTTGTCTTCTCGTAAACCCCTTTTCCCAAAGCGATCGCACCCAAGCGTAGGTAGGAAGAGAGAATAACTGGACAGTAATAATGATGGGCCATCATGTTGAGCGTGCTGATCCAGTCTAGAAAAGCCGAAAGCTTTTACTCTAGAAGACCATGGACTCGCGAGGACCTCCTAGTCTTCTCTTCCTTACATGTTAAGCGCCTTGAATGATTGATGACCAATAATTCACCTGTAAAACGTACAGTATCATCACAAATATCTGCTCGAGTATATGACAGCAGGCAGCTATTAATGTACAACCAAATAACCAAGATACTTAGTCATTATTCTGTACACAATATAAAGAATATTATTTACTGAACAGCTGGTACAAGTAATTCAATCATCCCGATAAACCGAGGATAATAAAAAGGCGATGGTATTAATGATTCCAAACCATTCACACAACTATACTGGTTTTACGAGGCGTTTGAAGTTGATGTTTCTCAAACCTAGGTGTATATAGAACAATCACCGTGTCTTTTACGAAAGGCTCACACCAGCAACCACATTCACTACTAGATCACAGATTCTTGTATCACTAGGAGCATGTCTCAATGATTCGATGATATAGCCACGTACAAGTAGGGAATTTCCAGAATCAAACTTCAAACTCAAGAAGGAATCATTCTTAGGATTTTTCGGAACTACTCACCACCAATACCCCCTAGACAAACTACCTTACCCAAAGCAAAGCAAGACAAGAAAGAGAGCACTCTAATCTGTCATCCACCATTTGTATCGATATTCCAATTCATCAACATTCTCAACGAATCTCAAAATCAATCCTCGCAATGCCAGTAAGCTCTTCCACCAAATCCCCACGGCCAACCCCATTGTTCATACCGCGCCAACCCCTCCTAGCCTCCCAAAAACTCCCATACCATACCTGACCACGCATCCCTTCAAAAGTTACCTCTGGCTCATCCTCCTCCTGAATCTCATCGGCATCCAAAAGACACAAATCATCCATCAACACATCCCCCTCAAAATCATACCTCAGACAATCATCCCCTGCAATATTCTCATCACAAGGCGAAAAAGAAGCACCATCAAAAGATTCCTGTTGCAAAGCCAATTCAGGTTCCACAGGGATGGCAGGGGATGGTATCAAAAGATCACTCATCTCGATATCCCCCATGCCATCCACATCCCGAATCGTACCATCTCGAACAACCAGGCTCATTCGATGTTCTTCATTCCTCCCAACATTGAGTCTCCACACTTTCGCGATGCCAGTCTTGCTCAGTGCCCAGATCACCATGTCAGGTCCAGAGTCGACGGCAAGATCAATAACACCTTTACAGGTACCGATTTGCTGTCCCCTGATTTTGACGGGCCAAGTGCTTCGGGGATGAACACTAGGTGTCGGATCTTCACTTTGAGTCAACCACTCCTGCTCGCCATGTTCAGGCCACCAATCCAACCACTCCCAATTTTGAGTATCCTTGGAAGATTCATCACATGGCCATAATGTAGCGACACTCCGAGTATGTTCTGCTGTGAACATATCACTAGGAACGGAGAAGAGCCAAATGCTCTGTTCATTATCCGAACCAAAAGCGGCAACAACTCGAACACCCCATTGCAAATCCGAGCCACTGGCATAAGCAATCGGACTACCTTTATCCTCAGCTGGACCTTGAAACCATATCTTTCGCAACAATTTCGTGGGGCCGCCCACAGGGGCATCACTTCCAAGGCAGAGAAGGCCGGTCACTGGATCAGTGAAGAGGATATGGTATCCATCACTTAGAGGAACAGCTCGATAATGATCTGAGAACTCCGCCCCAGCGTTTCCATAGCGAGTAAAACAATCGCCACCACGCGTTCCCGACCCAAAAGCTTGTCTGCTTCGTGAGCTTTCACCACTTTCAATGGCGCTTGTTGTTCTTCCCAATCTATCCCAGAAGGGACTGCTTCGTGTACGATGACCAAACGCTCTTTCAACAATTGCTGGTCTCTCACTTGGTCTTGCGGCACTGCTAATGAGTCTCAATTTCTTAGCCGAATCAACAGTTCGTCTTGGAGGAAGGAAGAATAAATAGTCGCTTGGAGCCGTGAGCGGAAACCATCTATTTAAATCTTGGCCAGTGAGTGCATCAACCCAATGAAGCTCAATCCCAGATGAGCATCCAAAGGCAACACATCTTCGTTGGGGGCAGATTGCTACAGACCGTGGTGGATCATCATCTGAGCAAAGATTACGGTATAGTGACCGAGGTCCTGTTTCAATTGGCATTGTTGCATCTGCGCTTTCTGGGTAGGGTGGTAAGACGCTCTGAAGTCTACTATCTGCTCTAAGTATTCCAGTCTTCGGGAGCGAAGAGTGGCGTGAGCTGGGTCCTTCGGTTTGTGTAGCACTTGGTACGTCGCCCTGAAAAACATCTTGCCATGCCGAGTCATTTGCTGGCGCAAAACTCGTGCCAGAAGTGGCTATTCCAGGAAAGATAAAAGCAGGTTCACCTACGGGCGCACCACCAAAACCAAGACTTGATGCCGAGCTGTTCAAAGAAACGCGGTCAAGAAAAGAAGTTGCACGTAAACCCTGCCATGAGGGGTTCCTAGGACGAGACGAGGACGGCTCTTGCGGCTGCGGATTGATTGTATGGTCTTGCAGGATTTGAGACGACGGAGAAGATTTGTTCAGAGTGCTTATGTCGCATACCAATCCCATTCGACCTTCAAGAAGAATTGCAATGGCGTAACGGCGTGAGGAAGTATCCATACTACAAGCCAGTACTTTATGGGGGCATATAATTCCGGTAACTGGTCGTAAGGATCCTGGTTGAGATGTGTAGTTACTGTTTGCAGTTTTTGAGGAGCGGTTCAGTTCGTATATATAAACCAAACACCCGTTAGCGGCCATGAGAAACTTTCCGCAATTGCTGACCGTGAAGATAGTGCCAACTGAACTGGTTCCTTGATGATGAACAGTCACTTCAGTAAAGTCAATTGATGAAATTTCGATAAACGCTTCATCCTTCGGTTTACCAGGCTTATATTTCGATGAATATAATCCGTTGCCGGTCCACCCAGGGCCCAGAGCGCATTCCCGGGCAAGTCTCTTACTCATGAGCCATTCGTTATTGACTTTGATATCCGAATCCAGAACATAGTTTACTGCCATATCATGCGAAATACTGCTAGAGTAACCACTACGCCGAAACATTGTTTCCAGAAGCGATCTTTCTAGACTGTTGATGAACCAAATTCTACAGGTATGCCGAGCGGCATGGAAATCCTCTGGATTAAGATTGTTATAAATCTGATGTAGGATCTCTGTTGGTAAGTAGGCTGCCAATGATGGTTTCGACTTGGTGCCAACTTCATGGGATTGTTGCAAGAGGATTGAAGGAAGGCTTAATTCCGATTGACCATGATCATTTTTATCGAACTTGGCATTTGAGTTACGCCTCTCAATCATAATCAGTGCCTCGGAATCGCTAGATATCAAACCAAGTGACGGGGTTGGTCCAGGAAAGGAAGCAAGGCGAAGATGGAGTTCTAATGTGGAAGAATTAGCACGGGAAATGGTTCGCGAGATATCATCTGGACTGATCGGTGAGTTGAGTACATCCGAGACTGTATCGCAGAGAGGATCGTGCGGGCATGGTTCCAAGAGTTCGTCGTCAAGAATGGCAGATAAATCTGCAGGGTTTTCATGAAGGGTGCTGCTACGACGAGCTCGTTTGCCTAATCCTCGAGCATCGATTTCTATGGCAACATCGTTTCTTCGACTTCTCGATTCTGCTTGAGAGAAAGGATTAGAAACTCGCGGGCTCCTTGCCAACGTTCTACCTCGTTCTGAATCACCCTGCTTCTTGGGTTCAACAATCTTGACAGATTCACATTCGATTGGTGAAAGGGCAGATTCTAAATCAGGGGTAGACTCAATAGACCTCGTTGTAATAATAGGGGATATCTTGGGGCCGCTTATTGTAGGAGTAGGTTCTAAGCGGGCGTTATCGGTGAGTCCTTGGTTCGCAGCGTCGACAACACCAGTAATAACTGCGCTTGGGCCTGAGTTATTTAGCTTTGAATGCTTCACAATTCCTTGACAGCGCCTTACCTCCAGTAGAGTGTGGCTGCTCTTCTTGGGGGCCCGTAAATGCGCCAGTTACTACGGTACGAGATGAAGAGGGAGTAGCGTCTCCAATGGTCATGATGTGGCTCGATTGGTTTTCGAAAATAGATGCCACCATTGCAGGTGGAGCTGATCGGGATCCTGGGAATGATGCGCGATCGGGTTCGGCAATACTCCTCGAAAGGAGGATCTGGGAAGACGTTTTGTCGATGGTCTCCCAAGAGGAGACCGTTTTTATAATGATGGATGAGCGATAGGCAATGGAAAAGACTGGCATAAGAACTCGATTGTAGGACGAATGGATGCTAACAGAAAGGGGAATATGAAGTACAGTGCAATCAATCTAAGAGATAATTTGTCTGGCCCGCAGTGATTAGGAGGCCTGCGGATGAGGGGAGTAGAGGTATGAAGACCGTTCAGAATTTCCAGTAGAGTATTGAAAGTATGATATCAAGCAACTGTACAATATGATTTATTCGGGAAAGTGCTAAGGGTATCTATGCGTTGTATATGGGGAATCGACGATCAAGCTCGTCTGAAGGGAAAGAACGGCCACCTCCCAAATGGCGAACCTATGGGGCATGAACGATGTTAAAAATTGAATATTTACCAGGTAAGAATACAGATATATCAGACATTTGCATCCCCGTTATCACGCCAAATGTGAGTATCGCCCAAACTTAGAGAACTTGTTGTACTCTCCTGTCTTTCCGAATCTGTGGAATCTCCATTCGCTGTTTCGTCTTCATCTCTGTTAATCCACATCTTCTCCAGACTAAAAATGGTTAGCATTGAAAACAATATTGATGAATGATCTCCACTTACGGTACCGTTAGGCTTGGATTTACAAATAGCAAGCCTCTTTCCCGAGTCTCATCCAGTGTGTTGCTGCGACGACGCATATTTCCAGGAGGACGAGATATGCCGATGTGTTCGTCTGCAATGTTGATATCGGCACTGCTATTTCGCCTGATACTCCGAAGAGCAATGAAATTGGTCAGAGGTTCATACGTCCTCCTGTAATAGTAGCTATACCAAATGGTAAAAGGTATCAACGGCACAACCAAGGCAGCCGCTGTGAACTCAGACTCCAATGCGATCAAACCCGCCATCACAACCTGGAAAACCCCTAACCCAACTAGGATCCGATAACAGATCATTGGCCAAGCTTTTCCAGTTGCATGTTGTGGGTGATCCATAGCGTACAGCAATTGATATTTGTAGGTATAATACCCAATAACGAAGTAAAACTCCCCAAAAAACAATACCTTGTATCCCGGAGGCAGAATACTGTATACCATACATAAGATATATATCAAGATAGCTGAAGGGAGGTAGAAGCCGTATTTGAATATTGGCGGCTGAACCAATTCCGCATAATCTCTTGGTGTCCTTGCACCCATCAAAGTGATGGGATATAGCGCAACGCTACCAAACTCAAGAAGCCTGAACGGAAGTAGACCAATACTTTGAAGAAGAATGAAGTTTGTATAGAAATTTCCAAGAGACTGGACTTCTTTTGCCAAATGGTATGCCAGTGTGGTACCGGTTGTATCTCGCAGGTTCTCTCGTAGCTGAGGCCAAAAATTGCTCGCAGTTCCAAATGCCGTCAAAACTAGGAACACGTTGAAGAACGTAAAGAAGAAGTTTTTGGATACAACGGACAGCTCGACGTCACCTTGAGATATCATACCTTGCATATTTGCAAGATAATCGTAAAGGAAAGGCACAGCCAGGTTGAGCAGCGAGACAACCAGAGTAGGTAAACCAGTTTGAATCAGAGATTTGACAACCGCGTGCCTTTCCAGCAGCTCTGCAAGGCCTTTCCATACTTGGGCGATTGAACAAATATTCAACAGCCCAGCCAATCCAGCGACCGGAAAGACCCAGAATATCGTCAGAAAGAGAATAAAGACGGTTATTGTCCAAGATCGTATCATTCGGCTAGATCGAGGCAGGTAAGTATTTTGCCATACGATATCGGATGGGGCGGGAGCAAGCTTGGCCATGAGCTGCATTGGCTTTGGGGATAGTAGTGCTTGAACTGCCATTTGGCAAGCTGGTACGGAGTCCATAGTAACAAAAGCCAGAGGAGTTGGCTCATATTCTTTCTTCCTCGCTGATTTGATCTCATCATCAATCTTTCGGAGTTTTTCCTCGAAGAAGTCGATCGCGTCGACTTTCCGGCTTTGGAGTTTTAGAACTCCGTACCACATGCGTGTCGTTGGGCGAGGTTTGTCATGGGGGGTAACATGGTTATCCAATAAAACATCCTGCTCATGGTCTCCAGATTCGTTCGGCTCATCATCTTGGTCGTTCCTAATTTCGGCTGGTCTTGGAGTTTCAAGCTGCTTGGTTTTGGTTCGACCGAGATGTACGGAGTACGCTTCCTCAAGTCTTCGCAGAATATACGCCCTTTTATCCATTAAGTCATCCATCTTCTTCCAATTACGACAAACAGTAACACTCTCAACCTTTCCTAACTCTAATTTCTCCAAGAACTCTTTGATCTTCGCCTCTGATCTTAGCTCGCGTGGTATGCCGGAAAGTTGAATGGTGCGATCGGTAGTGGTATACTGACTTCCGAGGTAGTCCTGCCTGATTTGTATGACGCGTTGGGTTTCTCGAGTCATAAAGTACAAAGCGAGTCCTGTAAAAAAGTAGGTAAAAACTAGATATGCCCAAAGGTAGCCTTGCTCAGGTTGTGGTTTCTTCAATATCGCCAATTCAGCTTTGTAGTTCCAGTATTGCTCTCCATATAACGGGAGTGCTGACCCGGTAGCGTTAAAGTTTTCCGAATTTGCGTATCGGTGATTTATAGGTGCGAGGATGACAGAGCTGAGGAGGAACATGACGCCAAAAAGCTTGATGGACATTTTGAAGAATGCTAAGAACTAAGGCATGTCAATTCAAAGTTTAGAAATGGTTCCTGAGGGCCAAACTTACCACATACGCGTCAAGGCCTGCAGATGCGAGGACCTGCTCCTCGGTCACTCGATATAAGACCGGCAGCCATCCCAAGAAGCTGTCTGGAAGCTCCGGCAAGGCTCCTGCCGCGTCCGTTTGCTGCTTTCGGGCAGCATAAAGGCTTTTCCATCTTGGACGCAATATCTATCATTATTATCAGTATCTGTAAGACGGTGGTAGAGTACTCCAAGATTTCTGCGGTCTTACACAAAACCCAATGAAAGCAGATACGCCCAAGGCAAGTGACAAGAAAAGCTGGACCAAGATATCTGTCTGGCTGTTTCTTGGATCCGACGGATCCACTGTTTTGGGGCAATCTTGACCCATTTTTAGAGACTTTCAGGTTATCGTATTTTGGTGGTGAAGTTGAAAAACATGGTGTTGTGTTATGGAAAGTTGCGGTGTTTTGGCAATGACGTTGTAGGCTTCGCAGGCTTCAAGCCTGCTGTGGCGGTGCCTGACCCCTGACTGTGCCACAGCGATCATCGGGCCGCGTACGGACCAGCTAGGGCCGATGGGTCTTGGCGAGTTCCTTCCTCTCACTCACTCAACTTTTGCCACTTTTTTATTCTGCAATGGAAAATGCTCCTGACAGCGGGGGGGTTTTACACTGACCTAAAAAAGGTCGCAATATCCCTGGTTCGATCTTCTCCTGCACGATAGGTGTGCGTTTCTATCACAATTCTTTTCTCTACACCTCTACTCCATACGACGGCGATCAGTCAGCATGCAGGTGGAACATGCCGCCCCGCACGCGGACCCCGCTGAAGTCATCCCGATAGGCACCTGCAAGCCTCAAGCTCCAGCTTCAGGAAACTCTCCACAACTTTCACCCGAGCCTTCCAAAGAGTCAATTGACACTACGAAAGTTGACCGCCTAGACAAGGAAGATGCCGCAAGCCTCGATAGTAATAGCAGCGAGACACTCCAAACAGAGGATGCGGAAATCTTCATCGAGGGAGTGCTAAAGAAGAGACTCGCGGGAGAGGACCTTGACTTAGCTCTCGAGGTTCGTGATGGACTCCAAAGAGACCTCGCATCGCGAGATTGGGACTTTATCGTGGGAGAAGATGTTCTTGGCAATATCGATGGCAAGTTTTCTCTTTCTGACATTATCACACATGGATATTAACTTAGTAACAGAAGCCCGTGGTCTTCTGGGAATGCTCCTGTTCAACTGGTGTCAATCAAACCTCGTTTCCTTGAGAGTGGTTGAGTACACTGGTCCAAAGTCGTTCGGAGATTTTTACTCTGTCAAATCTGTCCCAGTTCATGTCAGATTCTTTGAGCTTGCGTCCGGTCAGCCCGCAGTAGATATACATCTTCCCGGAGCTGAGGTATACTTTATGCCAAACCAAAAGTTCACCAATACATGGGACGAGCTGGTCTTCGATACAACTCACAAGGATGATATCTTGACTATGGCCATCAACACAGGTATGGTGGGGGTAAGTAGAGTAGCCGTTCAGAACTGATCATGCCTAGAACGTTTGAACCGAAGCTCTAATAAATTTACAATGTTGGAGGATCGAATTATTCTTTTACACGGCCCTCCAGGAACAGGGAAAACAAGTCTCTGCCAAGGTCTAGCTCAAAAGGTATCGATCCGTCTATGTACAGCGTACCAGCATAGGAGACTTGTTGAGATTGGAGCAGCAACTCTTTTGTCAAAATACTTCTCGGAGAGCGCAAAAATGGTCGACCAAATCTTCCGCTCACTGGCTGATCGTTGCGAGAAAAATCCCGATAGCTTTTACTTCGTTCTGATCGACGAGGTAGAAAGTCTTGCCATGTCAAGAGAGACAAACCATCAACGAGGAGAGCCTCAAGACTCCCTTCGCGCTACTAATGCATTCTTGACTGGTCTCGACCGTCTCAAACCATACCCAAATATTCTTGTCATGTGTACGTCAAATATGATAGCATCTATTGACACGGCATTCCTCAGCCGATGTGGTTGCAATGCAATTAAGGTTGAATTGCCTTCTGTTCCGCTTCAATACGACATTCTGAAGGTTCAACTTCAAAGTCTTATCGAACAGAATATCATCACACATGACACGAACGTTCTACCGTCTATCGAACTTGCTAAGCAACAAACGAACGGTGGCTCAGAGACTGATGGTGCTCGATTGATCCGCCTTCTCAATGTTATACAAGAAAATATGGAACCCCCATCCGCTAGATTCCTTCGTCAGCTGCCAATAAAGTCCATCAGCCGCTATCTCAAGCGAAAGGATTGTAACCTACGGATGGCTTTCGGCTATATGGAAAGACTCATCTTATCAATGGGGGGTATGTTGTCAGCCAAAGACTCATTTGAAGAGGACCTAGCCGACCAGGGCGAATCAGAAACTCCGGATCCGGACGAACGCAAGACAACAATTAGTATCATCAGAAACATTCGGAAGAGAACCTGGCAAGTTTTTGTCGATGGCGAATTGTGCCAGGATGATGGAAAGAAGATTATATCTGCTTTTCTGAATGCTTGATCGGACGGGGGGTTGACCATGAAACATGACGCGGTCTCTTCCAGAAGAGGATAGGCGAGGAGTAAATATTTTGAGGGATAATTCTAATGTGAGTCTTACCCACTACACGATTACAACTCGCTATCTGAATGGTTCCCGATTGACAATACTCAAGTGCTTAGTTATCAACCACTTAGCTATACAAGAACAGTTTGGTAACTATATCCATAGGGAATGTGTGTGCTATATCACGTACCAGATGAGGCCGCCTTATCGAAAGTTCTCGCAATCTCGCAATATACTGTAACTAGCTCTCGTTGTGCAGTATGTTACAAGTCTAGAGCTGAATTATCATCATGGCTTATAATGACGAACAAAGTTGTCGCTCCTTCAGGGTTCTTAGCACAATGGATCGGTGATTCATGTGATTTGCGTGATTGCACAATGGATCGGTGATTCATGTGATTTGCGTGATTTCTGATCGCGTTACACGACGCCATTGCCTTGATGGGGATGTTGGAAAATGATAGGATTGAGTATGGATGAGACCTATGCCTCCATCTACGTAGTTGTGTGGTACTGTCACCGTAGGACGAGGATTCCTCGCCTCGGACCGTAGGCTGGTTTAAGCGCCACGAAATGTTCCCAACAGCGTGGCAAGGCCGTTCATCATTTTCTATATTTATCAGTGCGTTTAATTTTCCCGGAGAACACGCTCCGCGGGGAGGGTTGCAGGAACATAGAGTATGCAGATGTGGATGGGATGGGGGGGTACGGGAATTATCGGCTCATTTTCTTATTTATGAGGGTGTCATGGGTGGTGATTGGAGCTTATTTGCTGGTCGTCTCTCTGTGTCAGCTTTCCAGGTTTTTAGAGTGAGTTATTTATTCATTTTATTTATATATCGCTTTGTTTTGGAAGCGAGGGGCCAGTTGATCGGATTGGACTCCATTGAAACTCACACGGGATGGAAGAATAGTGATGATTGGTTGGTTTTTGATGCTAGCGTGGTGAGCTTCTTAATTTGCGATATCTTAATTTGCAGTTTGTTGGAGACGTGGAATTAACTATGTGGGGAAGAGGCTAGGGCTGGCTAGAAGCGTCTAAGACGTTTCTAGAGGTGTGGCTCAACGGACTCGAGTCGGGAAACCGGGAGACTCATGCTACTGTGCAATCGACCTTGATGCAGTAGTGTTGTGAGTCTTCTGATGTTGGGATAAGGTTTATTGTGATGAGGGCGAGACCAAGTCTATTCTACAGTATACTGGTTGAGCGGAAGTGAGCTAGTGTCCGGAAAGGGGTTGAAGTAGTGATTTGCCAGCTGTCTCCACGAGACTGGTCATCTTTTGGGCAGCGCAGCTGGAGCATTCCTCCACCGTCTTCCCACCCCACCACACCCGCGCCAGCTCAAGCAATATACCGTAATTGTAGCACAAGATTGATAATCCAAAAGTATGAAGCCCCTTTTAAGCGATTTCATCGTCGACCAATGATACGAGACATGCTCTTACAGCAGCTGGCGGCGGCGGCGAGCAGGGAAAATTGTCCGGACACCTTGCGTGGTGTGGGTGTGGTGTTGCTGGTGCTGCTGGTGCTGCTGGTGTTGCTGGTGTTGCTGGTGTTGCTGGTGTTGCTGGTCCACGGGTGTTGCTGGTGCTGCTTGGTGCACTCCCCAAGCCCTTGTCCCTTGTCAAGGTTTTTGCGGGCAGCCGACTGAGGCAGCCCTGTAGCATGTGCCTGACCCTGACGTACCAGAAAATCAGATGGAATTTTGAGGTGAGAGCATGGCAAAGGTGCGACGTCCACATAGTATTTATCGTCTTTCCTCCTCTTCCATTCCAGCTCTCACGGTCCTCCAAACAATAAAGTTCCCCAACGGCCACTCACCTACTCCTTGCCAGAAGATCAGAGCGCTAGCAAGCCAAACAAACAAGCCAGTTTGCAGGTGCATCGTACAACTCGTTCACTGTGTGTGATTGTGATTGTCCTCCACCTCCACCTTCATTTCCTAGGAAGCTCAAAGACTTCGACTTCGGTTCCCGCCTATCCTTCGCCTCGCCTCCGCCTCGCCTCCGCCTCGCCTCCAAGTGACAAGATTACGTACTGATACCAATCAACCCCCAGTTTGATTTCCACAAGCCTCCATCCAGTAGCAACAATCTCAACGATTTCTCCAGTTCTCCATTTTCTCCATTTCTCCCCTCTCGCGGTTTCGAGAATAAGCTTTCCGCAAAGGCAAACCGCAACACCAAACTTTGCAACCCGGACCACGAACTGGCTGTGCACCATTTCACTACTCCACCTGCCACTTCCCGGGTTGCCTTGCGCATCCGGACGGCTCTTCTGGGCGCCAGCTAGCTTTGGCTTGGGATCCTTGGGAATCAAAGAAGTAACGAATGCTCATGCTCATGTTCATGCTCCACTCCCAACCCCGCAGAACTTCCAGTTTTCAATAACTTCACCTGGTCCTTGCTCTAACCCGTACCTTTCTCTCCACCAGTCCCTCCATCATCGTTCTTCCCGCAAGATCCCTTCGACTCCTACTCCGTACAAAATAACCACCACCATCTAAACCTCTTCAACGACCCTACATTACAGCTCATGATTGCGCAATTCGACAGTACCCCGTCCTCCTTTTTGTTTTCTGTTCTGCGACCTGGACTTGAACGACCTCTCAAACCTCAAATATGACGGTCTTCGTGGTTTCTCTGTGAGTACCCAGAACTCCCGGAGGTTTTTTTACACCTATGACCTCATCTTTTTCCCTTTTCGAATTCCACAATTGCAGCTATTCCCAGATTAATCAACAAGATCCTCTTGAGGCATTTTCTAAGACTTGTATCCCAATCCATCATGGTTCAATGGTTGAAATGTGGGATTGGTTTTGGACAGCAATGCCACTGGTGCCACATAGTGCACGTCTATACATTGCTAACCCGAGTCTTTGCACAGTTTCCTCCCCAACACGATCCACTTCGACCTCCCCTCCACCAGACCCAACACTGCCCACAATGCCTCAACTTCTGGTCGCGGTCGTAAGCCTCCAGTTCCCATCCGAGCAGTTCCCGTCCGAAAAAACACCACCAAGCTAGACACAACTGAACAACCGAGTCTGTTCAACCATGACATCACTCCTCCACAAACTCCAACCAAAGATGTTGACTACCACGAATTCTTCGCTCAGAAGGATGCACACGAGTTACGCGCGCATTTTACCAAGCCAGACGGCCCACGATCCATAGTTGCACCCAGCGATCCACATCCACCGGCATGGGGAACTGGGAGACTCTTTCATCAACCTCGTTCGCGCGCGAGCTCACCACCACCAGCAGACTTATTGAAACACACAAAGATTGCTGAGAAAGCTGCGGCTTTGGGTAAAGCTGGAATTCGTCAACCACAACTCGGTAATAGAAGTGACAGCCATGACCGTGTATTTACCCATGCTCCCTGGACCGTGGTCCCTGCAGATCAGGGAAATGGAGGCCTTCGAAATGCCGTACAAGCTGCAGTTCGCAACGGAAATCTTAATGACAAGATCTGGGTTGGTACCCTAGGTATGCCAACGGACGTTCTTGAGGATACACAGCAGAAGCAAGATATTGAGGACCGATTGGCTACGGAATATGATTCCTTGACAGTATTTTGCAAGGATAGTGATTTCGATGGCCATTACACACATTATTGTAAACAAATTCTTTGGCCAGTTTTCCACTACCAAATTCCAGATAACCCAAAGAGCAAGGCCTACGAGGACCATTCTTGGGTATTTTATGTCAAAGTGAACCAGGCTTTCGCCGACAAAATCATCAAGAACTGGAAGCGTGGAGATGTCATTTGGATCCATGACTACCATTTGCTCTTGGTCCCAGCAATGATTCGGAAGAAGCTTCCGGATGCTAAAATCGGTTTCTTCTTACATGTGGCATTTCCATCTTCGGAGGTCTTCCGATGCTTGGCAGTTCGTAGAGAGCTATTGGAAGGTATGCTGGGTGCTAATTTGATTGGTTTCCAAATTCACGAGTATGCGCGCCACTTCCTTCAAACATGCAGCAGACTGTTGTGTGTCGAGGCGACCAATGATGGTGTTCAATTGGAGGATCGGTTTGTGGATGTGGTCAACCTTGCTATTGGTATCGACCCAGTCGCACTAGATATGAATCGTGCGGATCCCGATGTTACGGAATGGTTGAACACCATGCAAGAGCGGTACCGAGGTAAAAAGTTGATTGTTGCTCGAGACAAACTAGACTATGTTCGTGGAGTACGACAAAAACTTTTGGCATACGAATTGTTCTTGAACAAATACCCGGAATGGCGGGACCGCGTGGTAATGATTCAAGTAGCAACATCCACCACCGATCAAGCAGAGCTCGATGCGACCGTATCAGATATTGTCACCAGAGTCAATTCATCGTGGGCAAACCTGGCTTACCAACCTCTTGTGTACCTCAAACAAGATATCAGCTACCCACAATATTTGGCTCTGCTTACAGTTGCCGATGCTTTGATGATCGCTAGTCAACGAGAAGGTATGAATCTGACGTGTCATGAATATCTTTTCTGTCAAGATGGGAAGTTTGAAGGACATAACAGATTTGGATCACTCATTCTCAGCGAATTTACGGGAAGTTCATCCGTGTTTGGAGGCAATGAGTTGTCGGTCAATCCTTGGGATTATCGACAGTGTGCCGAGGCAATCAAGACTGCTTTGGAAATGGGTGATGAGGAGAAACAAACTCGTTGGGGCAAACTTTACGAAGCTGTGATGCATCACACAGCCGAGTATTGGTTCACCATGTTCCTCACGAGACTTGATAAGGTCTATGATGAGCAACATCGTCGCGATACCACTTCGGTTCCTCGGCTTTCTATCAGTGCCTTATCAAAATCATACCAGAAATCCAATAGGCGCCTTTTCATTCTTGACTATGAGGGAACTCTGGCTTCTTGGGGCTCACCGCATGATATAATTCTCACCAGTCCTCAGGTAAGTTTAATTCTTCCACGTATGGTAAATAAATACTCACTACTTAGCGTACTCTTGACGTGCTTAATGATGTGCTTGCCGATGAACGAAACACCGTCTATGTCATGTCTGGCCGTCAACCAGAAGAACTCGATAGACTGTTTAAGCGTGTTCCCAATCTCGGTTTTATTGCCGAGAATGGTTGCTTCCTTAAGGACGCCGGATCAGCCAGCTGGGCCGAGATGGCTGATCCTGAAGCCATGCATGCTTGGCAAGAATCTGTCGAGGGTATTATGCAATATTACCATGAACGCACCCCTGGTTCATGGATTGAACGCCGCCACTGTAGCTTGATCTTCCACTACAAGAGTTGTGAAGACCAAGAGAGTGCAAGTCGTCAAGCAGGTGACTGCGCAAGTCACATCAACGATGCTTGCGAGCAGCAAAGAGTTAAGGCCATTCCAACAGAAGGTAACTTACATGTCTTATCTCCTCGTATTTCTCGCTGACAAGATCCCCTAGATTCCGTAATTGTTGCTCCGATAGACTGGTCCAAGGCCACAGCAGCAATGCAAATTTTCCAAGGACTAGAAAAAACTATGGGACCTATTAACGAATCTAATCCCTCTCCAGTGGATTTCCTTACCGTCATTGGAGATGGCCGAGATGACGAGGTCATTTTCCGATGGGCCAACGATCTCAAGAGGGATAAGAAGGTCGAACATGTCACCACTGTCAGCTTGGGAAGTCGAAATACTGAGGCTGGATATACTCTTACTCAAGGTGTTACTGGTATGTCTCCCATTTTATCCCCAAGACGGTCTCATGAAACCATACTAATTTGACTGTAGGTGTCTTGACTGTCCTCCAAAAACTTGGACAACTTGCTTGATTGATTCTTTTGCGAGTTGGGTTTTGGAAGGTCAGTTGCATTTATACAGTATGCGACGGGGAAAGGTATTAAGATCCCATTGAAACAGAAACTTCGAATATGGCTATAGAGCCTGTTCGTCTCCGCTCGCTCTACCCCTCAACCACGCACTTGTGGTGTTCTCCTTGCAAAGTCTTTTCATAAGCATATATCGGAAAGGCGTTATTGGTACTTTTGTTTTCCTTTCTTCTTCTTCTTCTTCTTCTTCTTTTGGCCATGGAGTTTTTATGTTTGGGACGAAGGATGGGAAGGGAAGGAATGGAAAGATGGATGGAAAGAAGCTGTTTGATGTGAAATGAAAAGCGATGAGAGTGCCGAGATACTTGGGTTGAGGTTAGGGTTGAGGTTGCTTTGCTGTTGCTTGGTGGTGGGAGAGGGGTATGCAAATGAAAGAAGGACAGGACGGGAGGGGTGGATGAATTTCTCTTGGGATCAGGAGAAAGTAAGTAGGCACACGTATAGTCGTAGCAGAATAGGTACAGAATTCCTAGATGTCTTTGTTTGCATTTTTGTAAGATTGGGAAGGGTGAGGGTGAGAAATAGAGAGATATATATATGTACTAATATTAAAAGAAAGGGGAATAGTGATGGAAATCCGGGGCTGGCTTGACTGTTTTGGATGTGAGATGAGATGGGTATTGTAAGATTTACATAGGTTTATGAAATAAAATTATCAGTTCTTATAGTATTATCTGTGATACAAGTAAGATTACATGACGACCTAAAATCAAAGTACCGTAAAGTAAAGTAGAGTAAAGTTAAATTTCCATATCCAAAAAAAATTAGTCACTCACTCACTCACTGGCTGTGTTACGTCTCCTATCCTCTTAAACCTTTGTAGTTGAGGAGCTAGGTGTTTGGCTTGTGTAGATTGTAGATTATGGGAAGGCTGGCTGTGTGGAGGAACATCAGAAATCCGTCACTACTAATTATTTCTATTTTATACTGTACTATATTTACATACAATGTACATATCATTTAATAATCTAAGCTACCTACGTAGGTAGTACTTTTCTGTATTCCTGTTCCTGTTATAGGTATAGGTATATTCGAGTAATTAGCTCGGTATTCGCTAAGTTGTACACTTCTTACAGTACCATCCTTAATATATAGACGGACGAGGACTATAAAGAAAGCTGGGAATGAGTTTAGTGGAAAGCTTACCTAGGGAGACCCCCGTGCCTGGCTATGTGGAAATGTGTTATTGTGGAGGGGGACATGGTTTAGGATGGAAATTAGTAGGGAAGTAATGAGGATAGCATTTGTTTATTAAGTGTTTATATATCACTCTACCGTCCCTCGCTCCCCCTTTGTCACGAGACTTACGTATACAGCCAGGCGCATATCTACTCTGCCTGAGTCTGGCCAAAATATACGGTAGCAGTTTCGGCTACTGTAATGCAAGGGGGGGAACCACGTGACGTAGTCTACGGGTATATCTAGGAACCTGCAGCCAGATTCACTTAGAACCACACATGAATACAATACCAGATTATTGTACCTTGTGTCCTGACTTTGATAGTCAACCAACATTTATCATGACTCCTTTATATTTTTATATTCTGTTTCTTTATTGAGTTAGAGTGATTGAAGTAGAGAAAACGCTTTTTAGCAGGGTACTTTATAATAATCTTCTATTTCTGTTGGTCTTTAAGTTAAGTAGGGATTTAAGTCAAGTAGGGATCTAATTAAGGAGTACTTTATATAGGTATTGTGTTATTCACGATAAAAATAGAGGATACGGATATACCTTAGAAGGCACTAATATACTAATATGCTAGTCCAAGTCCAAAATACTATCTATGTGCTCAGTCAGGGCTTGCTACTGTAGCCAGTGACATTCACTAACATCTACTACGGAATACATCGTACCATTTTCCTAACAAAATATATTATGGCTTAACATGAGAGCAAGTCATAAAGCTTTGAAGAAGAGCTGGTGATGGTTAGGAAGAGAGAAGAAAGACAGCTTAAGACAGAGAAGAAATAGGATGGTGGGGCAACAAATTCTGAAGGGGGGAGTGGAAGGGGATTACCCGATTAGGAAAATTATTTATATATGCTGATGTCAAAAGGAGAGCTGGGAAATAATACTCTAATGTCATGGGAGGGGAGGTGAAGTAAGTCAAATTCTTACTAGTCATTAAGACAAAATAAAATCCGTGATTCACGATTCTTGGTTAAACTTCCAACCTGTTAATTCTGGTTATCCTGGCACCTCTTGATGTTTTACTCTCTTTTTTTCACCTAGCATAACCCTTGAGATCTAAAGAAATAAAGGACAAGGTGGAGCAAGGATCTTGCGTCCCAAATAAGTACAGTTATAAGTAAGGAAATAGTCCTAGAGCAAATAAGACCTCAACACACAACACAGCTCCCAAAAACAGAACATAAAAAAAGTAATTCGTCATTCGTAAAATGTTCAAAACATAAAAAGACGTACGATATGTACAGGGTATCTGACGCAAAAGAAATATCTACAACTACCCTCTCATCCGAAGCTCCCCATAATATCCCCATCTCAAACTCCTTCCAAGATTCCATTACATTTACATCCCCACTTGAAGCACAACCGCAACCAAAACAGTAAGAAGAATCACACCCGTACTCTCCCTAAAAGCTCTTCCAACACTAGCAGCCACCGCCGAAGAAGTAGCAGAAGCAGGCGTAGAAGTCGAAGAACCTAAAAGCGAAGAGATAGAAGTAGCAATAAAACGTGTCGTAGTTGACGAAGCAGCTCGAGTGAGACTCGGTGCTCCACTACTAACATCTCCAGTTCCAACACTCTGACTATTGCCAGAAATCAGTACAGAGCTCCATATTTCGATCAACGAAAGATAGGAAGTCGAGAACCGTATCCAGGGAGAGTAGTATAGCACCAGGATCTAAAAAAAGTATGCTGATGTGCTTACCCACTGACGGACCCAGCTCCAGCAGCGACAGCGCTATCTGCTGGTTTTCCTTCGACCTGAGCCCCAACGTTGTCACGGAAAAACTTGTTGTTGTTTCCTACGATGTTTCCTTGTGGGAAGTACTCGCAGACTGTATAAGTACCAGGAGTTCCTCCCTTGCCATTACAAGTTGTGCGACCGCAGCCGACGGAAGTAGTAGCCTTCCAGACTAACTGTGTGAAATGTCCAGCTTCGGAGCTAAACCCGCCGGATTTGAAGTTGAAGAGACTACGCTCTTGACCCCAGAGGTCGATGGAGGCGGTTGCGTTGGGTGGTCCCGCAACGAGGTTTTCGCCTGTTGGTCCGCCCTGTTTCTTTGTTAGCATAATTTATTTATGATAGTGTGACGACTAAGTACTTACAGAGTGCTTGAATGCGCAGGCCTCACTCCATTTTTGTCCGAACTTTGCGCTGGTTTCGTTCCAGACTAGATCCACGGCTCCGTGTTGCTTTCGGTAGAAGTTGTGTGCCGCCAAAGCATTCGTTTGAAATGTTGCGTCGTCGGCGAAGTCTGAGCCTCCGCTTTTGCTGCCACCAGTTGCTGGAAGGCTATTGCGGTTTTCGCTGAAAACTGGGATGTTCGGAATAGCGTTTGATGGTGCAGCTTGCGTTGGTTTTGGGATTTTTGGTACTCCGCTTGCGGTGATTGTACGCGTTACCGTGATGACAGCGCCCAAAGTGGCAGCCGGAGCAAGAAGTAAAAGAGTAGATGAAACTTTCATTTTGTCCGATTTAAATCGTAAGTTTCGTTTCGTTAAGCTCGTGTATTAGTGGTTAATGTGTATTTCCCAATTTCCAGAATTGATAAAAAGTTGACGTGACAGTATGTGATTCGTGTGTATCGTAAAGTTTCGTTGTAATTATTGTCAGAAGTTTTTCAGAGGTAAGAAAGGAACTGACCCATTATTGGAAGACCCAATCAATTTATCCATGATTCACGTACAAAGACCCTGTTCCTATCACCCTCCTCGGGTCCGCTTCCCACTTACCAGATTCAGTCATCTGAACAATGAGTACAATGTACTCGAGTACTTCTTTACTTATCATTCTCCCAGCCCTTTGTGATTTCCCACCAATCAAAATCCAATCACGCTATTTGCTGACGTTACAGTAGTCCTCGACAATCCTGAAAGATCACTCCTTCCAAATTTAGTACCGAGAGCCTGGAACGGAAGATAAATAAAAGAAAAACAAGTTTCAAACGTCTGGATAAATAAAAGAAAAACAAGTTTCAAACGTCTGATGTTGTTGAAAAAGATTGGAGAGAGTCTGACGCAAGATCGGCGCCAAAGTGACGTCGTGTCAGCAGGAGTTTGTCTGGGGTACCCGAGTACAGGGGGCTGCTCACCAATCATTTTGTATCGTGGGGGTGAATCTTTAGGCGAGGAGGCAAGGGGAGAGAACTCGTGAATACCAAGCAATGTACAAAGTCATTCATGAAGATACAAATACAATGCCTTCTTCATCTGTTGTAATGGATAGCAAAGAATCTGTGAATGCCCCAAAGAGTTGCCAATGAAATATTCTTTATTCAGAAGGCATTTTTGGAATCCAACTCAAGGAACAATAACAGAGTGCTCTGATTGGCTACACTAGCAAGATGGCTCGCATTTCTCAGCGAGGAAGCGATAAACACTTTGCAATTAAATTCAGGACAACAGCCACTAGGAAAAATAATAGCTGGGAAATGGTATTTTGATTTTTGGCAAATCTGAGTTGATAGGTACTAAGGCACAAAAGTACCTACTCTAATTGATAATTCATTATGATATTTACAGATAACAGTCCAATATAGTTCCAAGTGCCTAACTTCAGTATAATAGCAACCAAAGATTTATTGGGAAAATGACATTCACGTTGTTGAGTTCATTGGGAATATTGACTTTTGTGACTGTTAGTTCAAGGTGCTCTATGCTCCTAATGATCAAGCTGCAATTAAACAATTATAGTCATAAGTTGGGTGTGTTTCTACCTCTGCTCAATTATGACTTCATGTATTGCATCTTATTGTTGAGCGCCTTTTTGACACTACTATAGATCATTGACAATGTTTATACATTACTTGACCTGGATGCAAAGTTCTCGTGTACATACTACTTTGAAAGATTAAAAACCCCGCAAAGCTGTGCTGAATTAGAAGTGAATATTCATTCTAAGAAGTAATAGGTCAGTCGGAACAATCACTCCGCTTCAATCTCCGCTTACCCGTTTCTTACATTCAGATTTCCAAAGAGATGATCTAAAGGGCAATGATGGTACATCTATATAAACCGCTACCTCGTTCTATTTTCTACTCTCTTAAAAGGTGTTTGAAGCGTACTCTTATAGCGCTTTCTATCAAATTGAAAACAAGGAGAGATAGCGTAGAAGAATACACTCTTTTACCTAATAATTATTCTTCAACGAAACCATACCGAATTCCTTCTCTCTACCACATTGATGCTACAAAAGTCTTGATCTCTTTTCTTGTCTAAGAGCTCCATTCTAGATCGCTCTCTTTACCGCCTTTTCAAGTCAACACATCAAGACCCTTCTTTGGTCCTGTCTTGCAGTCGTACTAAGTTTTTTTATTTATCTAAATTTACCCTTTGTGTACCAGGGCAAGCAGATCTGAGACTCACTGAACTTTACAGTTTAGCCAGCGTGAAAGGGTCGATAGCTAAGACTTGACCTTGCGACGCAGATAATATGTGATCAAAGTCTATAATGCCCAAACTAGTGTCTCTGATTCGCTGGTTTCGCTCAAAATCGGGCCGAATTGTACTCTTAACCAGGAGGTGATCTTTTCTACTGCTCTACTTTCGTATATCAGCCCATGAAGGGTGAGTTTGGAGAGGGAACGCCGATGGACTTGTGGCAGATAATACAGGCTCAGAGTTTTCAAATTATCTCCACCAAGCTTCTTGGAGAGTTCATAACGAAATGCTGGAAGCAGCAGTATACATATACAGGCGAGATGAGGGGGTATGTGGTTGCTGGTGACGACCCTTTCATCCAAGGATTCTATCTTGAGAATGTTGTGTGGGTTTTGTAATATCAATGGAGAATTATGACACTTCCAAGTGCGTTTTGCATCTTAGAGGCATGACGCAATTCAATCCGCTCTGGTCGTGATTCCACCCTTTATTACCTCCTATCTCGTAGATTTATGTGCTAAGCCTTTGCCAATTCATACGACTGGTGCATGGTCCAAGAAAAGTAATGTCGACGGTCTAAGCCGTCAACCAACCATCCCCCTTCGAGCCAATCCAAAAATAACAAAAGCTTTTCTGACGGCACGACACGCATATATTTACCAAAATGGAATTTGTTCCTCAGTCGTCATCTCAGACAGAAGAACTTTGTGTCTAGCTTTTCAAAGGTTTCACCGAGAAGAAAGTGCCGGGATGGGAATTCTGGTATCGAATTCTACATGAGCATTTTTTAATTTGTCCTAGACATAACAAAACTTAAGTTTAGGAGGGATTTTACCCTGTTCATCACTGAAGCTCTCCCGTAAACTTAAATTTTGTTATCCATAGGACCACAATCGATGGCAAAATTGCTCTTTTGGTTCTTGTGCAGCTGTGCTTGTTCATCTATGCTTGGCTATCTTTTCTTATCCATTATCAACCTTAAAAATAACTTTGTTTTATTTTTAGAAATTATTCATTCCTCGAAAATTTAGTCACAATAGATAATCCCAAGTAAAACGAAAAGTATTCCTTGTATCATACACGGGTATAATATGGAAGTACTAGTTATAGGTAATGCTTATATTTTGGTAATTCTTAGAAGGACTGCTCGGTTGTCGCTGGTGCCAAGAATGTTGTCGTTATCGGAAAGATTGTTCTGAAGACGTTCCTTAAAAGCCTTGAATCGACATCTCCGGTAGCGAGCGATTTGTACCCACTGTAGAGTAGAAGTGGGGCGTTTTCAGGCTCAATCAGGCTTAATTGCGCGCGCGCAGGGATCTATGGGTCGGCTCTCGCGTGCTGGGGCATGCTCTCAATTGCGCCCTTTTGAAGTCTGCCCATGGGCAAGGCTGGTTCAAAGACGGTGATCAGCTTTATTGAACCTGGTTTATGTTACGCTTTGGCGCCAAACGGCGAAAACAGCCGAGAGGCTTCAAGTTGGTCCTTGACTCTTTGCAAATTGCAGCATGTTGTTCATTGGGCACTTGTCATGAATGTAGGCGTGGCGCTACTGGATCTTTGAAGGCAAAACCCGTCAAAACTGCTACTCCAGTAAGTGTTCATGATTGTGGCCTCCTACTGGCTAGAAAGGAAAAAGATCGCTGAATTCTTGCGCCTTTTTTCGGTTGGAAGAGAGTCGCATTAAGCTTTCAAGACTAGAGTGGATTACAAAAACGCGATTCTGGCCATTGCTCGATTGTGTCCAAAGAACGAGACATCGCTCACTCCACTGTCCCACCAGCCCCCCCAGCTCTACTTCATCCCAGGTGACTTAAAAGTTAGAAGTACAGGGTAAAAAAGTCCCCGAAAAGGTTATATTTGTTTCGCCTGGGGTAAAGTAGTCGAGTATTCACAATAAGATGGACTGATGTCAAGAGGTTCCTAGTATAAATTAGAAGTCCTCCTCGCTCATCCAGTTTTCTGGCCACCCTTCTCATCTTCTCACTTCTGTCGTTTACTTTTTTCGTTCTTTTTTTCTTTCGGTTTTTGATTCTATTCAAACCGCTACATTCGTTTTGCCATTACAACTTTGATTCTCTCCTCACTTCTAAATCACTCATTTTCGACATGTTGGCTCCTAACGTCATTGCTGCTGCGGCAGTTCTTTCCACCCTCGTTGCGGGAATGCCTGTTGCCAACCCTGAGCCAGTTGGAACCTGGGCCAACGTCCAAACCCTCAAAAACGCCTTGACCGCTACTAAACCAGCTAAGCCAGCTCATCCTCCACAAGCGGCTGCTCCTATTGTCCTGTCCCCCGAAACTCCTAAAACTTTCCAAAATACTGACTCTTAACAGGCTGCAAAGGATTCGGTTAAGGTCAAGAATGCTATGGTAGCTACTAAAATACCCAAGGCTCCTCTCTCCGTCCGTGAAGCTTCTGTATATTCTGCAGAAACTCTCGATCTGTGGGCCAAACTCCTTAATACTGGACTCAAAGAATCAAAAGTATCAACCTCAGCCCCAAAGAGAACTCGCCCACGCCCAGCTGCAGATGTAGCTCCAGTTCCAGTTCCAGCTGCAGCTGCAGCTGCTCCGTTACCAAAAGCTCCTATCGCCCGTCGTGAAGCCAGCCCATCTGACCCAAAGGCACTTGATGACTGGGTAAGACTCGTCACAGCTGTCGTCAAATCCAAAGGAGGAAGTAGTTAGGTTCAGCACTCAAAGACTTCTACTCCTCAAACGGCCCAGTCGTGGTCACTATCGACAGTTCTACTTCGTTGGTCCGCTTTGCTACCAAGGGTGTGATTGGGGAGAGACTTGTGTGGAAATTCGCCAAGTACAAATTTCTGAAGGACAACTGAGCCAGGATGAAGTGCAGAGGTTGGATTTGAATTTTATTGAATATTGTACATATGTTATGACATTTTTTGTTGGTTTTCTCTTGGTTTTCTCATTTACTGTACTGGAAAGGGCTGTGTGGGGAACTTTTGAACTAGGCACCTTAGATACTGTTGCTTTAATGATAAGATAATGACTGGGACCTGAACTGAACCTTCCCGAATCAATATATAATCTGTGAATCAAAAAGGATAGCCGTATAAAATCCTGTGTAGTTGAAACTCTAAGACTCATGGTAGTTTGGGTAATGGAATGCTAGAAAGACTGGATATTTATTTGTATTCTCGGCTAACTTTAGGGCGGTAGATTACACTTACTGGTACGGGGTTGGGAATTAAGTGAGGAAAGAACATGAGTTTATTTTCACCACTAATAGTCTGCTCTATTTTGTCCTCTCTCCTCATCTAGGTAATATATGTGGGCTAGATAGAGAACTCGCTTATCTCCTCTTCCTCCACGGGTACGTTTGGATTTTTAGGCTCGTCATATCAACTTTTAGTCTTAGAAGCTGTTCAGATCTACTCGCGATAGGTTCAATTTTGCCTTTTAACACAAATAAGCTCTAGAGTGGCCTTGTTTCAGAGAAATATTACTCAAACAGGAAATCGCAAGCCTAAAAATCGAAACTTACACATTTGTAGCAACGAGAAGATATAAACAGATACAACGGGTTTTCGGATTATAATTTTCGAAGATTTCTAGAAGGTAGAATGAGCAAAGCCGTATTACTGTATATACTCTACTATCATGCGTCAATACTTCCTCTATTAGACCTAATTGACCTAGTGGCGGCTGAGGGTTGGCCATGGGAGTCTTAGGTACGTATCAGGATGAAGACTTTTGTTCATGTTTTCCTACTATTAGTGGCAGTTGAATCAACCCTGTAGTCAGTGAGTCGATTGCAATTATGTCAACTTCATTTTCGATTTCATCGTATTTGTTCTTGAAAGGATCAGATGGCACTGTTCAGAATCACTATAAAGCCTTCATGTCTGGCTCCAGTCCCTGGCCTAGTACAGCAAAAGCAACACTTACAGCGCTCTCTACAGTTCAGGTCGTATTTAGAAGATTCAGTAGAGTTCTACTGTGATCATACACTTCAGCGTAATTGGCAAATTACTACAACGGCTAGCTTGAAACCCAACTAGAGCGCCTCATTTTATTCCTCCTCTAATATCATGGGAACTATACAGTTCCAGTCTCCTATACAGTTCCGTGTCTCGCAGTGCAGTCTATCTACGCTCCTACTATATTCACTCTCTCAGAGCTTACCTCGGCAATACCCTCAGCCCCACGCACTCGAACGATAAATCAATAAACAAGCAAATCCTTGGCATCTTTCCTTTGTCATATATATGCTCTGCTAACTCAGCGGTAAATGTGTGATCTAGTAACTCAGCTGAAAGGCTTAGTCTAAGAGTACCGACTATAAACTGCTCCGTCTAGGCACTACGAAATCTGCTACTCTGTACGGGGTGAAAGTGAGATGTACGAAAGTAGGACACGCCAGCCTGCGACTAGTCTTCAAGCGGCCTGACAGGGGAAAGATGTAGGAGATGACAATGAGGCAGCGGTATGGCCCGCTGAAGAGAAATCCTGAACTTTTGCCATTTTCTTATACGGTTTTTGGATTTTTTTTGGTGGGAATAAATGCGAGCAGGCGTTGCGTGGAGTGGTTTTTTTGCAAGGAAATTGATTATCGCGTTTGGGGAGTGCGCGTGGCTAATCGTGTTTGGGGAGTGCGCGTGGCTAATGTTGACGGTAGGTGAGTGAATTGGAGAAGTACTCGGGTACATGTAGGACTTGACGGTTGGATGAATTAAGCGAAACAACCAACGAACCATTCACTCGCTTAGCTGGCAAAGACTCATATTAAAGCTGGCACTACGAGACTAGTCATAAGTTTACTATTTACGAAAAACTACCAGGGAATCAATGATGTTTTGCACTTGGTAATTTCTATCAAACACTAACCAACATGACCAATCTGTGGGAGTTTCCTTCAAGTAACGAGTCCGCTGAAGGAATATAAAGCTGTCCGCTGTTTATGTAAGCTCAGTTCCAATGACATCATCGCCTCTCCCCAAGCTCAGATATATACTCCTCATCTCTTCGTCGTGTTTCTCAGTAAATTTGTTTTTCCCTTTGCCGCGACTCTGTAACGCTCATATACCGTCTACAACAACAGCGGCTTCCCGGATTCTACGCGGCTACGCCATGGTAGACTGATAAGCAGTTTTATCTGTACCAGGAAATAGTTCGTCTGAAGACTCTAAACAAGTGGGCCAAGAAAGTTAGAGACAGCTGAAAACAGAATACGCTCGTGCCTCCCGCTGTTGTGGATCCCTGTGTGGAAAGGCACCACCGAGTATTTTGTCTTAGCGTAATTACACGTGCCTAAGAATAATCGGTGCGCATAAAATATAAGCATCGCCAATGCCGCAATGTGCTGCTTTATAAAAACCTACGAGCAGGCTGATTTACGGTGCCGTGGGTTTAGTATCATAAGCCCCCAGAAACCTTGATCTCAGCCACTGGACAGGTGTGGTTGAGATGGAAAATAGAAATGCCAAGGGCTTCGAGAAAAAATTAGACTTCTTTATCTGAAGATCACACAGTTCCTATTCTTAGGAGTGTCACGATCGGGAGTTATCGACTCATGAATTTGCCTGCGTGAGGATTATTATATAACTACCAGAGGTTCCAGTTGAAAATGTTTCTCACCCACCTTCTTCACTCTTCTCTTCCTCACCCTTCTTTTCTTGCATTTTTGCATTCTTTTTTTCATTCTTTCATTCTTACACACTCGCTTTATTTTACATTCCACATTCGTTTCTAAAGACACTCGTTAATCGTTTTTCAAAATGCAACTTCTTAACTTCTCAACCGTCGTCCTTCTTGCATCCGCCTTGTCGGTCACTGCTCTTCCAACTCCATTGGAGGGCCAGACAGGTACCGTCGCCGCTCGAACTGTCATCACAGGAGGGGCCATCTGGCTTCCATCGCATCTTCGGATCCCACCATTCAAATGGCCCGCCCCTAAGGCCCCCAAGCCCAAGGTCAGTCGTCGAGAAGTAGAAGTCTCCGACGACCTTGACCATGAGGTCTCATTGATCGATGATGAAGAGGTCCGAGCAATCAACAACGACGTTGACAATGATCTCACGATGGTCGAGGATGACTACGTCCCAAGAGACCCCAACGGCCAACCCATTCCCATTGCCAAGAGAGCCACCACCCCAGGAGCATTACAAGCTGCTATGGACAAAATGAAGCACCTCAAGCCCAAAAAGGGAGAAGAGAAGTACGGACTTCGAGGCGCACACTGGATCGGCAACAAGAAAGTGACAAAGTGGGGAGCCGAGCCAAAGCCAAAGAAATCTTGGAACCCTTTCAAGTCCTCCAAGCCTAAGGGCCCAGTTTGGATCAACAGCAACAACCTCCCAAAACAGAAAGAATTCAAGCCTTACGTTCCAAAGTTCCAGAAGTACAACCCTTTCAAAAATGGAATGCTTGGTGGTAAGAAACCTGCTGCCGCTGCTCCTGCTGCCCCAGCCGCCGGTGCTGCTCCTGCCGCTGCTGCTGCTCCTGCCGCCGCCGCTGCCCCTGCCGCCGCCGCTGCCCCTGCCGCCGCTGCTGCTCCAGCTGCCGCCGTCGCCATATAGAAGCGAGACATCTAAAGCTTTGCTTTGGTGGTGGCGTTATGGGATATTGGGCGTTTGATACATGGGTATACTGGAGGGTTCTTGTTCTTATTCTTATGTTCTTTTTTGTTGGCTCGAGTAATGAGGATCACGAGAAGGAAAGGTTGGGTTCGTTAATGAATGAGCAGAGATTCAGAGAAGAGAATCAGGGGTTGAGGAGAGGGAGGAGGAGTTTGGGAGTTGACGTGAAGCTTTGAGGTTTAGATTTATATCTATGTCACAAAAAAATAAAAATAAAAATTCTTTAAAAAAGATATATCCTTACCCGCATTTGAATGTGAACAAAATATTTAGATTGTCTTTTGTTGGTGGTTTTTTTATCAAGTCCCTCTTTTCCACTCGCTTAGGTCTGAATACGGCTATTCAGACTGTCAGATCCTTCAAAAAGCCAGGATTTCCAACGCCCTTCATCGACACCAAAAAAGAAGTATAGTGCCAATGCCACGTTTCCAACGCCCTTCATCGAAACCAAGAAAGCAGCGAACTGCTCTGAAACCTTTTCCAAATACACCGAATCTCTGTGGAAAACGGAATAGTAAGATTACATTTTAAGTATCACAAGTTACACCAGCAAACCACAAGTACCTACCCGAGAGACGAGAAATGAGAAATATGTGGGAGGAAAAATTGATGAAATTTGTGGAAGCATGGATAAGGGAGTTGAGTGAGATAAAAGGGGGATGACGAGCGAGATGTAGATGTGATGTTGTTGTATTGTGGAGAATTGGGGGGGCAGCGGATAGAAAGAAATATCTGGTAGAGAGAGCAAGAGAGATAAAAACAAGCATAAACATTCATTCATTAGGGATATCTATTATTCTACCAATTTACTTCAAAAAATCCCACCTACCCAATATAAACCGGCATCTTACTATCCCAATACTCCGACGGAAGCGGCGCAACATTACAAATCATCACATGACACCTCTGCCAACAACACGCCCTAAAAATCATCGTAAACCACGCATCCTCAACCTCGCGCTCTCCTATTCTCCCACCATGTTGTTTCACCACCCGTCTGAGAACCTTGGGTAAATCCCTAAAGTAATCCTCCATGCTGGCAATATGTCGCCAATTGAGGTCTTCGGACCAGAGACCCGTGTTGACGGATGGAGGTGGCTCGTCGGAGTCGGCGGGTAGAGCGGCGCAGAGGATATGTTCGATTACTAGACGCGCGTAGATAACTTTACTTTCTTGAAGGGAGGCCGTCATTTCGGTGTGATAGCCGATTAAGAGGTCGCGAAGTTGCATTTTGCTAGTTTGAGTTTGGGAGTCTCCGTCGAGGAAGGCGGAGTACCATAAATCATCGTATTCCTGACAGTTGATACGTAGACAGTATCTTAGAAGGAGTTCCAATTGTGGACTCACTTCTGCGCCTCTCTCAGAGACTAATTCTTCGAGCTTCTTGGTGAAAACTTGGAATCCGGCACGAGATGAGGTGACGCCGGGATGAAAGGTGTTGGGTGCGGGTATACGATCCATCCATCCAAGTGTTGGACGAGGAATAACGAGTAACCGAGAACACAGAGGGAGTAAATCGTTGAACCCGCGTATGAAGCTCCGCTCACCCTCTTTATCCATTTCGGATTTGACATAGAGCATCATCGGCTCCGTTCGATCCCAACTACTCCCATGTTTCGAGAATAAATGTGTGAGACTTTGAACAAATCCATTGAAAGAGCCGATATTAAGATCGAAATCTAGTTCCCCAAATAGAGCAGGGTCGAATTCGACAAGTCCAAAGCCTAGTTTATCGGCTTGGACGACGGGAGCGTAGGAGGAGTTGTCGTTTTTGTTTCGTGCTGTGAAGGAGTATTGGAGTATGATTCCCAGTGATCTTGCAATAGAAGAGGTGAAAACGTGACCATTGCCTTCCGCTCGCATGGATTCTCCAGGGTCGAAATCTTTCCATACCATGCCGAGTCTTCGACCCATTATAGCAACGTCAGAGACAGTGGTAGTTGCCATTGGTCTAAGCGAATCGGTAGGCATAAAATCCCACGACTTCCGAACAAATTCGATCGTTGGTAGAGAAACTGAGGTTGGTCGAGGTCCAGCATGTTGTATAAAATCCTCCACAATATTCCCACCCTGTCGATGAAGATGGGCGAGAAGAGGCACCCAGCAACAATGATTATCACTATTGTAATAATCCCACGCCTTACTATCATCCCAGCCCGGAAACGTCATACTGGCGTCTAGGTTCGCGGGGGAATTTGTCAGAGCTACCTCCCCACCAACCTCTCCGTTCTTTGGTAAGCCCAGAGGGGTTCGATATATGATGCGTGGAATCGTAAAATAGGTTTCGAATCTGAATTCTGCCCATCGCCATCGAAGTCTGGTTTTTTGAGCCCAGAGACCCATGACTGAGGACTGACAACGACGCCATCCATCTGCTGTTGCGAGGTAGGCTTGGAGGATTTGGCCAAAGGCGGCTACGAGAGCAACGAGGGAGACTACAAGAGCAGCGACGGCAACAGAAAGTTCACTCATGATTGATTGATTGAATTGATTGATGCTCTCAGCTGTACTCAAGAGTATAACTGAGAAATGGGGACTATATAACTCGGATTCAACTCCTCAAAGCCCATCTGTTCAGCGGGCGCAGCAATGAGTTCCACTCAATGCATCGCTCTCAATTGTGATATGTATGAAAGCCAAGCAAATCTCGATATAGATTTACGAACCTCAAACATATCTGCTTCTTTAATTAAATCCTGACGGGCGGTGACTCGGTGGTGACGGCGCAGGAGACGTCTCAAGGATTTGCAGGTTGATCTTCGGCAGCCAATGAGAGCGTCAATGAGGATCCAATTGAGAAATAAACATATCGTAAAACCAGTTTGTTTGAGAATATCAAGAGACTTGAGATTAGAATGAAAATCCATGAATCATTCACCACGAAGCTGGAGATATAGCCCTACTCCATATAGAGGTGAGGTTGATGCTGGCTAGTTGATGCAGAGCCCAGGTGAATATGTCAACGTTAGGCACAAAAGCGGGTTTTCCAGGCCTGAGGCACCCCAAAATGGTCAAACTCAAACTTTCACGTGACAAGCTGTCAACATTAATTATGTTTCCCGACTTTCCTCCGGCGCTAGTGGGAGAGCCCAGGTATATATAGTCGACCTCCCTCCCACCGAAATCCTTTTCTTTTTCTCTTTAGCTCTCTTTGCCTATTGGCTTAGATCAAGTGTAGTATCTGTTCTTTTCAGTTTAATCTCTGAAAGTTGTCCACGGGCAACGCAAAGATTATACTTATTTTTGTCCCTCAGGGAGAGACCGCCAGGCTTGCCTGTGTCTCTTCCTACTGTGTTCTCGGTATTACACTGCCTCCGAGTAACGCGACACCTCTTTTCATTGCCATGTTGGGTTCGTCCTGCATCGTGAAGAAGAGCTCAGTGGTTTGGATGATGAAATGTATGGGATAGGATGAGTGCTGTGGTGGTAGAGGTGCGGAATGGGATCTTCCAAGGACGGAATGAGGTTGCGAATCGAGGTCAAAAATGAGGTTATCGCGAAGCACGAGTGCGGCGGCACAACATGATTTCAGGTCGATCGCGCGGGGCAAGGTTCCATACTTCACGTCATGATAACACTCGCGGTATCTCGATGGCCGTGAACGACACAAAATCGGAGGGGGCGTCATTAATTCATCATCATACTACGTACTCTTGACGGCATTCGGAGATCTTCACGATGTCAACTCATTGGGGTTGAGGCTTGATGGCTCTGGCTGTAAGGTACGAGTACTCGAGTAGCCTTACGTGAACCTTATCGCTGCTGTCTCTGGCCAACAACACACGCTTGGAACACAGAGGAGAGGTACTCCGTCCAGAGGCTGTCAATGTAGGTAACTTACATAGGTACCTATGTCGCATCCATCACATGCATCTCTATCTACGGAGTAGGTATGGGCGTAGCTGGAGATACTCGTACCTAGGTAGGCTAGGGGAGGTAGGGAGGTAGGTAGCCATTTTCATGTACTCGAGTACAGATCCTACCTACTCATAGGTATTGAAATCAACCTCCTCCGATACTCGAAACTGCTCCTTCCGTCTCGGGCCTCATCCAAAGTATCTCCTTCCGTCTCGGGCGGCCCTTCATTCTCGCCTCCACCAAGCAAAACCCGAACGTGCAGGTGTACTTGGATACTTGAGTATAGGTAGAATTACAAATACTGATATTGATTCCTTTAATATTTCTCCTCGTCCCATCCACTAGAGTGCTGACCAAGGGCACGCCTCCACCCCCGCAATCCAACGTTCGACCCCCGCCGTCCCCGATATGAATTTGCCGGCAGACGGGAGAGTCCAGATCTTTCTGGAATTTGGGTCTGGTCACTGGTCACGTAACGCTAGGCTAGGTACATCAAGAATCCTTCGAACAAGCGACTGTCCCGACTCCCAACTATCCACCAACAAGCCATCGAAGCAAGCAATTCGCGCAAAAAAAAGGGAGACATTATATCTGGTACTTTCCACCACAAGACCAGGGAACACTGGCCCGAAACAACCGATCATGTCTTTGCACACATCACATCCACGGATGTCCTATGACTTTCCCGAAACTGTTGATTCAATGATTCTCCGAATGGTAGGTACCGCAACCACCCCAGCTGCAGGTTAATTATGCTGCATGGAAATGGTTAGCAGAAGAGGAAAACGGGTATTAGGGTATATGATAAAATTCTATAGCTCCCTCTTTGGGCTGCTGACACATTATTATACAATCGAAAGGTTCCAGAATCAGACCTTTCTCCCAATGGCTTGCTCACTTGGAGCTGTTGAAGGCCTCCGGAAGAAATCCCCCCGTCTAATGCTTTCTCCACCATCCCCAAAGCCTGCCGTCCATGTGAGCTCCCAATTTAATTATCCGCTCCCCTGACATTCATCCTTGCCCTCATTTTTGAATGCCTCCGGTCTTGTGTCGCCTTGCTGTCAAGGACCCTGGTAAACCAGATTTTTTCCATCGGACGTGGTACAAGGACTTGAATTTCTGCGTGGCGGTATGCACACCCCCCCTACAACCTTTTTACAACATTCCGCGGGGATTTTCTATGTCTCTTTTGATCCATTGGACTCGTTTGGGACGTGTGCAGATTCACCGGGTCTAGGTTGGGTTCTGGTTTTGTAATTAGGGTTGTGATTAGATGTGATAGAGGCGTACTCGGTAGAGCATACGTGCATTTGGTAGGACGAGGACAGTGAATATTACCAAGTTTTTTTCTTCTTGGGACTTTTGAGGGGAGATGGCCGGTGGGAGGGTAGTATTCACTGACTGATTGTTCACTACTGAGAGTACTGGAGGCGTTTGTCTAGGTGGGCACCGTGGGAGGGTGAATGTGAGAGGGTGGATGTATATAAACAGGCGGAGTCACTTGGAAGGATCTACATAAACTTTACAAATCCAGACTTGATTCCATTCCTACAAACAAATACATCCAACCTACATCCGTCAAAGACAAAACCACAACTTCTCAAACCACAAAATACCAAACACCAAATACCGAATCCTAAAACAATCTCAGAAACCATGCCTCGATTCTCCCTCACCATCCTCCCCCTCCTCCTCACCCTCATGTAAGTACCCCACAATCCACAAATTACAATCCCCAGTGTATATCAGAACTAAACTAATACTAATACTCCACTCCCAGACTCCCCTCCATCTCCGCCCTCCTCCCCCGAGCACCACCCCCCTTCAAAGTAGCAGTCCTCCCCTCCACCGACATCCAACAACCCCTCTACTTCACCTCCAACCAGGGAACCTGTACAACCACCAAGACGGAATCACCAATTTGTCAGATCAAACCTAATGGAAAGTAAGTTTTTCCCCTCTTTTTTTCTTGTGGGTTTTGATTTGTTGTTGTGTTTATATTTTTATTTGTATTTTTTATTTGTTATTATTTGAGGGGAATGCAAGGATGAGGAGAGAGGGGCGGTATGATGATGAATGAGATGAGGGGTATATACAGTCTGTCTGTACAATCTGTACAAACCCCTCGGATGTGGAGGTGGAGGTGGAGGCGGCTCCCACGATATAATGATGGGATAAGCCCGGCCACAATTTTTTGGTATCCCCTTACCCATCATCTCAACCCGGCTTTGTATTCCCCATGGCTGCTGGAGATAGGAAGTTAAAGATCTGACATACCACTCCCATCCCATGCTCACCCACCCCACCCCTCTTTCTTTCCGACGGGTAACTTGTGATGCGTTGCACCTGACGTCTGCATCCACTACAGTAACCTAGGGCTCTCTCTCTCTCTCTTCCCATCCAACCATCCAACCATTCACACAAAAAACCGCACGTCCCGTTCCCCATCTCTATCACCACCGCTCTGCTCACTCACTCCCTCCCACAAATCAATCCACTGACAAAACACACACAGGTTATTCTGCGGCGATTACACACACCCCCTAGGTCTGGATTTACTCGCTGCCCCCGGCGACCTCCTCGCTTCCGTCCTGGCACCTTGTTCCGGAGCCTGTGATACAGCAGCTTCCATCCGTTTGAACCCTCAGACGCTGATTGTTGAGTAAGTCGTCTCGTGACTCTCCTTTCCTCTATTACGATTCGATTCGAAAGAGGTCGTGACTAACTAACAACACAACAGGTGGCCCGGCGTAGAATTCTGGTACCTCCCCGTCACGCAGCAAATCTGGATCGCGAAGGCGGGTGTCAATTTACCGGTTGAGATACCCGTTGCTGCTGTCAAGGCGCAGTTAAAGGCGTTATTTAGTTAGGGTTGTTGAGTTCGTGGATGTGTAAGTGAGTGGGTTGGATTGGAAGTTGGTCGGTGAGAAGTAGAATGGGACGGTCGTTTGATGATGATTTTTTTTGATTTTGATGTCGATACCCTTCATGATGGGTGGATACCTTTAGGCGCTGGAGTAGGAACCTAACTACTTTCTGAGAACTTTGATTTTTTCCATGGGATTTGTATGTACCTTACTTAGTCCTTAGTTGGGAATGGAAAGAACTACAAACCTATTGAGTATTTACATGAAAATTCTTGGATGTATTTGAATGTGAAGGTTTTGTGGACAGTATGATGTCTATTGTACTACAAAACTCGTGTGGATATCTATTTCTAACGCTACGACTTGATCATGAAGATCTATGGTTGCAGTCAGAATTGGTCAACAGAAAATAGGAGAGGGTTGGTGGACTTACCTGGTTCAAAGATGCTACGTCCATACTAGCCAATCGTTTCTGTGCTATATTTCTCGCACGAACGGCATGTCTACCTTGCATCATAGGAGTTGATCGACCGCTAGAAGGCGCCGTGACAAGTACAGAAGGCGTACTTTCCTTCGTGCTGGTTCCGGAAGAGGAAGATTCGTCGCTTTTGCTCTTTTCTCGTTTTGATTTCTTGGATTTAGATTTTGTTGATCCATCCTCAACCTCCAGTTTGGCCTTCTTCTTCTTCTCTTTTCGTTCTCGCTTGGCTTCCCTTTCTTGTTTTCGCTCCTTCTTTTCTCTCTTTCGTCTTTTACTTTCTGATTCATCCGAGGATTCGTTGGATTCTTCGACTGCTTCTTTGGGTTTTCGCTCCTTTTTGGATTTCTTGGATAATTTGATGTCGCTCAGAGCGGCTACCACTTCTTGTTCCGGTCGGGATTCGGATTTACTCTTCTTCTTCGACTTCTTGACATTGACAGCCACAACTTCAGGGGCGTTCTCCACCAAAGCCTCAGCCTTTCGCTTTTTGGACTTCTTAACCTCTTCAACCTCCACAGGCTCCTCTTCCTCTGCTTCAGAAGAAGAGTCAGAATCGCTAGAGTCACTCCCGTCCTCCAACTTCCTAACCCTCTCGGCCTCCCCATCAATTAATAACTGAATCTTATCACCCACCAAGAAACCCCCCTTCACGAATCTGATACTCCCCCATTTTCTCTCCGTATACAACGCTCTCTTCAAATCATCTCTACTCTTCTGCTCCTTCTCAATTTCCAACTCATCCTTCCCATTCAAGCGTCCAAGAATATTTTTGAACACGTCGAGACCGGTGCATTCTCCATGACCTACACCACTTCCAATCTTCGCCCCCAGACCGAGATTGTCGTCTTTGAGGGTGACTCGGATATGCGATGCGTTCGCAGCGGTATGGAATTCAGCGTGCGCAGCGTCTTGGGCGCCGAGGTATTGACCTGGTGTCCAACCTTGGGAGGTCATGATTTTGTGACCGAAGGATTGGGTGTCGTTCGTCCATGTTGTATTGTTTGGATCGTGGGAGAGCTTTATACGTCTTGAAATTTATTAGTTTTACTATAAACCAATGTGAAAGAGAAATGCGACATACTTTTTAGGGCCTGCGAGACCCATATTTGCGGTGTAGGGGGTGTTGGTGGACGAGTTGTAGAAATAATCTTGAAGTTCGTTATCGAGAAAAGATTGTAGTTGCGCTGGACCAAAATTTTGGTGGAGCACGGTCCCCTGTAGCGGGCTCGCTTTCTATTGGATGGTTTCTTCTATACATCTCCCTAGCTCGACTTTCCTCTTTCCTTCAACCCACCACTTTACACCATTGAGAAACTTCATATTCCTGGAACTATTAGGCTGGATTTGAAGTGAGCAAAAGAGATTTTACGGATCCAGGAAAAAAAGTCATTCCCAGTCATGGCTCCTCAAGGTCGAAAAAGCTTGCCTGCTCAGCCAGCAGCCCAGAGCGACTCTGATGAAGACCCCAGCCAACCCAGCCAAGAGGATATAGTCAAGAAGGCGGAAAACATTCTGGCTCAGGTATTCCGAGCTAATATTGGAATTATAAGGGGGATTCCCTAACGAGTTCAAAACAGGGCAAAAAACGCCGTGAGGCCAAACGCAAGTCAATTGAAGCAGAGCACAGCAAACGCGTCAAGGAAGTCAGAGCTAAGATAGAGAATCTTTACGCGGTTAGGAAGAACAAAGTGTGAGTTATTTCTCGCCTGTTTCCTCCCGCTAAGATATTCTTTTCTTCAATCTAAACATTTTGGCTTGCCTTTTTGAACCTCAAACTCACGTTTCACTCATGACGAGCTCACCACCATTCCCCTTTTCTTCAGACTTTCGTGCCTTTCGTTGATATACTTTCAGTTCCAGACTTCAATCCAACCACTGGGAGAGACTCGAAGCACTAAACAATAAGCGTGAAGCTCTCGAAAAAGCCATTTTGAGCAGCATGGAGACGATGCAAAATCACAACATGATTGTCGGTGGCTACATCACCCATATACTCAACGGACGTTGTGGAGAAGCCAAAGACATGGTCGAAATTTGCGAAGACGTTGGAGGAACCAGAATTGAAGGTAAATATTGCATCAAAAAACACTGTCGTAAATCAAGCTGATTCCGAAACAGGCCCACACGAGGGAAAGGAAAATGTCATCAGCGAAGTTGAAAAAGTATGAAACGGATGAAAAATATCGCTACGCAATACTTGCTATACACTTACACCATGTACCACTAACATCCAGGGAGAGGCGTTTTCAGGTGGGATCGATGGAATATGGATGGAAGATACCCCTTATGACCTAGCTTAGCAAATTATCAGCTCTTCAAGAGAGAAAAGAAAATGGAAACTCAAATGATTACTGTTCCTCCATGTATAAGGATGATTCCAATATTTTACAAACCAAGTAATACACACCCTCTTATTCCAGAGTCATACCTTCCCAAACGCCGGCTAATACAGAAATCCATATTTCAAGAAATCAAAACCCCCTCTCCTTCTTCGCGCCCCATCCAGCCATCTGACCCACGCCCCCAATCCATCCCAATACCGTATCAACCAAGACTTTGATCATCCCCTGTCTCTTGTTCTTCCCATCCCCACCACCCATCCCAGGAGCCTCACTGCCCATCGTAGGCAGCACATTGTCGCCCGCGGAAAGGGAGACAAAGAGCGCGAATGGAACAAGCCAGACGCAAAGACCAAAATAAGACGCGATTTCGGTGAACGTCGGCATGTTGACAATGTCGTATCGTGAACGAGGGGCGGCAAGGTGTGGGTTTGAGAAGTGTGTGAACCAGACGTAGTGGTTTAGGAGCACCAATACTGTATTTCTGAATTAGTCCCCGAGTTTCTTCTATCTAATGATTCGGAAGGGCAGGGTAGGAATATAGCATACCACAGGAAGTCACAAACAGAGGGTCGCTCAGCTGTACAATGGGGAATTTCCGCATGTTGCCTAGATAAACGATATGCGAGACGACGCTCAGGAGGGAGAGCTTGAAGGGGAAGCCATCGACGAGGCAGAGGAGGATTTGAATTGCGACGACGAGGTATATTAACCGAGTGAGGAGTTTCTTGGCGATGACAGTGTGTTCTTCTACCAGTTCAGAGAGGTAGTAAAGTCCGGATGCTATTTTGCAGACCAGTATTAGCTATGCGCTCGTAAGAAGGGGACTCTTGGGAGCTTCTTACCAATAGCAAGAGTTAGGAAGCCAAAGCCAAAAGCTAGGCCAATGTAACCGACGAGAGGTAAAATCCACATTTTGCGAAAGAGTTATTTTATGGTTATCGAGGGTGAAGCATGGTTTTTCTCGAGACGTTTGGGGGGCTCTTGGGAGTTCTGTCCAGACCATCCAATTCCCCGGGTCGCGGTTGTGAGAGATGTGGCAGAAATGACGGTGCCAGGGGCCGCCGACCCCACAAAAAAGTTCAAGACTTGAACGGATTTGCGATCGGCAGACATTTCACCCATAACCAAATTGTCGCAAACCAGCCTCAACGCCCAAAACACCTCAAATACCTCTCTGAATCAGCGATCAGTATTCTGCCACATAATTGAATCTATCTGCTTCCGCAGAAAATAAAGCGCAACCATGTCCCGTCCAGAAGATACACTGTACGAACCTCCCCCTCCCCCTCCCCCTCCACCCCGCACATCCAAGTAAAGTACTAATCCGCAACAGCCCCCCAGATCTCCACTACAATGACACCGAAGCACGAAAATATACAACCTCATCCCGGATCCAAACAATTCAAGCTTCCATGACGCACCGCGCCCTCGAACTCCTCGACATCTCTTCCCCATCTATGATCCTTGACATAGGCTGCGGCTCAGGACTCTCGGGAGAAATTCTCTCCTCGATCGACCCGGCGGACGGGGGACCACACATCTGGGTAGGAATGGACATCTCCGCCTCTATGCTAGATGTCGCATTACAAAGGGATGTAGAAGGGGATTTGATGCTGGCGGATATTGGCCAGGGTCTTCCTTTTCGAGCGGGTACATTCGATGCTGCGATTTCAATTAGTGCTATCCAATGGCTGTGTAATGCCGAGAGTAGCGAGGTCTCCTCAACCGGACGATTAACAAGATTCTTTAACGGGCTTTATGCTAGTCTAAAGAGAGGGGGAAGAGCGGTGTGTCAATTTTACCCGAAGAATGAGCAGCAGAGGACTATGATTAGTGGTGCTGCTATTAAAGCTGGATTCGGAGCTGGTATTTTGGAGGATGACCCGGGAACTAAGAATGCAAAGTTGTATTTGGTTTTGACTGTCGGTGGATCGGCGGAGGAGGGCGCGGGTGGAGATATTACTGGGGTTGTGAAGAACCTTGATGGTGTAGATGTTCTGGATGCTAGGAGGAAACATAAGGAGAAGGGAAGAAAGGATATCAAGAAGGGTAGTAAAGCCTGGATATTGAATAAGAAGGAACAAATGGAAAGGAAGGGGAAGGTGGTCAAGCATTCTTCGAAATATACTGGAAGAAAGAGAAATATTGCCTTTTAGAGGCGGGAAAAGATCTGATAGCTTTGGGGCGGCGTTTTGTTTGGCATGGAAGGCGTCTGGTAGAATTATGAATTACGATATCCTCATGATAAGATTGGAACTTATTGAGAAGATCTATAGCAAACGCTGTAACGTTGAAACGCAGAGACGGAGGACACTGAATAATTTCATGCTCAGGATAAGCAGTGAATTGGAAGGGTCCATTGCTTAAGTAATTGGTTGGGGTCGAGATTTCCAACAGCCACGGGAAGTGACCATTTGGGTTTAAGTCAAGAGCACGTTACATCCTCGTAGTATGCTTTATATGGTCAAGGTTTCCAACGGATATATATTTTCACCAGTTTGAGCGCCTTATGCAGTAGAATACACCAGTCTAATTGACCTCTATTGCCCTTAATACAATTCGCATTTCTTCATTTAACCTGCGAGCTCCATCTTGTCCAATACCGCCCTTGTGAATTGGTTTGTGCTGCTAGCACCTCCCATATCAGCAGTTCGGACAGTTCTAGTGTAATGTCAGCATTGTTCCATATATGAAATGTTGAGAATGATTCTTACCCCTCAGCAATCACATCGTACACAGCCTTGGAAATTCTGTTGGCATGCTCGTCCAAACCAAGATGTCTCAGAAGCATGGATCCGGAAAGAAGCATAGCAGTTGGGTTGGCTTGGTCCTTGCCCTTAATATCCAGACCTACGTGACGGCATCCAGGCTCGAAGACAGCAACTTCACGACCCATGTTGCAACCAGGAACAACACCTGGACCACCAACAAGTGCAGCTCCAACGTTGGACAAGATTCCTCCGTACAAGTTGGGCATAACCATAACATCAAATTGCTGTGGTCGAGAGACACACTGCATGGATGCGTTATCGACAATCATATCGTTGGTTTCCAAGGTGGGGTATTCCTTAGCAACATTGTTGAAGGTGTTTCGGAAAAGACCATCTGCCAGCTTCATAATATTGGCCTTGTGGATACAAGTGACCTTCTTGCGGTTGTTAGCCAAGGCGAAAGCGAAAGCGAACTTTGCAATGCGCTCTGACTTTGCGCGGGTAATAATTTTTAGGGACTCGACAACGCCGGAGACTGATTGATGCTCAAGACCGGAGTATTCACCCTCAGTGTTCTCACGGATAATGCAGAGATCAACGTTCTCATGGCGAGTCTTGTAACCTGGGATGTTCTTGATCAAGACTACTGAAGCGTAGATGTCCAGCTCTTGTCGAAGTGCAACGTTGAACGATTGGTGACCCGATCGCTCGACAGGTGTGTGCAAAATACCCTTCAATCCCAACTTGTTTCTCTTCAGCGAAGCGATCGATTCCCGGAAAAGGTCGTCTGTAACTTTGTTGCCAGTTTCTAAACCTGATACGTCGACTTGCTCCCACTCAACTGGTACATTGTCTGCCTTGAAAACAGTCTTGACAGACTCTGCGACTTCAGCTCCGATACCGTCTCCAGGAATCAGGGTAACAGTGTACTTTCCACCATATTTGGTGGGTTTAAAAATATCGCTCTGGATGGTTGCGAAGGATCGCGATGGAGCTTGGGCGGATCGTAGAAGGCTCTGATAAGAAAGGTGGTGTTAGCGCCATTGCCATTGGCAGTTGGGAGGGGTGGGAACGTACCTGCGCCGACCGGACTGAGCTACGGGTCAACATCTCGAATAATTAGGAGGGGAGTTTGTAGGTTTGTTTGGAGGTTGTTGTGACAGGGAAGACTGCGAAAAGAGGCAATTTGGACCTTTGGGGCATGTGGTAAGGTTTGCTTTCCGTTCCCGATCTCGCAGTTTTAACCGGAGACTTGGCGCTCCCCCTCCAGCCGAGGTTGCGGATGGTTTCATATCTGAAGTTCTCAGTATATACCAAGTACATTGCAACAATTCACTCTCCATCGCTTGCTGCGTACGGAGTACTGCTGGAGTGATTGTTCTTTATTATTAGGACAGTTCTCCGGAGCATTTGCGAGTGGTTGCGCAAGGATCAATGAGAAGAGCGGGGCAAATTTGGTAGGAAACCTTTAACCACTTACTCGTTATTCCTTCTTTCTGAATTGAGTTAAGGGATCAACCGATAAACTCTTGTCTCTAGGGTGATTATCTCAATTGTCCCAGTTGATTTTTGATCTTTTTGTACAACGGATCTCGTGGTACATAGATGTCAAAATCAGCCTAGTGTTTTTTACCTACCCTAAGATGGCGCCGTCAGAAATTTGGTCTCTTTTTCTTGGATGGTGGTTATGGAATCGGTCTTTCGATGTCTAAAATCCAGTGGGGTCGTTTTGTAACTTCTATCTCATTGGATTGGACCAACACTAGTATGCTCTACGTATCGGAGTTTCCCATTGCATGCGTCCTATTGAGCGCCATTATTGGCATAACTGGTAATAGCCTTTTGAAGGTCACGCTGTTCAATATGCTCCTGCATCTCAAAGGAACTTCCAAATCTGCTTGCTCAAGTAGAACTAAAAAGTACGGAGTAGGGGATAGTCTTCGGGCAGGGAAACAGCCCATGCAAGAAAGGGAAAAGCATTCTGTGATTCTATTCAAAAGAGTTGGGCTCTTTATGATTCGAATATCTTGACTCTGGGATCTGCGAAACAGGGTTGCCTCCAGTCCAGACCCGGCCAAACGCTATTCAGAAAAGTAGTTTGCCTGCTCATTTCCTTGTACTTCTTGGTTTGCGAAGATTTTGAAGCCTTGGCGAGTGTCGAGAAAAGCAGGTTGTCGGAATTTGTGTCCGTTGTTTGGAGGACCAATGATTTTCTTTGATGCCTCGCTTAATTTCCTCTTTTGGGGTGTCAATAGGAAAGGGGCCTGAATAGAATGCGGCAGATTAACATTTTCACCCACCACACAGCGACTGAATACCCCCAGAGCCTTTATACTGGCTGGAGATCAGCAAAGCCAAAAGTTTTGTGGTGTTGATGGAAATTTTCTAGAATAGATTGTAGGATGCGTTCTAGAATGGCCTGATAGGCGCCTCTGTCGCGTGGTCACAATGTCTACGGAGCCACCGACATATGACCTCCCACAGTGAGTCTTGATACCTTAATGCTTCAAATTATCTCCTAGTACCCATATTCGTGAGTGCCTCATGGGAAATGGGGTTTTCATATTTTTTTCGCCGCTGAGAATGCATCTGGAACAAATCAATTTTCAATTTTCACTCTCCTAAAGTAAGAGTGCGTAAGTACAATATTTTTCTCGTCTTTAGAGACCCGTCAGTCTATGCCGTTCTTGTGACTATCTTCGGATGTTTCTTCATTACATCACTTTTCTAATACTTCTCTATACCAATAAGAATGGTAGTGAACCACTTACATGGTGGCATCCCATTTTCGACAATATCCAACACCTGAGGTTCGAATCCCCAGTCTCCCTTCCAATCAGCCACAAAGAAGGATGTAAAGCTTTCCCTGGCGAGGGCATAAAGGCATTCGAATCGTTTGTTTTCGTCGCCGAACAAGTCGTAGGACTTCTAAGAACGCATTGAAACGACGACGCCGCCAAAGGGGAATCTTCGAATCTCCCCGAGAAATGTAGTGTGCGAGGTGTGCGTGTTAGGAACGAGAGGGAGGCGTCAGTCTTCATCGGCGGAACTAACCGTTGACGTTATGTGGAGGTGGTAGATTCGTCAAACGTCGCCGATTGCGGTGTATATTGAACCCTTGGCGTTTGGCTCATGGAAGAATGTTGGGGTGGCGGTCCCATTGTTCCTGTTCCTGGGCGAACCAACATTCCAACGGGGGGTGGGAACCGTTGTTTGTGGTGGCGGTGGTGTTGGTAGTAGTGTTGGTGGAAATCACTTTTCCTAATACAGTTCTCAATAGTAAGTGAGAAGCATTGTGCCCTTTACCTGACCGCCACAACCACTTTGAATTATTACCATTGAGAAGAAGAGAACAGAACTATTTCAGAAATCTATAAGAAGGTCAGTTGTTCTCCACGTTTTAAATTGAAAACACCCACTCATTTACATTCAATCATTACACCCGCACATACACGTACACACACACTCACACATATATACCACATCACATAAAATTCAAACTTTCTACAATATGAAGCTCACAAACACTCTGTGCGTTCTCATTCTCGCGTTCACTGCTAGCGCAGCACCAAACGCTGAGCCCAACCCATTTGCCGCCGCAGTTGCTGAGGCAGAGGCATGCTACTCCGTTGGTGGACAATGCTACAACGCCAAGCGAGCTGCCACCCCAGAGGCTCTTGCGGCAGCCGAGGCATGCAAATACGTCGGACAAGGCTGTTGGAAGGCCAAGCGTACCGCTGCTGCTCTTGCCAATCCTGAAGCCTGCAAATACGTCGGACAAGGCTGCTGGAAGGTCAAGAGAGAGGCGGAGGCTCACCCTGAGCCAGAAGCTGAAGCATGCAAATACGTCGGACAAGGCTGCTGGAAGGCCAAGAGAGCCGCTGAGGCCGAGGCCGAAGCTGAGGCATGCAAATATGTTGGACAAGGATGTTGGAAGGCTAAGAGAGAAGCAGATGCTGAGGCCTGCAAATATGTTGGACAAGGTTGCTGGAAGGCTAAGCGAGCTGCTGAGGCTTTTGCTGAAGCACTTGCTGAGCCATTCGCTGAGCCAAACGAAAAGATCAGCGCACGATGTGACCTTGTTGGAGGCGCTTGCTACAATGCCAAACGAGACGCACTTGCTATGGCTGAGGCCGTAGCAGCTGCTCAACCAAACCCAGAGGAGTGGTTGGCCAATCTCAAGCTTCGCAACCCAGATAGTGAGTTTACATTCCCCATACCCCATGGTTATTATACGCGCTGACAATAATATAGTTGATGCTTTGGAAGCCGAGAAGAAGATCAAGAGAGAGGCAGAACCTTGCAAATATGTAGGACAAGGATGCTGGAAGGAGAAGAGAGATGCAGAGGTAAGAGAACAATTACGTCGTCGTTGCCGTATGGTTGCTGGATGGCATCCTGATTTGTGCTGGAAACAGAAACGCGAGGCAACCCCAGAGGCTGATGCTGAGGCATGCAAATACGTCGGACAAGGATGCTGGAAGGTCAAGCGTGCGGCCGAAGCTCTTGCTGAGGCAGCTGCTAACCCAGAGCCATGTCTCCGTCTCGGTGGAGCATGCTTCCAAGCAAAACGTGATCTCCTCGCCTTCGAGACCGTTGCCCGCTCTGTCATCGCCAACCAAGCATAAACGCCCATCAACAACTACTCTATTCGAATCCAAGTTTAGTTCGCGCGGCGTTCTTATATTTGGGAGTCCTTTCATATTTTCGTTTCTCAACTCGACTTCGCCAACCAATATTCAGCTAACAAACATACGACAAGTCGGGTTGTTATATTTTGCATCCATGGCAGCAACTCTTTGCGGTTGTTGTCTGTTCATAGGCCTTGTACATATGGGAGGATTTAAGGTTTCAAGGTTTCGATTCTAGGCCGACTACGCCTTTTGTAAACTCATGGCAGTTCCGCGAGCTGTTCTTTTGCACACCTTTACCATATATCTCAATCCAGAGATGGGGTTCTTGGGATTCTCTTTTGCTTTACTCGGTATTGTGGATTTTCTTTCCTGGCTGAGGAGGTGGAATATGGAATGGTATTTTCGTTCTCAAAATTATATTCATGTATTTTAGATAAATCAGGGACAACCCCCTCGGTTTTTCGCGATTATGTTTCCTCTGCCTTGTGACTTTGAATAATACCTAAGTGTGTTTGTTACCAGTTTCAAAGTTTTAAATACTTACTGCCTTGTTACCTTATGTATTGTGCGTTTTTTTACTTTTGTGTTGGAAGAGACATAGACATTATTCCATATACAACCTTTACAGCCTTTAAAATTGCACTCCCCCACTATTTTATGCACGTCATCGTACTGTTAGAATCAAGTATGTAGAGAGATTAGTATAAAGAGCTATCTGAGATAGGTAACAAAGACTTCGCTTACGTGGTACGTGCCTCCTTTATTGAACTTAGGTATATGAAAGGTGGTAAAAGCCTTGAATATATTGAAGTGAGATCTAGCTAGATTATATGCTATATAGAACAAAGAGAGTTTAGTGGTGTGGAAGATAAGATCACATGTGATCTTCAACAGCCCCCTTCTTCCATACCAAAAAATGAAGCTTTAAATAATACAAATAATGATACTATTCCCAGCGTTCTACACCTAGACCCTGGCGGAACTTTTAGAACCCTTGACGTAGGAGAGCTTTAGTGAACCCATCTACTAACTGGCAATCTGTAGGGACGAACTCGTAGTAAATTACACCTGATTCGACCTATTCTTGTTGCTATCGATACTGAATTCTAACGTGTTTTGTCCGGGGCGTGTGGTGGGGGTTTTTTGATAGTGAAATTGCCCCCTGGTTATCGGCGTATATAGTCGTAGTTTTAGGTGGTTGATCTGTTAGTTCTTAAAGCAGTTCTTTTAACCAAATAGCTTCTTTTCTAGCTAAAGTCTGACCGAATAATTCTACCTCGTATGTTAACAGAGCAACAGTTCCTTATCGTTTAGAACTCTATGAAATAGCTCTACTTCTAAGATTAAATATATATCCTAATATCGATCTCATTGTGTTTTTATCGTCCCCCTAGCTAGTATTCGTCTATCCTCGAAGGTCGATATGTTGTCCTTTAAACTTTAGTATAAAGTTTAATGTACCGTGTAGATATCTAAACAGCTTTTAAAGCGCTTGTTCGTAACTTTTTGTTAGTCGATGAGAGTATCGACTTAGTACCGAAACTACGTAGGCTATGTCCGGTCTAGTACCTAGCATGATATATATAAGGCTACTAATTTTTTGCTGGTAAGCGGTAATTTCAGCTTCGCTAGGTCCGCCAGTTTCCGGAGCTGGTTCTGGTCTGTAGTTTAGATCTATAGGTAGTGTAGAAGAGTTGTAATTGCTCATGCCGAATTGATCTAGAACTCGTTTAATATAGGCTTTTTAATCTAAGCGAATAGTCTTGTTTCGACGATCACGTACAACCTTTATCCCTAAGTAGTAGGATAGAGGTCTTATATCCGTCATTTTAAAGCTGTTGTGAAGTAACGTTTTTAGTGTCGTTATATAGTAGATGTCAGGGCCAATAAGGAGGATGTCGTCTACATATATTGTAATAAACGTGCGCCTATTTTTAAAGACACTTCTATCTTGTATTAAAGGTGTAAATCCCAGTTGTTGTAGTGTAGTCGACAAGGTGTTGTACTAAATTCTTGGCGCTTGTTTTAGCCTATACAAGGCTTTAACAAGTTTGCATACTATAGTAGAATTTGTTGTCGGCAGGGCAGTAGTAAAACTAGTAGGTTGACGGACATATATTTCTTCGTCTACTTTTCCGTATAGGAAAGCTGTCTTAACATCCATTTGCTCTATTTCGAGGTCTTCTAAAGCCGCAAGTGCGAACAAGGCTTTGTATGTTATAGGCTTTATAACAGATGTAAAAGTCTTATTAAAGTCGATTCCCTCTTGCTGAGCGAAGCCTTGAACAACCCAGCGAGCCTTGTATCTTACGATTTGATTTGTAGAGTCTCTTTTAATTTTGTAAACCCAGCGGCCACCAAGGGCTTTACGGTGGTCAGGGAGTGGTGTCAACTCCTAGGTTTTGTTGTCTATAAGTGAGCTATATTCATCTTCCATGGCTGTAATCCATTAGGCTACGTCAGGTGAAGATATAGCTTCCTTGTAGGTAGTAGGTTCCTTAGATTCTACCTTTGATTGTAGTAGTAATGCCCAGGAAACTGGTGTGTCTTTGAATGTTCCCTGCCCTCGTCGTAAAAAGTCATATGTCCGAGTTTTACGGTTACTACGTAAAATGGGTGGTGTTGTCGAATTTTCAGTATTAAGAGTTTCGTAGGTTTCTTCGTCTAATATTTTATCTTCTGATACTTCGGGTGAAGGCCTAATGGTGTCCCTTTTAATAGGTGTAACTGCCTTATATTGTTGGGTCTCCGTAGGGTAGAGGTCTAGTAGTTCTTGTAAGTCTTCCCCCCTGGGTGTTAAAGTAGTTTCCTTTGTTGTAAACCAGACATTTGTACGGCGGATAATTTTACTATTGTACAAGATTCGATATATATAGTTTCCTTTATATCCGACTATAAAACCTCTATCTGCTTTAGATTCAAGCTTCGGGGTTTTATATTAGGATCCTCTTCGGAACAAGCAAGGGGTGCTAAAAGGAATAAGGTGCTTTAAGTCTAACTTAGTACTAGTTTGAGCTTCGAATAGGGTCATCTTAATAGAAGTGACAGGTAATATATTTGGTAGATAATTTGCTGTTTTAACTACTTCTGTCTAATACCTCTTGTTCAGAGTACTTTCCAATAGCATAGGAAGAGCCTTGTCTATGATAGTACGAATCAGTCTCTCCGCCACTCTATTCTGTTGTTGAGAAGCTGTAGTAGCATATTCTACTCGAATGCCTGCTGACTCAGCCCAGTCGGTAAACAACAAGCTACTTTGTTCGCCAGCAGGATCACATCGTATTCGTGATATAGTACAATTGCCGTGTTCGTTGTACTGTTTATATTCCTTGAGTTTGTCAAGCGTTTGATCCTTTAATTGTAACAGGATGACTTTAGAAGCTCTAGTACTGTCCTCTATAACGGCTAATATATATCGTTCATTTTGTGGACCTAGGATTCGCATCGGTCTAGCAAGATCGAAGTGAATTAAATCCATCTCGTAGCGACTAGGTTTTATATGAGCTTTGTGAGCGCTATCGGTGCACTTTCCTTTAACACAAGCTTCGCATAGAATGGTGCTGTTTGGTTCAGAATAAAGATCTATTCCTATACTTATATGTTGTAGCTTTTCAAGGTTGGAAGTGCTTAAGTGTCCCAGTTTTCTATGCCAGTCAATTACCGATTTTTGGTTAAGTATTTTGTAGGATGCGCCGGCAAAAGAATAAGTCTTTTGTTGTAGAAGTTAAACTCTGTAAAGGCCGTCGTGAACAGTTGTAAATATAGCGTCATTCGTAAAGGATATTATAGCAAGTTCCGTAGAGAAGGTTATCTAGGCTTTTCGACGAAGTAGTTAACTTAGAGACAGTAAGTTAAGAAGTCCCGTTAGTATATATAAAACATTCTAGATATAGACAACATAACGTCCCTTTCTTCCTTTACAAATCAGCTTAACTATTCCGATCTTTTTAGGTATAAGTTCAAGGCCCCCTAAACCACTTATTTTATGTGAGATTAGACGAAGTGTTTCCGGCAAAAACCATTCTAAAGAGGAACAGATATGTTGTAAACAACCTAAATCGATTATCCAATCTTTAGTAAGTGATTTAGATATTCCTGAAGGTTTTAAATAGGCTATGGCTATAGTAACTGTTTTAACGTTGTTAGTCTCGTCACCTGTACGTTGTCGTTTATTAGTGTATTGTTTTACAAGATAAGGGTATAGAGTTCTACAGCTTGTAGTATCGTGGTATGGTTTGCTACAGTGTGTATAAAACTTCTATATCCTGGTTTTAGTTTCGAGTACTTAACTCGGGTTAGAAGTCTTAGTAAATGTTATATTGGTTTAACGACTAGTTTAAGCGCTTAATAAGTAGGAATTAAATAACAAGGTGGTGTCTTTTTCAAGCTCTTGAGCTACAGCGTCACATACAGTCTCGTCGTATTTGACCTTTGTAAGGTCATGGTTTAAGAGGTAATTCGCATACCACTGTTTATATGCGGGACCTAGTCCTTTGACGAATTTCTAAATATAAAGCGTATCGTAAATAGTAATGGTTACGATATTAAGCAATTCGACTTTAAGTTCATTCAGTTGTTGTAAGTACTTAATAACATCCTTACAATCTTGCAATGTGAGGTTCTGATACTTGTCGTACAAGTTAGACAGATGCTTGCTTCCGGACTCCTTATAATTTTGTTCGAGGTAGTTGATGAGGTCCCAGGGAGTTAGATATAGGAGAAAGTGTTCTTACACGCTGTTATTAATACCCTTAGATATAGTTTTAATAATAAAGGCAGTACAAGACTTCTTCTCTCTTTCCCAGTTCAGACGATCCTGAGCACGTGGTGGTACAGGAACAAGTTGGAGATATGCTTCTATATCATCATACACAAACGCCGCTTGTAGATTTTTTCGCCATCGTGGGTAGTCTTTCTTAGTGTTTAATTTGTGAACTCTCTTAAGATACTTGAGGCTGACTTACTTGAATTTAGTCATGATGGCAAGGAGCTGGTATGATATGTGATGTTGAAGTGTTTGGTGGCTCTTTTAAGGAGATAGATTGTGAAGAAGTTTGAGGAGGAAACCTTATATATAAGGTAGGAATTTGGATTTGTTAAAGTTGTAATTTGACAAAGTCAAGGAATCGTCTCTTGTAGAGCTTTTAAATTGAAGTGATGAATTGGTTCTTGGATAGAGTTATAGAAGCTAGATTATCTTAAGATATTTATACTGTTGAGATAGGCTGTATCTGTACTTTATATCCGGACTTTGGATGGAGATAAGCCGTATTCGTACTTCTGGTTTTAGATAGAAAACGCCTCATCCGCATTCGTACTGAAGATCTTCTGCTTTCGTACTTTTAGTCGTACTTAAGATCTTTGTAACCTGCTTTCGTACATTTGTGATTTTGTGGATAGAAAAAACCTCATCCGTATTCGTACTTGAGATCTTCTGCTTTCGTACTTTTATAGACAACTCTTTAATAGAGATACGCATCTGTGGTTGACTCTTAGGCGGAGTTATCCGCATTCGTACTCGAGGTCTTTTGTAACCGCTTTTGTACCTTTTTGAAAAGGCTGAAGGTTGATATTTGTAACGCTTTCAGCATGTGGGGTTTTATAATTCTAGATGCTGATGTTAGTAATACTTGTTAACGATTGTGGACTACCTGTTGCTTTATTGCAATTCTGTTTTCGTCATTTTTGTGTTGCTTATTGTTGCATGCGGAGGATTTGTAATAAAGAGCAGTATTTGTGTACTAGAATAATATACTTCTGCTTGCACGCAGTGGAAGCCGGGCTCATAACCTATTGAACTTAGGTATATGAAAGGTGGTAAAAGCCTTGAATATATTAAAGTGAGATCTAGCTAGATTATATGCTATATAGAACAAAGAGAGTTTGGTGGTGTGGAAGATAAGATCACATGTGATCTTCAACATCCTTAGCCTCTTTACAGAGTAGGAATTTAGTATTAAGGGGTGATAATTAAGCGAGGATGCACGCAACGAAAATAGTTCCCCACTCCTAGTACACGGGAAAAGCAGTTGATAGCTTTGTTGTACCGGAATACAAGATTGATTCTTATTCATTCCAATCTAAGATAATTTGAGCAATTGACCTAAAGATCTAGGTTGATTACTTAAATTAATCCGAAAAGGCAGAACGATATGGGAGAATGTACTGCCACTTTTCTTATCTACCTGAAGCCCTTCTACCATTCTTACCCCTGCTATTCTATCTCTTACTGACGTTATTGGGAACGAAACCTGTGCAAATGTGATAATGCGATAATGCGATAGCAGACAGTAAGGTAGTGGATACAGATATGCAAGAGAGCGGGGGTGTGGGGGTATTGACGTTATAGTAGTAGTCAAAATGTGCCTTTCCCCCTTTTATTTATTTTTAAAAAGCGATTTGATTCCGATTGGCCTTTAGTACGATTGAGATCCTGTGCTGATTAGATGTGATTACAATTGGGGGACAAACACAAGCACTTCATTTGCAATCTTACCACTTGGGGCTGGAAGGATGGAGGCGCAGACCACACAGCCACCCACCTTCAATTTTGGCATGTATATCATACCCGAGCATTTCTCAATTCCCATTGTTTCGAGACATTTTGGTATCAAAATCCGACATGGCGATAGGGAAGCAGAAAATCTATCGCTCACGCTGGGTACAGCTAGGAAGTATCTGTCACACTTGTGCTAGAAATGTGCTGCCATTTCATGTTGCGGCTTGGGTTGCTTGTTCGGAGCCGATCCAAAGACTTCTCAACGAGGAAGATGAAACAGAAAAGGATAGGTTGACCGCGACTTCGCGAGACACAACACAGTCCCAATTGAGTACTATATGTATCACGGTGAGTCTATCTGATGTGTAATTGTATTTTTCCCTTCATGCCATGCTAGGCCAGAACATGTTGATTCACTCAAAATACTTAATCTCCTCAAGTAAAGCGACAGCAAAAGCCTCTACAAAAAAAAAGGAAAAAAGAAAAAGATATAACATTAAACCAGCAAAAGAGTTCGGGCCCAACCTCCGGAGGTTGCTCCTTACATCTCTCGTATGGTAACAGTTAATGGTGTGGCGCATATAGGAAGACACACACTAACTGACTGGGCCAGGCGGACAGGTTTAATCCCAGTTTTGGTGACAGGAAATGTGCTAATTAGGGATATCAACAATATTTGGTGGTTTTTTGTAGGCCGAAGATCAGACGAGTGGCGCTGATTGGTGGGAAATATTCGGGGGTTCTTGCGGTTGCCATTCGTTCTAGGAAGCAACAAACAGAAATTCCTCCCGTGACAATACTGTTGCTCCCTTGAGACTTATTTGCGTCTTCCATCATAGAGCGCATTATTCGGAGGTGTCATCGCAACTTCGTACACCTGGCCTGCTCTCAGCACTGCCGACCATTCAAGTCGATCGACTGTTACAGCTGTATGGTATAGTGCATTGGTGCTGGCACTTACCTCTATTGCAGCTTCCGCCCAACAAGCCGTAGCATTAAGTCGACTCAGCAGTCATCCCGAGGGCTTGCGAAAGATTCGCGAGGTGTTGGGAAAAGAGGTTGACGGACTTTGGAAACCGAGAAAGCTTCAATTGATCGTGTGGCAGACACCAATTACATTAGTCAACTTCAGCATCGTGATGTTTGCTGTGGGATTGGGAGTCTTGGTTTGGAGTGAAATTAAGCGAGAATGGAGTTGGAATAGTATAAAAGTGAGTTACGCTGATATGTATGGTCTTGTGTTGGTTTTGTTAACTCTAATTAGATTGTTTCGATCTTTACAGTCACATTGTGTTATTCTTCTATACTTTATGTTGTCACTGCCTATGGGCTATACCACAGAATTAGGCAGACATAAACTAGCGTAAAATTTTGTATAGCTAGTCTGTCATGGAGAGTGAAGTTACATGTTTTATATCCATGGGACCCTGCACATCCCCCCTTTATATAGCCATTTTTCTACCAAATACAAGCTCCTCAGAGCATTTTTTACCTATCATTCTGTGCGCTTTACAGTTAAATTTTATAAAACCTTTAGAACAATGTGATTTTGAATTGTTAAGGTGGTCTAGAGCAATGGCCTAGTTCTGTAAGGGGCATGACATTAGTTATAAAAGTCTACAAGATTACCAAAGAGATTTATTAATGCAGTAAGGCAGAAACAATGAGGAACTATGGAGATTTCGCGATTATTTTCTGAATCTATGAAAAGAGGGGGTGATAAACTTTTGACACAGTAAATTAGGAAAACATTGGAGGGTGTTTGTTGAGGACGCAGATAGGATCCCCCCACCCGCTTTTGAAGAGTTTCATTCTGTTACTTATACACGGGCACAAGCTTGATCCATGCATACGTGGAATTCATTGGGAGAATGCAGTTTCTGGAATATATTAGAACAATGGAAGAAGCATGGATTAAGAGAGCTTGGACACCTTAGATAGTTTTCCATGGGCTGCTCTTTTGCTCTATCTAAGATACGTGGCATCGCAAGATGCAGTGTTATCGACTTTATCCTTAGAACATATCCCAATGGAGAAAGTGCCATGGCCTACTGAGAGTAAAAGAATTGCCAAATGGTCACCCAGAGTTGGTCGTACTGTGAAGTATATACTACATTTATACCAGGATCAAAGAAACTCACAGACACCTTCCAGAAGCAATTGTGAGACACTTCTGATCAAAGAAATATTGCAGTATTTGGAAACTTCTTCTACCATAGCTTCTACTGGCCCTCAAAGGAGTCTTGGGATATATATTCCCTGGCTATTTCCAAAGCTACTTATCCTCAATCCTCCCCAATTTACACGCTTTCCAAATGCCCAAGGTAAAAAAACAACGCCATCACAGAACCGACAGTCCGATGAGAACCAGGACCAGCGTTCCAACCATGCGCCGACATATACCAATAATAACGCCAGCCCGCTCATCTACCTTGGAGGACTTCGAAGAAATCAACTCCTCGGAAGCTCTCTACCATCTAGAGCCCAACCAGTCAAACCTCGTAGAACCAGCCGCCATCACCAAAGCTGATCTTGAAAAACTTTACCAATTTTCAACATCCCTTCTTCAACAACACGCTCGAGCCCTGCAGAAAATCCACGCCTACGAGAGCGAGAAATTGCACACCAAACCCTCCCTCCAGGATATGGCCACAAAACAAGATCAAATCCACGCCCTCTGCATCCGGCTCGCCACCACCCTCTCCCTCGATGGACCGGACATATTTCAAGAGGAAGGATTTCTTCCCTACGTACCAGACTGCATCAAGGACCTACAACGTCACCTCGACATCATAAATTTAAAAATCGACCGCGCACCTAAAACATCGAGTTTGAATCGTAGGATATTGAAAGGTGTGACGAATCTCGAAAACGCTCTTCTTCGCGATACCGAGGGCTTGCAACAAGACGGTCTCTTGGGATATCTGTGTGATGAGGTTTTCAATCTGATACAGCAGGTTGTGAAGCTTGAGAAACGCTTTGAGGGGCTTGGTGGACCTTTACAGGATAGGGAAGGGAGGAACTCGTATCTTCATTCTAGGGTTGATTCTTGTGTCCAAAGTCTGGCTGAGATTTCCATTATGCAGGCGAAGATCGGAGATCAGATCTTGGAAGCGGAGATAAATGTAAAAAACATTGTCAGCAGGTTCGAGGAGGAGATGCATCAAAGACTTGATGTTTTGGAAGGCAGAGTTGAGTCGCTTGGGACTTTAGAACCTGCAAAGTCGATGAGTGAGTTTGTAACGGAACGAACCCCATCACCATGGAATGTCGGTTCGGCTGAATACCCCGAAATTCCAAGTAGTCCCAGTCACAGCATCACATGTCCCGGGGCCGATTTACAAAAACATAATTCCGTCAACAGCTCGTGGGGGCCACTCAAACCCGATCCTACAGCTGATCCTCAAAGCAGCCACGAAAAAGTAAATGAATGGTTGAATATCTCTGATCGGCCCACGGAAAACGTGCCACCTAGCTTCACAGAACAACCACCTGCAAAACGAAAGTTTTCCCCAGAAATTTCTTGTGAGAACAATCAAAGAAGCCCTCCCACAAGCCGAGATACCACAGCACCCAAGCCTCTACACTTCACCTACACAATCCGCAGAAAACCCACCCCTGAAAAGAAACTCCCACCCTTCATCTCGCCCTCAAAATCAAGTCTGAACCAAAGCCAGCAAATCCCCACTTGCATCCAACCAACCCTTCCCCCAGCATCCGCTTCCGAACTCCCAAGAGTCGATATCAATGAACCAACCCAACCCCCATTTCCCAAATCTCCCCAAACCTCGCCCAGGAATAACAGCCTCAAACCCGACAACGAAAGCCCATAACCACCAACCCAACAATTCCTCACCACTCCATCGAGTTCACACCCCATATAACAACCATAAGCAAAACAGACATCCACACCCAAACCTCCCCCCATTTCCCTCCCCATCTCAAGACCCACATCACTTCCTCGGTTAAAATCCCTTCATTCCTTCATTCCTGCATCGCGCGATCCTTCATCTCGCTTAAGAGCGTCCGCAAAAAAAGGGGGGAGGGAGGGTTGGACTTTCCCTCGCAAGAAAGATCAAAATCCCTATCTGCATCGACTCGCAAACCATCGAAAGGAGGAAAGTGGAAGCGGAAGTGGAAAAATTGGGGTTTGATCCAGTTTACGTTCGGGGAAAATCTGCATACATTGGTTGCATTATGACTCGGGGGTTTGGCTCTATGTTCATGCCTGCATATGAGATAGACTCGGTTTCGAGGGTTGACTGCGTTGCTTCGCAGTCGAGAGTCATCTCAGTTATTTCAAGCTATAAATCAGGATCATCGAATGAAATGAATATCTACCCACCCAGTAAGCGTAAAAGTGGCAAAAGCGTCAAGTGATGGTGCTCAAATGCATGCAATCAGGGTACACAAGGGGAAGATTCTCAACATTCTTTGTTTATTTACTCGTCAGTATCGTAGACGTCACAATCTTCGTTTTTAACCTCAGCCAAAAGCAATTGATTTCAAAGCTTTCTCTGGGATCGCCCCACCCCAATACTCGTCCTCTAATGTATATCACCAGCCCATCCATGTTCCTCTGTCCAAAACCAATCTAACTTTTCCATCGCTTGTATTTACATCTTCACGACCAGGTTCAAGTCACTCCGAAAGCAAATTAACATCATACTGTTTAGCATCGTGGTAGAGGTCAATGAGACACCCTGCACTCCAGGCTTGAGTAGGGGACTAGCAGAAAATATTAGCAAATCTACCTTCATTTGAGAAGAAATCTTGGAAAGGAACATACCGAATCTGCGCAATACTCTCCCCCCTTCTGAGTCAACTCGGTCAATCCTGCCCATTCACTGCTGACGATCGCCTCCTTACATCCCGCCAACCTTCTTGTTATCTGCTGAAATGCCTCTGTCTTTCCCTCAGGCCCATCTCTTCTCTTGAGATCAAAATACAAGAGTGCTCTCAAGAAGAATCCAGTGGGCCAGAGCCATTCCGGCCCTTGGTGATAATTTCTCCCCTTGCTAGTCGCAAAATCCGTCGAGTCTTCAGAGTTATTGTAGTACGGACGATAATTGAGATCCGCAGGGTCTAAAGTTGCCATTCCTGTGGGACCCCGAATGACTTTGTCTGCAAGGAAGAGAGCTGAAATGGCATGCTCTGGGTTGAAAAGGTCTGGTGCAACGGTCATAGCAATAGGGAAGTTGGCTCGAAGTTGATAATCCTCATACTCCTTACCTGATTTGTAAAGGTCCTTGTACATGCCGCGACGATTGATAATCTTGGGGTTGACATCATAATCATTATCGTCTTTCGCATCGAGAGGAACGTAATAGCAACGTTCGAAGTTCTCCTTGATACGTGCTGCCCACTCTGAGAATTTGATAGCTTGACGGGTTGTTTCGGCCATCTTAACACCTTCGTATTTATATTTACCTTCTTTGTAGAGCTTTGCAAGCCAAACCATAGTACTGTAGTGAAGGCCAGTAATTTCGATAGCAGCTCCATCACGAGGCGTGCCAGGAACACCTTTGCTACCTGCGCGATCACTCTCGCCCATCTTGTCCATCCATGTTCCGCAATTGCTTTGATTACCACCAAAGATAATTCCGGTGTCCCAATCAACCTTGATTGATTGGTCAAACCCTTCAGACTTCATTTGCATGTCAAGGTTTGGGCCAGCGTTGGCCTCGCGGAATTCTATCCCAGTTGCATGGCGTTGAAGGGCTTCTTGGATGATGTCTTCCAGCGTTGACGACATGGAGTATGCTCGTGGATCATCTGCGTCGAAATAGGTATCATCATATGGTAAGAAACGTCGAGGGATCTCCTCTTTTAGGAGGTCAATCCCATTGGGTACAATTTTAGTATAATCTTGAATGGTCTGCAACATAAACCATGTAGCATCTCGAGCGTTGTATCGAGGATTATTACCACTGCTAAGAAGATTTGGTACCATGCCATGTTTCAAAACACTTGCGAAGGCCAAGATGTGCTCTCTGCATTCAGCATACCGCCCTGTGCCGAGATACAATCCTCGTGCTGAAATAAAAACGTCACGACCCCAACACCTGGCCCACTCGACCGAGAAATGAGGCAGTCCAGCTGCTAATGATGGAACAGCTTTTTTGGGATAAAGTGAAGCTGATTTGACAAATCCAGATTGTTGTATACTCACCATAGCAAGACTCTTGAGAAACCATTGTCCTTGCTGGACATTCTCGTTCATCAATTCGATCCCACGATTGTATGCTGCCGTGTAGGCTGTTCGAATGACAAGACCAAAATAACGAGGCAAAAGGAAACTTGGAATCTTCCGAATTGCATCAAACCGTTCTTTCAACCAGATGGCAGGTTTAGAGAGTTGTTCGTGTCCGGTCTTCTTGGATATCTTCTCAAGTCGGCCTACGATATAATCCAAGGCCCATTGCCCTTGCCGCAGATGCTGACAAAGTGGGTGTGCCAGGTTGTTTTCCTTGATGACATTCTTTAAAACACTCCACCATCCTTGTAATCCGGCATAGACCAGCTTCCCGTGCCCTGGAATCTCATACACGCCGTCCTTGCCATCGCTCGAATCTTTCTCCTCGGCGTCGCATCTGTAAAGAACGAAGTTCAGGTCCACGAGATCCAATTTTGAGAATGCTTCCTTAGCCCCAGAGGTGACGAACGTATCGAGACCATGAGAGTGTTCAGCACTAGGGATCCAGGTTTCGAACAAAGCAATACTTCCTGGTGGAAATTTCTCGCGAACTGTAATGACCGTTTCATCCTCTTTTACCTCCATCGTGACACCAGCTAGGTTGATGACTTTGCTTGGTAACCCTCTAAGATACTTCTTGTCTTCCAAGGCCTCTTTCTTCGCCTCTTCGCTCACATCGACATCAAGCATCCAGCTCCCTATTCGACGGGCTTTGGTTCCTGGCAGATGAACTGGATTGAAGTTTCCATTACCGTTTCCATACCCAGGGTAAGCAGTGTGTGCAATTAGGAAATATCCTTTGCGAGATTCTGGGTGGACCCGATGGACAGTAATGTACTGATCCTCGTGATGAATGTGAGTTTCGTCATATCCGTCTTTGCCCATTAGAGTATGAATTTGGTTGAGAAGTTTCTTGACACCGCCAATTCCACCGTCTCCGGCTCCTATTTCAACGGGCTTTTTAGATGAAGGCGATGTATACAATCGCGTTTCGTGAACCAAATCCACCAATTGAGGGTAAATTTCGTCGTAGCCCATCACACTACCAGTTGAACTTGAACACATGCTTACCAACGCAGCATTTGGTAACGTGTCTCGGGCATCGCGCTTCTGAGCTGGCACTTCATTGTCGTGAGTACAATCCATGAACAGGGCGTGTACAGGTGTATTCTTTATTCGGTGGATGATGTCTCGCTTGAGTTCCCCGTTTGCTTGATCATTGACTGGGGTCTTCAAAACTGTCCCTGCTATTTCATCAACCTCGAAGCTACCAATGGGTCTACCACCATGTCGATGAACCAGGCGACTAAGTTCTCCGGTGCTCCAAGCTTGCATGGCCTCCCGGATCAGCGAACTCAAACCAAGGCGCTTGACAAAAATATAGTCCATCTCTTCAGATCCAGAGAATAGTTCTGCCACAACGAAAAGGTTCGGGCGAACTCTCCTAGCTTCATCAAGAAGAAATTCAGCTACGTGAATAGGAGTTGAGTGGCAGTTGTCAATTCGAAAGCCAGTAAAGTATTTCGCCATGAGACGAGTATACTTGGCCATGAAATCCCACAAGAAAGGGCTGTCTTCCCTGCTCTTTCCATATCGAAGTTTCACGCAGTCCCCCCAAACAATGACCTCTCGGCGAAGATAGGCACGAGATTGTGGGCCAGCATTGTCCACCAAGGCGTTGGCCGCCCAAATCCAGCCATTGTTGGCAAGAGCAAGGTCCTCCTGGTTATGCTGAGCAGTAATTGAGTTCTTTGGAAGACGTGTGAAGTAGGATTCGATGAGAGGGTTCTTCAAGTCGATTGGGCCAAGCTTTGGGCCGTGGTCATCAAGTCTCGTGTATTTGGTTCGATTGAAAATTTGCTCAAGAAGCTCTGTAACATCACGATCATACTCCTTGTACAAAGGCAGGTTGAGTTCGTCCAGAACCTTGGTTATATAACTACGTGCGGCTTTTTGATCCGTAGCGTTAGAACCTTCTCCGTCAAACCGACCATATATAGCTGTTAGAAGTGCTGCAGCCACCGTGGGATTTACGCGGCGAAAGTAGCGCTCGCCTAATCGATCTTTATTGTCGAGTGCGGTTTTTGTAAGGAATTCAGCCTGTTGGGCGGGAGTTGAGCTTTTAATGGTTTCTAGACCACCAAAATCCGAGCCACCAAAACCACCAGCAGGAAACGTGATTTCTGCCTTAGACCACGATTCTACAGCAGCGTCTGCATCTCGCTCGACGTCTATGACGTAGAACTCCCACAATTTAAGCTTTGCAATCACCTTCTCTTTCAGGCTGTCCATGATCTTCAGCAGGTCGTCTTCTGATGTCAAATTTGTAGGGAGGCCATATTTGCTCAAGTCCTTGCTAAATTGGAGAAGTTCAGTATCCAATTCTAATGCAGATCTCAACCAGGGCGCGGTTGACACATTGTAGCCAACTTCTGGATGTTCCTGTAGCCATTTGCTATTGTTGGCTGTGTGGTTCCAGACCACGTCGGTGAGGCCCAGTAGGCCATGGTTCTTTTCCATGCTCCCGACCAATTTCTTTACATCAGATTCACCATTCGGGAAACATTCTGGGTCCCAAGATAGTTGGTCATATATGCTGTATGGGGAATTTGACTCTCCTCTTCGTTGTAAAGGTGTGAAATGGACCATGTTATAACCTCTTGCACTAATACCTCTCAAGTGGCCTTCCCAATCCGCTGGATATTTGCCCATGAATTTTGAGATGAGGGAGAATATTGATAATGCTGCCAAAGGCATCTGTTCGCCCTCCAAAGATAGCCTAGGCGCCACATCGATATAGTATGTAGGTGTTTGCGTGGGTGTAATTTGCTTGTTGGAGATCTCTGACAGTTCGGGTAGAGGGGCATAGGTAGTGTAGAAAGCAAATGCGCCAGCGCCATGAATGGGAATGGATATTTCGATTGTTCGATTGAAGTCCGGCTCGAGTCTTTAAGCATATTAGCATATTGGGTTGCAGAAGCTGAAAATAGGATTTTTACTTGAACTCTCGGAAATGATCCCGTTGAAACTGGGCACCCTCCTCGGGGATGTTTACCCACAAGCTACCATGTCGACATATGGAAGAGGTGCCTTCGATTTCAAAACGCACAATTACAGGACTTTTGGATTGCGGAGTCAAGTAAATGTAGCCACCGGACACATCAGGACTCCCGTCATCTTTCAGTGGGAGCAGGTACACCTGGTTGGAAACCATTGTCTTGGGAGCCATTGTCAGCTATATCTGTATGGTTTGGTGGTCCGGTTTGGGGGGTTTGATGGTCTTGGGGGGTCTTGGGGGTGCTGTTGACTGCAATGGCTACGTCGCGTAGCAGAGTAAATTCAAGAAGGAGCGAAGCCAAGAGAGACGGAGAATCAAAGAGGGGGGAGGAGACAAAAGAAGGATGGGTATCCCTCAATGGAGATCAACAGGTACGTACGAGTAATTTGCAAGAATACGGTGAAGAGACGCCCGGGCTACTCTTGAGACTAGGTAGGAGGGTAAGACTATGATATTGGCCTATGACAGGAGGACGGGAAATACCTAGGTAGTAAGCAATGCCAGTGCCACAATGCAAAGAAGGCAGGTACGGGAAGAGGAGATTGGGAGGAAGGAGCGATGGGGTGGTGAGCTAGAGGCAGAGACAGAGTCTAGATGCTGCCGCCAATTGCAGGTGGGAAGATGCAGAGCAGGGGTGGTGGATGAGGGGAGTGGGAGATGGTAGGAGCTGAAGCTGGAAGCTGGACGGGAGCTCGCCTGCACACCTCACTTCTGGTGACTTCACACTTTGAAAACCTGCCCGCGTGGAGTTGACTGAATTCTGGGTATGAAAAGTGGGGACAGAACGACGTCATTCCAACATGGTTTCACAAGTGACTCGGCTGTGAGTAAAAAGAAATGGTTTGGAATGATGTACTCGAGTACGAGTACTACGTAGAATAAATGAAACCACCTATAAACAGCATATGAGAAAGTGTCCTTTCGCATGACCGTGTGGTCATTGCCATACCTGTTTGAATGGATACCTACCGTACGGAGTATTCTCGCCGCTGGCCCCTCTACCCCACGATGGCAGCACCAGCCAGCTTGCCCTGTACAGTTTCGCGAGCAACCTCTCAGCCAAGAAGATGATCTGATTCTTGGATATGCACTGAGCCTGTGCTGAGGTGAGGTGCCGGTACGGAGTACTACTGTATCGATGAGTAGGTCGGCGAGGATAAATATTAATTTTATGCCAGAAAAACATGCACTCTACCCAGTGCCTACCTACCCAGCAACCTTCAGTACCTACTCGAGTACCTAGGTAGGTAGCACGAAGCTTAACATTTTTTATTTTCACTCAAGAAAAGCCAGACGTAAGCCACCGCCACCATCAGCCACCATCCAGTTCATCACGAGCCACACCTAAAATTGTATGCCAAGGCCACTTTTCGCCAGTGGGCGCCACATGAGGGGAGGGAAGGGGGACTAGCTTCACCCCACTCAACCCTATTTGTCCCAACAGCTCTCTCCAAACTGACTTGGGATGACCAAAAGATACCCAGTCATAGGACAAGTCGTTTTCTGTCTCACTCTACATTCACTCTTTACTCCAGTATATATTCCTCTTCAATTTGATCATCCTGCAACCCACAAAAATTCCCTTATAGTTGGCACATGCTTATCTGCAGAATCCAGCCAATCACCACTAGAGCTATCAGAAAGATTTCCCAGGCACCCCTCCATTTCCGCACAACCCAGCGACTCAATATGGCTACTCTTGGTGCTCCTACCAAGAAGCACAAGGTTACGATCGTAGGATCTGGTAACTGGTATGCCAATGTGCCGCATCCTTCAATTCGCATGTTGACCAAAGTAGGGGTTCTACCATCGCAAAAATCGTGGCCGAGAATACAAAGGAACATCCCGAGCTTTTTGTGGAAGATGTGCAAATGTGGGTATACGAAGAAGAGGTTACCATCCCAAAGGACTCGAAACATTACGACCCCTCAGTCGGTGAGAGCCCTCAAAAGCTTACTACCATAATCAACCAATGCCACGAGAATGTGAAATACCTGCCGAACATTGCCTTGCCGAAGAATATTATCGCGAATGCGTCCTTGGTAGACGCCGTTCAGGACTCATCCATCCTCATTTTCAATCTGCCGCATCAGTTCATTGGTCGCATATCCAAGCAACTGGAAGGGAACATTCTTCCATTTGCTCGCGGTATCTCTTGCATAAAGGGTGTCAATGTGACTTCTTCGGATATCAGTCTCTTCAGCGAGTGGATTGGCGAAGGACTTGGTATATATTGTGGTGCGTTGTCAGGAGCCAACATTGCTAGCGAGATTGCTCAGGAAAAATGGTCGGAGACGACGGTTGCCTACGATCCCCCAATCATTGATTCCCGCCCTCCTACTCCATCGGGCCCCTCTCCTTCTACTTCTATGATCAACCTTACCATCACTCCCGCAGAGGGAGAGCACAAGGATGCTCGTGGTCGTGTTAGCAAAGCTGCGTTGAAGCCAGTACCCTCATCATATCCTCCATTGGATCATGCCGTTTTCAAGACCCTTTTCCATCGCCCATATTTCCATGTTCGCTTAGTCTCTGATGTTGCCGGTGTTTCTCTGGGTGGTGCTCTTAAAAACATTGTTGCTCTAGCTGCAGGTTTCGTCGAGGGACGGGGTTGGGGAGATAATGCTAAGGCTGCTGTGATGCGTGTTGGCTTATTAGAGATGGTAGAGTTTGGCAAAGAATTCTTTGGGCATTCGGTTCACACTGCCACTTTTACAGAAGAGAGTTGTGGTGTTGCGGATTTGATCACCAGTTGCAGTGGAGGCCGTAACTTCAAGTGCGCAAGGACCGCAGTTGAGAAAGGAATCTCTGTGGCAGAAGTTGAGAGAACTCAATTGAACGGCCAAATGCTACAAGGAACCAGTACCGCCCAAGAAGTCAACAGCTTTTTGGAAGCTAGAGGACGAGTGGACGCATACCCCCTTTTTAAGGCTGTCCATGGTAAGTCGGTGGCCTATTTGCAAGGAGAATTGAAGCTGACTAAATATTAGATATTTTGGGAGGACGCAAGTCCGTTGATGATATTCCGGATTTGGTCGCAAGATCTGATGCATAGATACCCGCTTGATAGTATGTTTGTTTTGGCGCATGGCAATTGAAGGTTACAGAGGTAAAGGAAAAGTGAATGGCTAAGGGACTGGGTAGACAAGACCTGCAGGCAATCTGCGATCGTGTCCAGCACATAAACAATATCCATAAATACCTCATTTTGCTCCTTCCAAAACTTCCATCGTAACTTACATAAATGCGAAAAATCGCGATACTTTTTGATGTTTTGTTTCGCTGGGAATTTACTTGGTCCGTCCCGCATGGGAGTCAAACGCTCGATAGGGAAAACCTCGGAACAGCCCACCAAGCGGGCTTACCTGGGTACATGACGCTCGCAAGCTCGAGGGGCCATTTGTTGTAATCACCCAGCTTGGACCCCGCCATAAGTCCTACTGTTCTACCACGAACACCATCTACTCTAGTATCTCTCGAGAAAAGAAAAAAAACATAAACAAAGGAACTTGGAAGAACGTTGGATATCGAATACCAAGCCAGAATGTCGACTGTAAGTATATTTGAAGCTCATTTCCATCCCAAGAGCTGGAATATGGATCTGACTCACTTCCAGCGCTACCACATTGAAAACCCAAATGTGGGCAACAGAGCTGATACCGAAGATTGGAGAAGTATGTTTGAAGCTCTATCGAAAGTATCATTCTCAACTAAATACTGATTCTATGAAACAGTTCGCGGCTACAACCCATTGACTCCTCCCGATCTCCTCCAACACGAAATTCCCCAGACCCCCAAATCGAAGCAAACGGTTGTCAACGGACGCAATGAGGCGGTCGAGGTAGTCAATGGCAAAGACCCAAAACAGAGATTGCTTGTAATCATTGGTCCCTGCTCAATTCACGACCCCGCTGCTGCCCTAGAATACTGCGACAACCTGGTTAAGCTCAAGAACAAGTACCAAGATGACCTACTCATCGTCATGCGTTCCTACCTTGAAAAGCCTCGAACGACCGTGGGATGGAAGGGGCTGATCAATGATCCTGATATCGACAATAGCTTCCAAATCAATAGGGGCCTGCGAATGAGTAGACAGTTGTTTGTCGATTTGACCGAGAAAGGAATGCCATTGGCAAGTGAGATGTTGGATACGATTTCGCCACAATTTCTTGCGGATCTGCTGAGTGTTGGCGCCATTGGAGCAAGAACTACAGAATCGCAATTACACCGAGAATTGGCAAGCGGACTGAGTTTCCCTGTTGGATTCAAAAACGGTACGGATGGTACATTGAGCGTTGCAATTGATGCGATTGGTGCAGTCAAGCATCCTCATCATTTCTTGTCAGTTACAAAGCCAGGTGTCGTCGCTATCGTTGGCACCGTTGGAAATGAGGATTGCTTCGTTATACTTCGAGGTGGTACCAAAGGAACGAACTATGATGCAGAAAGTATCAAGGAAGCAAAGGCTGCACTGAATAAGAGCGGTGTCAACCCAAGATTGATGGTCGACTGCAGTCACGGAAATTCGCTCAAGAATCATAAAAATCAACCTAAGGTTGCTGCAGTTTTAGCGGAACAAATCTCGAAAGGAGAGGATGCTATTATGGGAGTCATGATTGAGAGTAACATCAACGAAGGTAGAATTTTCCTTCCACATTATCTTTCTATGAGAATCAACTGACAGAAATCTAGGTGCTCAGAAAGTTCCAAAGGAAGGCAAATCCGGGTTGAAATACGGTGTCAGTATTACCGACGCTTGTATTGGATGGGAAGATACCGAAACTGTCCTTGAAGTTCTTGCGAAATCTGTTCAACAACGAAGAGAACTGTCGAAATGATTTGAAGCGAAATATGGAGGAACTGATATGATTGATTTATACGGAGTTATCTGAAAAATGGGTAATAGAGCTTGACGTAAGGGAACTATGCAAGAAAGGGTTATTGAAAAGTAAAATGTAGAATAGCATTAATGATATTTATAAAAGTGTATGAGATTTAGTGATGGGTAGGTAGGTACCTAGTAAAGTAGAATGGAAACCGCTTGGGATTTCCGTAAGACGGGATTACGTAATCTGTTCACTGTGCAGCCAATCAAATCTTCGGGATTTCAGAAGGAAAGAGCTCGACTGGCGAGTCAAGATCCCGACAAAACTTCATCGACGACCACTCCAACCACAATTACACCCCGCCCACCACTCAATTGAGCCACTTCCCCTCTTGTGAAGTCATCTTCAGCTGAGGAATATCGTGCTCAAGATGCTGGCTAGATCTTGCCTGCGCTCGACGCGCGCGGTCTCCGCCGTCCGAAATGGCGCGGTTAACACCACGAAGGTACGAACAACACCACACTCCCTACGATGGGTATTGAGAAGGCAGGTGGAGCAAGGAATGGTGATAAGGGAGAGGATATGATTATGGACTGAATGCTGACAAGCGACTGTGTAGCGTGCCGCCTCTTCAACAGCAAATGCTGCCTCGCCATTTGCCTTGAATGTCACCGGTTCTGTTTCAACTGCCATGGCTATCGGATCAGCGGCATGGTACTATCATTTATACGGACCCGAACTACATGCCATGACGCCAGTGGAAGAAGGGTGAGTGATGGATGTTCGATATTGAATGGGGCCGGAGCGATGCGCTTGCTTCATGCGAGGGAGCATGAAGGATGGCAGATTTGATATTGGATGGGATTATAAAGGCTAACGGACCGACAGTCTTCACCCAACCAAATACCCATGGGAACATGCAAAATGGAACAAGACCTTTGATCACCAAGCGTAAGTATTTTGCCACACTTTTGCGAAAAACTGCAATTGATAAATGATAGTCTTCGTCGAGGTTTCCAAGTCTACCAAGAAGTCTGCGCTTCATGCCATTCCCTTAGTCGAGTTCCATACCGAGCATTAGTTGGTGTTACCCACACTGTCGACGAAGCCAAGGCTATGGCCGAAGCCAACGAATATGATTCCGAGCCAAACGACGAGGGTGAGATTGAGAAGCGACCAGGAAAGCTTTCCGATTATCTCCCAAGTCCGTACAAGAACGACGAGGCTGCTCGTGCTGGTAACAACGGTGCTTTGCCACCAGATCTATCGCTGATGGCCAAAGCACGTCACGGCGGTATCGATTACATCTTCAATTTGTTGACTGGATATCCCGACGAAGTGCCTGCTGGAGCCGTTGTCCCAGAAGGACTTAACTTCAACCCATATTTCCCCGGTACCGGAATTGCCATGGCTCGTGTTTTATACAACGAATTGGTTGAGTATGAAGATGGAACCCCAGCCTCAACCTCGCAAATGGCAAAGGATGTGACCGAGTTCTTGAACTGGTCAGCAGAGCCAGAAATGGACCAGCGAAAGAAGATGGGATTGAAGGTTATCTCCATTACATTTGCACTGTTTGCGTTAAGCGTATGGGTCAAGAGATACAAGTGGGCAGCCGTCAAGACGAGAAAACTCAACTACACTCCTCCATCAATGGGAGGCAAACACACCAACGGTCACTAGATGAATGCTGATGGAATTTCTTTTGTCAAAACAGGGGAGGGGGAGGGGAATGGAGGGGGGAACGATGGAAAGAATTGTTCTACTAGTCTTTTATTGCATGCAGGATCGAGGAATGTGTACAAAGGAGCAATTGGGATGGAGTGCTTCTAATATGGAGCTATTCCGGCCCGGGATGCGGAAGGAGTGGAATTTTAGACTGTGTGAAAATTTTAGAAAATGCCTCCAATCTTGCTGACCATACTCGGTGCTCGTTGATGAAATGTTGCATGATTGTCATTGACAATTTTATAAGACCCATACCCCGGTAAATATTTTGGCAGGGATTCACCCGATAAGCCAATCGAAGGAAAAGTTGAAGCTCCCCGCGCTGGATTTCACCATCTTCAATTGTTTCTCTTCACCCCGTCCACATAGTTCCTTTTTGGTCTTGGGATATGCTGCATACGGGCCAGATATCATTCTCCAGGACGCGCATCAATCGTCGCACTTCTTTCGATCTTTTAAACGCGACTTTTGAGGACGCGAGCAACTAAAGATCGAGAAGCTGATTTCGATACGCAATTGAGGGTCTTAAGTGTTTGATGTCAGGGCACCAATCTCAAGACTCAATAATATCCGATATATCCGATATTTCTTCCTTTGCGCGGTGGGAAGCGGAAACTGGAGAGAAGATCTTGGACGAGAGAGAGGTTTCGAGACGAGATATGGCGGATCTGACGATATCTAGGGTATGGGCCGATCGGGATAGCAGTAATGATTTGAGAAGTGGTGATGAAGATGAGCCTAGTGCTCAGGTGAAGGAGACTCCAAAGAGGGGAGGGAAGATTGAATATGTGAGTTTGTTACAGTACCTCTCGTCTGCTCACCTTTGCTTTTCTGCGCGTCGATTCTGGACTGATAATTTGGCTCAGACTCGAGCAACAAGCGTCTGCTCTTCCTCTTCGCACTCCGACTTTGAACACCCTCCTTCCAGCCAGCCGCGCCCAATTGACTCTGAGTCTGAGAACGAAGACGTCGACGACCCGCTTGCGGACTTTGATGTTGATCCTTCTCAACGAGAATATATGATGGGGTTGTTGGACGTTGCTCCGGAAGAAGAGTTAGCGCAGTTGTTGCAGCGTACTCCAGAAACAAAGAAGATTAAGAAGGTTCTTGAGACGGCACATGGGAAGGGAATGGAGCAATTATCGCAACTTTCTCATGCTACAATGTTCACCAAGAAAGACAAAAAACGGAAGAGGAAAAGTGAGGATGCCAAAATCGAGGAGGTGATGGGAAACGCAATGGCGGTAGTAGCCGCTGGGATTGCTGGTGACACGGGCGAGGGGTTTCAGCAAGCGATAAACATGGCCACCACGAAGGTCAAGGAGATCACTGATACTCTTACCCAGGAGAGCGCTCGAATTATTACAGCTCCTGATTCTGAAGTGGCAGAATCTGGCAAGTCTGGCAAGAAGCGTCAGCGAACAAAGGGCCAACGAGCGGAAGCAATAAAACCAAGCACGACCTCCAATGATTGCAATAATGACAAAATAAAAATGGTAAAGGATATCGCGCCAAGTTTAGAAACTGCCGCTGACTGGTATCAGGGTGACGATGCTACAGCTATGGTGATTGATATTGGAAATGCTGAGGCAGTTGAACAAGAGCCTATGGAAAACGCTGTCCCTGGGAAACAACACAAGACTGATGGGCCAGTAACCACACATGATGATAGCCATACTCCGAAAGCAAATAGTCAAAATGCTGCTGATATCGCCTCTGAGGATATCAATATGGAGGAATCCACAGCGGACAAAAAGCTTAAGAACGCGGAAGATAGAGACGAGTTGATCAAGGCTGCAAAACGGGCCGCGAAAAAGGCAAAGAAAGCTAAAGCAAGAGTTTCAATTTCGGGACCTGTCAATACAGCACAAGTTTCCGAAGATACTACTCTGGCCAACGGCGTTGACAACAAACCTACTCCTCCACCTGTATCTGCTACTTCGGGTGGCATGAAGATCAAGAACGCTGCGCGAAAGGCAGCGCGAAAAGCAAAGAAGAAGCTAGGCCTCACGACATCGCAATTCTTTCCTCCAGTAGCCCAAAGTGCCGGAAGCCCAGGCCCTGCGTTGAGAGCAAGCCCTGAAAAACGAAGAAATAAGAAACTTGCCGTTCGGAAAGCTACGGCCCAATCTAGCGAAAACGCTGCTAACCCAACTCCCGCTCAAGTCCCCGAGCAGAAAACCAGCCCCCAACATCGGGAAGAGATCGTTCGAAAGCTCGCTAAGGAATTGAAATTGACTGAGGCTGCGGTCAACCTTTTGCTTTCAGCCAGAGAGGCTGTGGAGAACTCGGTGAACAATCCCCTTCCCGGCACCACTACTCGACCTACCTTTTCAGGCACGACTAATCCAAAAGACGGTGATACTGCTGGGTCAGCGGTGAATAATGCGGCTCCCGGTGCTGGCGTAATTTCTAAATCCAGCCGCAAAAGAAGAAACAAGAAAGCCCGAAATCACAATACTTTGAGACTAGAATCCAGCAACCCTGCATCAGATTCTAAGCCAGTTGCTGGTTCAGCCCCGGAGATACTAAGCGGCCAACATCCAAAAATAAATAAGGACGCACAGAGCGCTGGGGAAAACATGGCTGAGAAGAAGGTTGAAGGTTCTGGAAAGGATACCATAGAGGTGGATTCAGCACCTGGTCCTGTTCAAAAAACTGCTGTCGAGAAACCCGAGCAGAAAAGAGCGCGTCGTAATCGTGGCCGGAAAAGCACGAAGGGCACGAATGGTGAAGATGTAACAGCAGAGACAGCAACCACAGAAGCAGTTGACCTACCAGCCCCTCAGCCTGTTGAACTCGAAATGGAGGATTCCAATAAGATTACACTGGCTAAAGCGAAACTTGAGAAGAAGAGAAAGTCCCCTGAAAAGAGAACTGAAATTCCCGAAACCCAGGAATCTCAGGTTGCTGCAATTCCAAGTCAAAATTTGCATCAGAAGATAGAGCCAAAGACCAAAAAGCGAAAGTCTTTCAGCACTGATCCTGACATCGCCGATACCCTGTCTCAATTGCCAGCTGAAGAACCTTCTCAAGAATCAAAGCCCAAGAAAAGAAATCGGAAGTCCCTGAACAAGCAGACCGAAATTCCCGAGACCCAGGAATACGCCGAAGAGCCCTCGCAGCCTCTGGCCGAGATTACAGACACCCAATCAACCTCAATCAAGACCAACGAGAAACGTCGAAATCGAAAGTCAAAACGACTGAGCCCTGATTTGGACTCTGCAGATGCCGATGTGGAAATGGGTGAATCATCAAAAGCTCACCACTCGTAAGAGACCAGGACTCTGCGAGTGGTGGTAGCTTCCTGGAAAATAGAAATATATATACAGAACAGGATAATTATGGTGATATGGATGATGTTGAGAACGGCGAGGAGAGGAGAGTGCGTAGTGGTGGTGAGGGTGGAAGTATGGATGTTGATAAGAACGGTGGGAATGTGTCAGCAAAGGAGCTGGAGGAATTACAACCAAGAACCCCATCCAAAGGTTTGACTGGCAGTTCTAATCATAAATCTCTAATGTCAGGATCTAAGAGAAAGGCGAGGGGAGTTATGGCCGAGAGCCCGCCCAAGAAATCTCGCACTGGTCCACGCGTAGCAAATAAGCAACCCAGTCGGGGAATTCGTGATATGGTTACTCCAGTAGACGTTGATCAGGAGGAGGCGAATGGGGAGTCGGAGGTTGTTTCGGCCCCAAAAACGCCCCAAGGAAGCTCATATTCGAAGAGAGAGCTAGCTAGGCTTCGTACGTTGCAACGAGAACTCGGAATTGTTGCTCCTGCGCAAGAAGACAATGAACGTGCTCCGGTTTCCAGAAACTCGCCGAGTTCGATAGAGAGAATCACTCCAAAAGAAAGAACACGTAGGAGTATCTTGAAGCGAGAGCTTGGCATTGTTTCTTCCGCTGATGAAGGACTATCGAATTTGCGTGAGGAGAGCCGCAACAGACGCACTTCATCTGCTGCCAGCGAAAGAATCTCACGCCAAGCGAGATTTGAGGCAGGGCCTGTAAATATTTTTGACGAGGTACTAGATGATAGTGATGTGGAGCTTCCAAAGCCACGACGGTCTTCTGAATCCGAAGTATATCTTCGCAAGGATGGATATAAAACACTTATTGGGGTGCGTTCAAGACTTCCTACCTCGGATGATGAGTCTGTTTTTGAACCTTCAAAGTCGCAGCGTCATCGTTTGATAATAAATTCAACTCCGCTTCGGGATTCTGAGGGGCCACCAGCAGGCAATAGCAGCGCCGTAAAAATAAGGTCAGCTAGCAAAGGAAGAGAAACTCTTCGCTTCCCAGCGAGAAGTACAGGTGTCGCCAGTCTCGGATCTCCACAAAATCTCAGTCGGGGTCTTATCAGAAAGAGACCCAGACTTGTTAACAATAAAGCCGAAATTCCTAGTTCATCGGCAGAGGAGGACTTGAACTCGGAGCTTGGGAGAAGTCAGCCAAAGACAGACTCAAATGCCAACAAGAAGAATATGGGTCAGACGTCAGACAATAAATCCACTATTCGCCCTCATGGAGCTCGCTCAACTATAATCAACACTGCCAGAATTGCCACTCCAGCTATAATTCTGCCAGTGTCAGGGAAAGTTGGACTTCGGTCTACGAAAACAGATGGCTCCTCTTTAGCTGGCACTGCCAATAACAAACCTCTGGAAAAGTCTATGGAGTCTCGGCAAACTAAATCACCCACTGGCATACAGTCGAATACTAGGAGAAGACGTGATTCGGTTTCTTTTTCTTCGCCAGCTGCGATGAGAATGAAACGCAACAGAGCCGCAGATTTCTTCGATGACTATGAACCTAGGAGTCCACCGGCTTTTAGTGATGCGAATACTCAAGAGGAGCCAGTTTCGATGACTATTCTTGGAGATACCCAAGGCCCTGTGGAAGGAGATTCGATGACAGCTCGTGGGGATACCCAGGTGACTACAGACGAGCCATTTTCAACAGCTCCAATGTTACAGCCAAACCGGGAGACTTCACCCGATTCTTCCTATCGTACTGCTGTAGAAGCACTGGAACAAGAACCCGCGAGTCAAGACGCTCATAAAGAGGTCAACAGTCCTCCGAAGTCTGCTAGAAAAACGAAACCAAAGCGACAGCCAGCAAAATCGCCTTATTTTCCACAAATCACAGAATCGCCCAAGAAAAGGGATAAAGCCAAGGCAGCTGAGACTGACAACCTAATGCTTGACGGTACCGAAACCCCTAATACCCCAAAGAAAATATCAGCAGCAAGTCCAAACAAGCGTTCACCTGGTGGCGTTGTATCATGCATTCCTTTTCCGCCTCTCTCTTCGCCAACATTTGGAATTATTCAAGAGAAGCTAGCTCATGACCCTTTCCGGCTTTTGATCGCTGTTACCTTCCTCAATCGTACTAGGGGTAAAACAGCTGTCCCGGTATTCTACGAACTTATTCAAAGGTATCCCACACCCGAAGCCCTTTCCTCTGCGCCAAAAGAGGATATTGTGGATATCATCCGCCATCTCGGTTTCCAAAATCAACGTGCCGACACCTTCAAGAAGTACGGTAAACAATGGGTCGATGATCCACCTATGAAAGACAAACGCTACGCCGTCCGAGGATATCCAGAACAGGACTCCGGCCGTGATATCAAAAGCGACGAAATCCTCACCGACGAAGATCCTCGTACAGCATGGGAAATTGGACACATGACTCAAGGACCCTACGCCATCGATTCCTGGCGTATCTTCTGTCGTGATATCCTCAGAGGTGTAGCGGATTCCTGGAACGGAGAGAATTCAAAGGAAGAGAATTTCCAACCGGAGTGGATGAGGGTTGTGCCTGCGGATAAGGAGTTGCGAGCTTATTTGCGGTGGATGTGGCTGAAAGAAGGGTTTCATTGGGATCCATTTACGGGGGAGAAGGAGGTTGCGGGACGCCTGTTAATGGTTGCTGCTATGGAGGGGAGAATTGCTTGGGATGACCTTGGGGGGTTGAGGATCCTAGATGGTGATGATGAGGGGACGGATAATGAAAAGAAGAAAGAGGGTGTGGATATCAGAGAGAATGGAGGGGAGGAGCTTGATGTTAATGCGGTTGGTATTGATGGGCCGCCTGCTGAGAGGAGTTTAAGAAGATCGTAAACATGGGCAGGACATTGGTGTAAATGCATTTTCAAATGAGAATCTTTTCTCTAGCATCGGACTTTGGGTGGCTCTTTGCTTACTTGAATACCCTGGTAGCATAGCGTTCGTAGATATGAAACGGAAAATGGGTAGTGGCCTATGCGCTATAGTATGCCATTCACCTATAGAAAACCCAAACTCTTAATATTCCAAAATAAGCACCTCACCCTCAACCAACAAGTATGAAACACCGGAAACGGGCCTCAATGGCCTACTGGTAAGGGCGCCAGTCAGTGTCTTGTTGGCCAGCCATAAAGAAACCCAGGTAATGCTGAGTTCGACCCGAGCCGGGGTGCAACTGATTTAGTTGTACTCTGAGGATCTTTTTGCTGTTTTATTTTACTGTTTTCTTATTTTTTTTTTTTCTTTTTTTTTCTTTTTTTAATACTTTGGGGGTGTAGGTAATGGGTGAGGGAGGTTGGGTGAATATTGAATGGGATGGAAGGGATGGGATGAGGTATCATCTGAATAGTGCGGAAACTGGAAATATGTAGAAGTGGTATTCATTCCCTCATCCTCAATCTTCATCCACCAGAGTGTCAAACAACAAAACAGCTCCCAGTCTCCTCCCTTCTCCATCCCAGAGCCTCGAACATGGTATGACCCCCTCTAAACTCTTACCTTCCCATCTCTCATTCAAAGACGTGTCATAGTAACTCATATACGCTTCCCTCTCACCTCCGCTCTTAAGATCCAACTCCTTGAACGCCTCATCTAATTTCTCATCCACCATCTCACCTCCGTGAGGAAAAAATACACTAACAATAGTCCGCAGCCGCCCACTAAACGAACACTGGTAAATTCCAAACCCAGCCCTCTCAATCGTAGAATGGAAACTCATCGTCCCACCAGAAATTCCAGTATGAGCATGCCACTCTATGCCCGCCTGTCTAGGAAGTTCCTCGACCATCGCTATGAAAAGCGGTGGTGTGGTTTGCGGGGAAGAAGAAGAGAGGATCGAGAAATCAGGGAGGAGTCTTGCGGAGGAGCTGCTTCTATGTTGGGCCATTCCCGAGTAGTGTTTTGATTCCCAGAGATCGACCGCTTCCGCTGCTTCATCGTCTGAATCAGAGTCGCTCGGTGGCTGATGGAAAAGATCCCATGCTTTTGCTGGGATCTTGGGGAGGATGTCATGGGATAGTGGGGTGGAGATGGGGATATAGGCTATTGCTGATGTGAAGTACTGGACGTCCATTTCTAGACCTACTCGTTGGAGGTGTTGGAGCGAGAGCGTTGTTTGGAGTTTGAAATCTTGGATGTGGTTCTCTGAGGGAGGGGGTAGGACCATGGTCCCTGGTATTAATGGGATTTGACCGGCTATTGATACGGCCCTCTGAGGGCAATCGTTGTCGTGGGATAAGGGGATAGAGATGGCTTGTGAGTAGGGGCCTATGTTCGCAGGTGCCCAGTAAGAGCGGGATTGGACATGTAAAGCTTTCCGCGGACCAGCTGGGGATGAGGAAGATGCGACTTGGAGGTGGATGATTAAATCTATGTTTTTTGGAAGGAGATCACCAACCGAGATTGTGACGCGAGAGGGTGGATTGGGTGCGGTGAAGAGCTTGCTATAGATTTGGTTGATCGTGGCAAAATCCGTCATCGAACGGAGGAGAATAGTGGTGCATGTTATTTCCGTTTCTTTGAGATTGTTTTGCTCCAGAAGGCGTTGTATTTGTACAACCGCGTCGCTAGTTTGGTCGGAAACTGAATGTACTGTAGTGTTTTGACTGGGAGAGACAGTCCAATACAAGGTGTCTAGATTTACTCTAGCAACTGGCATCTTGACACTTCCTCCACTTGGTACTGGATGGGTCTCAATGGATTCATGGCCATTGTTGAGAGACTCAAGGATCTTGCTGAATTTCAAATCAAGTAGATCAGGTATCCGAGGCTTCGTTGCTGAACTATCAACACGATCTTTCATAAGGACCTTAGCCTCTGGGATTCGAAGCCACGCTGCACCTCCTCCTTCTCGTACAATGAGCCGGTTTTCTTCAGATATTTCTATCCTGCCTTTGAAAAGGTTGGGAGGTCCATCGATGACCAGAGTCTCGAATTCTCCCCCTTCCCCCAATACTGCACCATCTCCATCAGAACCAAATCTCTTTATGGACCTCTCAATACGCATCCTATCTGACAAACTGGCCACATTGTTCCAAAGAAAGGTTTCATCAAGACCACCACTTGCAACCTTGATGATCCTAGCATCAAGGCTAACGGCTTGCATATCCTCCAGTAGCGACGCCTGTGTACCAGGAGGGAGAATAGGATACTTCCACAAAAAGCCAAGCGGGGTAAGACCTAATCGTAGAGCGACGGACTCCACCCGTGTTCTTTGATAGGTAGAGAGAATAGCTCCAGTGCTGATTGCATTGGCGGTTGGGTGATCTTTCAGTATCCTCTTCAAGAGCGGAACTAACGATTCGGTCTCATCCTCTTCGGCGGACGCAACATGATGATAACTAGCACCACTCTGTACTGCCGTTCCAACGATAGGCTGACGATACAAAGGGATTCCCAAAGCTTGCTCGTACAATGGAATGACCGTATGGCCAACAGTCTGGTACATGAAGCTGTTCAAATCATGTTCCTCGTCAACGTCTGCCTGGCCCTGTGTGGTACCAACACCAACACTTCCTTTCGAGGCTGAAGGATCTGGATACAGATTCGCTAAAGCAACGACTTGGTGCCCATGATGAAGACAGTGCAGCAGGGAAAAGAAACTGTCTTTGCCGCCTGATATCAGGGCAATGACTTTGAGAGATGGGTCGGACATGCCGAATGCATCAAGGGTACCTCGCCTCTCACGGCAAAGACCAACAATGTTGCAAGACAGGCATTTGTCTTCAGTTCATCTGCGTGTTACCCCTTCTTAAACTGTTGGGTTTATGTTGGGCTTCTACACCAGGCTACGAGGCGAGCGAGGATAGGGACTTGACAGAGAAAACGAAGAAAGCCCGGATGCCTCAGGCTAGAAGCTCTACTTGCCCTAATGACAGGGGCGAGCACTGACTCAAGGATTTCGAAAATGGGTGGTACAACGAATGGCTTTGAAAGTACCAGCAAATATACACTAGTTTTACCTACTCAACAAAACGGCTTTCAATTGGCTCTGAATTCGGCACACATATTCATAGCATGTTTCTCGCTGTCACTTATTCAAATATTTAATTGTCACATCGAAAAGGAGCAGTAGAGTAGACTTAATGGGCAAATTTTTTATACATGTATTTTGACTATCTGGTGTACATTTCGTGCCAGCACAAGATATGATCAGGCTGCGAATGAGAATCGAGAAGATGCAACGGTTGACCAGCTTCCGCTTCAAGGAATTACAACGATCGTAAGAATGGCAAATAGCATCAGAATACACACAACCGCTAGCTCCGTCATGACGCTAAATCGGGCAGAAAATGATCAAGGAAAATTGATACAATGAATTGAAGAAAACAAGAAATGACTTTTTGATTTGCGCAACCTCCATCTATCCCGTCCGTCGTGGTAGCGTCAATTGATCGCGAGACCTGTTTATCCCCAGAACCCAACCATAGGTATGCGAGAAGGATTTTTTTTTTATGTCGTCAGTCGTATCAGTGGCGTAACATGCAGTAGTCAGGCACACCGAGTATTTTGCAGAGCCGAGAAGCACTTATTCAGAGCGCTTGCGCTTCTTGCGAGACTGGCTGTCACTAGCTGAGTCTTCGGTCTCACTGCCAGAGGCGGCCTGGGCTACATTGAAGAGAACGCTTCCCAAATTCTGGATGTGTTCATCTTCACTATTTGAATTTGGGTGGTCGGGTGCTAGTTCGCCATCTTCTAAGACGCCCATGACAATGGCACCGCTTCCATGGGTTCGTGCATGCTGGGTCAAGTTATCACTGCGAGAGAACTTCTTGCCGCACTCGTGGCACTCGAATGGCTTATCCTCAGTGTGGAGCGAGCGATAATGGCGCTTGAGGTGTTCTTGGCGGCGGAATCGACGATTGCACTTGTCACATACAAAAGTCTTGGATGGGTCTTCAGTGAGAGATTGCTTGCGACCGCGGCGATTGACGGGTGCTGCGTGGGGAGTGCCAGAATCAGAACCATTGACACTGTTTGTGGCGTGGTTCTCTGAGGAGCCGGATTGACTGTTGGCAACCGAGTGGTGCTGGTGGCCCTCGGCTGTGCCCTCCTGGACTGATTCACCCGAGGCGGAATTCATGGGGACGGTGTACTTGCGAGATCTGACAAGGTTGTCAAATTCCGTCGAGTCGTCTTCTTCGTTGCGTCGGGCCTTCTTGGGCTTCTTGGTGCGCTTCTCCTTCTTAATTTCGGTCTCGGAGCCTGAGGCGGGAGGGCTAGGTAGACAGGCAACGGCGAATTGGTCCGCGTCGTCAAACTGCTCGAAGTCTTCAAATTCGTCTTCGCTCACAAATGGCTCGGTATCCAGAGAGAGTAGTTCAGAGCCGGTGCTGGTGCTAATGCGCTGGCGTTTGTTGCCGAAGAATTGCACGTTGTCAGTGGTGGGGAAGTTCACGAGGCCGTTGACAAAATCTTCCTCCGAGTCGAGATCCGAGAATTGGTCAAATAAGGGTAGGCCGTGGTGGTGTGGGGCGGTGAATGTGAAGTTCTTCGCGTGGGCATGGGCAGCTTTATTGAATGTCTCCCCTGCGAGCATGAACCGGTGCTCCTCGTCGTCTCCCGCGCACAATGTCGGCAGAGCAGGGAATTCAGCCGCAGTGCTGGTCAAGTTGGACGCTGCCGGTGAGACAGATGCACCGGATGCAACAGTAAGGTTGCGCGGGTCGCAGAAATCGAAGTCCTGTTCTGAAATGACGGATCGTGGGTAGGGCGAAGGGGAGGGCGAAAGTGAAGGGCACGATGTTGCAGAAAGGAGCTCGCTAGCGTGGCCCTGGCCGTTGCTGGTAAGCGAATTGGGATGGATGAAAACTGGAAAAAAGTGGCTCGTTAGTCCCCATTTGCAGTTACGACCCTGACGATCTTGACGACACTCGACTCGACCACATTATCCTTCAGCCCACTCGCCGTTCGCAATTGATTGCCAGATTTATTACAAGAGATGAGGGAAAATATCACGTACCTGGAGTCATTGGGGGTGATCCGCATCTGGCCCAGTCCCCTCCAGCCAATGTGTCCGACTGCACCTCGCCCTCACATCCTTCCTTGACACCCTCGAAGCCACCGAGTCCGAGAAAGATGCTGTTCAAGGGCATGGGAATGGCCGCACAGCTGGATGGGCTGCTCGATGTGCTGTTGGATGCCGACAGCGGTGGGGTGGAGGGATAGAAGTACATGTCTGCGTCGTGGATTTCAGGCTCCATTCGCATTCTGGGGGCGTGCTCTTGGATGAGAATCGTGGGCTTCTGGTACATCGGACGAGGGGATGCCATTGGCGTCATGGTTCCCGCAAATCCGGAATTGAACATCTGCTGGTGCATAGGCGGCTGAGAACAAGACGAGTTTGGTCGGGAATAGATTGGTGTCGAGGGCATGGGGTGTATGTGCGGATGGTAAACAGGAACCTGAACGTTACTAGGTTGCTGCGAGAAATGTCCATGTTGACGGTTGTCTGGTTTTGGGTCAGGGTTGTAATAGAAGAATGGCGATTGTCCCATTAATGGACCTTGTTGGTACGCGGAGGAATCCATGGCGGATGTTTTGTTGGCTGATACGGCTGCGTGGACTGCAAAGTGTCAGTCATATTGTCCTTCTCCTTCTCTTTTCTGCTCAATCGTTCTTCTCTCTATCACGCCAGGCAAGTGGAAGCTGCAATATATATATATACGTACAGTTACAGTCGATCCAAGTGGTTCGAGAGGGCTGATTATAATACGTTTCGTAAAACAAAGGGTGGTTTTACAAGTGGTAAATGTTCAAGATGCTCGATGCGTCAATGGGAGTGACTGGACAACAGCTTGGGGTATCCAATACTGTCTAATAGTTATACGGTTTGAGGTTATTATACATTCGTTTGTGGAAATTCGAGTTCGAGGTCGATGTTCGAGTGGTTCGAGTGGTTCGTTCTATTGACAGCTATCGACTCTTTTCGTTTGTTCGTTTTGAGGAGACAAGGCACAGCGATGGCAGTGGGTTTCCAAATGAAGGTACGGAAGAAAATCGAGAGGCTATATGAGAAAGCACAAGTCGAGATTGGTCCAAAAGAATGAGTGTACAAAAAAGAAACCGACGATGGTATAATAAGAAGAATGGTTTGGGCGTTATGAGAGCATAAACCTGAGGGGACATGCAAACGAAAGTAATGGTGACGGGGGCCCTGGAAATAAAGTAGCCACGGAGCGATCCACGAGCGGGCCAGCGATAGAAGGCGAAGATAGGCACTTCCGGGAAGGTCAGGGCCTGTCAATGGCTGCTAGACTGGCTGGCTGTCAGGGCAGAGACAGGCGGAGAAGGTCTCAGGCGGAGTAGCATGGGGCTGGACATGAAGGGCATGGTTGATTGAGTGGGGTGGGTGAGTGGAGAGTATGAATGGGGAACATGGGTCAGCATGAGCATGGGCAAGAGGAACATGGTGTGGTAAACGGGGTGGGGCCCGGGTGGTGGTTGAGTGGTTGAAGGCCTGGGAGATCCTGGTCTGGGGAGCCGGCAGCATGATGGGATGGGGTGGATGCCATTATTTTTTCTAATTCCAGCACCGCTGTCAAAAGAGAGATGGCTCGTTCGGGGGCCGTGTACGGGTGTTCGACGCTACAGTACGTGCCATCAAGGTAGGCCTAATACGGCTCGCTTTGGGAGGCGAACGAGCTAAGCGAGTGCTGTACGGAGTAAGCTGCTCCTGTTCCTTTGCTACAATGCTCCCGAGGTCCCGTATACTGCTCCCATATACCACCATACTCCGTAAATATCATCCTACTTTCGGGAATTTTATAGGAAACACAAACTACCTTCCTACACCTTTTTTTTTTCTAGACGGGAAATGGGTTTTGAGTTGAAAACACATTGGGGTGGATCTGTATCCCATACCACAGTTGTAACTTGTGGGACACGCGCAGGTGGTTGGACCGCTCGGGTTCAGTGCTTGCTGGCTACGCTACGCTGCGCTGCGTGGGTGTGTATGGGGAGCGATAGAGCAGCACACCGCAGCCCATCTCCATCTCTGCCCGCAACGACTCTCACAAATGTCATCAAAGCGGCGAGGGCTTCTGCAGGTGGAGTCGTCCTCTCAATGCATGATTGGGGCAAGGAAAGGCGTGGATTGTCATTGATTGTGCTTGATTGTGCATGCATAAGCTCGTCCACCACCCAATAATGCTCGTGTTCTGAGTTCACAATTTTATCCACATCTCGCAGACTCAGTCAGACTCCCAGACTCCCAGACTCCCAGACTCGCATCCACAATCCTCCCATACGACACTGACCTCCACCCGCGCGCATCCCCCATCCCCCTCACTTGCTGACCACGAGTCACCATGTAGTATGAACAGTATCTCACCACTCCACCTCACCACTTGACACCGCGAGATTCGTTCGGTATTGCGTTGGCGTGCGCGAGACAACACCAAGACGCCTCTCAACTTAAAAATATGTGCGTGGTATTAATGTACGTTTTAACGTCGGGAGTGGGAGGTTTAGCGACACACCACCACCACCATCATACGAAGTATTCGGCGGAAATGACAACCCTACGGCCTTGAGGTACTCCGTACAACTCTTTTCTTCTGGTGGCGAATCTCATCCCCCCATCTCGTATGCCATGCTTCCCATCCCAAGGACCACTGCTATATCTTCGGTTCCGATAGGACCTACCAATAATACTTCGAAGCAATGACAGACAGCTCTCAGCCGCAGCAGCATTATTAGACCAACAACATAGGCTCAAGCGCTGAAGACGTGCCACTTCCCAGCTTTTTTTTTTTTAATTATCCTACCATTCTCGTCGTTGATTTGAGAATCGCACAGCCTACCACCACTTGATAAAAGTCTGAGGACTGGCCGGCGTCATGCAAAGGCAACAAAGCACGCCTTCCTTCTTGGCCGAGGAGAGGTGGAAAGTCCGAAATAAGAATTATCCTGCACTTCCAATTCTTATTCGATATGACGATATCTAGCATGGAAAAGATACGAAACACTTTACACCACTTGTAGTGCGTACTTAGGTACCGCGACGCGTACTGGACAACACAAGTTGAAGCGTAATGCAGCAGCTCCAGACTATCTCCACTAGCTACCACCAACAAGGCAGTGCTGCTCGAAATCCCCAAGGACATACCAGGAGCCTGCCTCATGCCTGAATTATTACTCAACTACAGATCATTTACTTCGTAGTTGTGTCTATCTCCTACAATTCGAATTTACCATTGGCCCGGATATGGCCTGGATAGCCTTTCACTCTTCGTGGGGTTCTCTCCACCATTTCCGAATCTCCCAATTAACTCCCTATTTGGAATTTTCCCCGCTCTCCCATCTGATCTCCCACCTGACATTGACTACTCTATCTGGGCAACATGAAACACGAAACATTTTGACAGAACATGGCTAAACAGTTCGCAGCGGGTAAAGATACTCAAATGTCACACTTTGAAACTAAGACGGGATGAACACGCTCTGTTCAGTGAGATCATCGAGGTACATAACTCGGAGAGTCTGCTGGCTGCCTGCAGGAACCGATTTCATCATGTCCATTCCAAGTACAAGTAAGACACATGAAATACCAAACAAGACTTGCCCACACGGGCCTCTATTTCTTCTTTGGGCAAAACAAAGTTGCGACTGGCACCCCGCGAATAGAAATGTTCGCCAACCGCATCCTTGCCGATAGAGAGACAATTCTTGAACCTCACGAGTCACAAACTGCCGTTCCACCCGAAGAGAATTACACGATAAAAATAAGATTTCGTCCAGCAAATTGTATCACTTCTTTGACCATGCTCATACGCGGCTGCCTCTCTGGTAGCGAACGTCCTTGAAGGTTGATATATGATCGGCATATTTAAGTCTGAGAATAAAGCCCACGAGCCAGAGGAAGCAAAGCAAGGAGAGACCCCTGGTTGGGGGATAAGAAAAGGATCGACGTTTATCGATTAGAACGATACGAGCGATAGGAATTTCAATATCTCCTCCTGCAGAGCGTCCTGATAGGATGGTTATTGTGTATTCTGTCAACTGTGAAGGATCAGCTGCAGATAGATTGTCAGCAAGTTACGAAGCACAGTCATATCCCAAAACATCTGGTCGCGCCGTTGAGAAACATGGCGGTTGGACCAATGCTGGGAGCCTGTCGATGTAAAATAGACCAGCTCCTCGAGATGATTGGCGAATTGCCGGTACACACCGTCTTATGTTTTTATTTGGCTATAGTAGTACTATACAGATGGGATGGGTTGAAGGAGCGTGTGAGGGTGTCACTGACGAACGTGGTGTGGCATCTTGCATGGACGTGCAGTGCTCATTGGCTGGCTGGGGGAAGAAATGCATCCATCAGCCGAAGAGTACGACCTATGTTTAGCGACTACAGGACGGCACTAGCACCTTTGACACCTTGACAACATCTCACTTGGAATTAAAAGCAGCCAGCTTAAAGCAGCATCTGGTGCCTGGCGTTCAAGGCAAGAATTGTGCACGCTAGCGAGATTGGCCGCATAACCCTTGCATAGCCCTGCATAATCCAAGTGTTTCGATTCTCTTTTATCCTGTTGGCTGTTGGGTGTTGGATGATGGAAGCAAGGACTGAGACCTCACCGTACCGTACCATACTCCGTAGACTCGTAGAGACTAGACCTAGCAGGCTAGCAGGCTAGCAGGCTAGCAGGCTAGCACGATAGCACCAGTGCTAGTGACAGGGTCACAGGGCAGTTTGTCCGAAGCTCCGACGAACCTAGACGACCAAAACAATATCAGAAGATGCTTGCAACTAACACTAATCATCGGTCGACTTCCAGAAACAGCTTTTTTCTTCGTAGAAGAAACGCAGGCCGCCTGCGGTCTACGGCCTGCAGCGAAAGCGACCTCGGATCCGCCAAGTTGGTGTTAGGGTTCCAAAGATTGAAAGACCGCAGAGACCGCAGAGACCGCAGACCGCAGACCGCAGAGCGTAGACGACTCGAGTGCCACCAAGGGCGACGGGCGGCCATCGCATCGCATCGCATCGCATCATTATGCCTGGCATCATTATTCGAAGGATTCCTCTTTGGGGTGCCTCTGGCCCTCTCAACCACATGCTCATTGCTCCGTACAGACACAGACACAGACCGCACTGGGTATACTGCACGTAAGAATACGCTATTACTCCTCCTGCTGGTCAGCCATACATTAAAACAAGGGAATCCTGCTACCAGTAATCTACCAAGGTAGGTCCAAGGTAGGTAGCCTATCCAGATTCCCACCCCTTTGGCCTCGGAAATTCCTTTTCCAGCCTTATCAAATCGAGACGACGCAATGGCAATGGTGCCAATGGAAGAAAAAGAAGGTCGGCGAAGGTGTGGATGCTCGACTCCATCTTTCATTATTGATTCTGACTCTTTCCTGGGCCATCTGGGGCCACATGTTTGAATGTTTCCGGCTCAGGTTCACACTATCACGACCATGGGAGGATGGGGTGGTCGAACCAATCGGGGCGCATCTGTCGCTTGTCCTGACTTTTTCTTCCCCCTGCAGGATGGACTCAGGAACAATGCAGGTACGAAAATCCGGTTACCTCTCAACGTCGCACAAATCCCGAACGAACGAGACGCATACAGATGACAAATGTAACCTCGGCCGTCCAAAACGTGTTGCAAGGCCGCACGTTTCAAGAGGAAACAACTCCCACGTTGAATTGATGGGAATATTGGGAATATTGATGGGAAAGAGATGGAGATCGTCTATCTTCGAAGTGGAATTTGATGCCGTGCTGTGTGCTGTGCTGTGTGCTGTGTTGTGCTGGATCATCGCTGTGCTGTGCTGTCAGATGATTTGATAACACGCCATCATCGTTTAGATCGCGTCCGTGTCGGTGGGTAGTCTCCTCTTCTCAGACTTTCTTCACCTCGTCCCGTCGATGTCGTATTTTCCATTGATTAGCCAGATCTTCACACCGTTTACTGGCAAGATCAATTACATCCTTGGCCAACGGCGGTCTCATTGGGCATTGCCATCGGCTTTGCCAGAAGTGGAGTGGTCGGGCTTCCGGATCATGGTCCCTAAACTTACCTACTGGCGGGACTTGTTCCGGGTGTCGACGGGTGTCGATTGCTGGGACTTACAAGTGGGCTCGTAATTCCAATAAAGTGGAAATTTTACTAGTGACACTGGATCTCGAACTGGATGTCAATTGTCGTCGGAGAACAGACGTTTGGTGCTAAGTGGGCGGAACTTGGGACGAATCAAATTGTCCCGACAGACTGGATCATCTAGAACATGCTGGGGGCCGTTCGTGACTCGTGGAAAACCTCTCTATTGAGTCTATTCTGAACTGAAATGTCCCAGCGAGCAGATCAGGTCTTGAAATGTCCCATCCAAAGCTTCAACAGTACAAGTATAAACTCTTAGGTTCGGAGAGCCAAGTTGAAAGCTTAGGCTTTTGCAAAAGTTCTAACACCAGCTCGAGTCAAGTTCAGATAGCAATTTGCCCAACCGCATTTGGAGTTCTTCTCAGCATGTTTTGTGACCGTTTCGAGTCCATTGCCGACTATTACTCCGTATGTAAAATTGTACCCGTGTAAAGAGTTGATTTTGAGGCTCTACTGGTAAACGAAATTATTAACTCCCCGGATTCTACGTCCTGGGGCTGTGATGGAATCGCTCGGTTTGGACCTTGACGTGCATAGAAAGGAAATTGGATGTCGATATTTCGCCGGATTCGACCTGTCATTAATAGACGATCCCCTTGGGACTTTGCATTTGCCTACCGTACCCGTACTCGAATGTAATTGCATCGTCAGTTTGCAGCAGCCGAGACTTTGGGGGGAAGACTGAACTGCAGAACATCAGATGAAGCTCCCGAAACTCTTCTTGACTTCTCACAATCTCAAACCCTCTGTCGTCTTCCACAATCCCATCCTCAGCTGCTTTCTCCGCACATCGCTACCATTTGCCGATCAACCATGAATCCTCAACCCGCGCGCTCGGCAGTCAATCTTTCAGTGGAGGCTTTGATGCCCCGAATAATTTGTTAAGCACTCCGGAAAACGACCCGCGACCCCAAGGACGGTAATTTGGTCAAAGATCCCGGCCAGACAGAGTTTGAAAGTTCGGAAAAGATCACCAAAAAAGCGGCCCTCTTTCCAGATTGCATCCTGGTCTCCGACCAAGAGGTTGGGCTGGCTTATCCGTCGCCAGCCAGGGTTATCGTCGATGGGCCTTCTGGAAGGTTTTGGTGCCGCAAAAAGAAGCCATTCTCGAGCCATTTTCTGGCCTGGTCCCTCCCAGCGGCAGGAACCGTAGGTCCTGATAGCGATTGCTGTGGGGAAAAGGTTTGAAGAGTGAACGGTTACCGTGGGATGAACGCATGAACGTAATGAGGCGAAGTAGGTCTATCATTCATGCAAATTATGCATTGTGCTCATTTCACCGCACCTGGTTTCGTACGTCGTCATCTGGTTGTGATAGTTAGATCTGCGCTTCTATATAACTGAAGCAAAGTTGTTGATCTGTTGCCAATGCAATGGTTGTGTGATTTACTCATGACGAATGCATCTTTTTCTTGTTTTCAGGAATGTCGTTATCGTGTTGGTTTGTGTTGTGTTTACGTACTCTTGCAAAAGACGGGGAAAAAAAGAAAATCAGATAGTCCTCGTTACTCATACTTTGCATGTCAGGTGAATTGAAAGATGATTGTTTTGTAAGGCTTAAGTAAATTGCCCTAAAATTTCTAAAGGTTTGGCGTCAACTGTCCGATCACACTTCTGCTATTATTTAAATTCTGCTACAAACACGGAACAATAGAGTCGCCTGCGGAGTGCTTCCGCCTCTCTTCTCTGTTGCGAAATAAAAGTACTAGTACTCTATCTGGAAAAGCTTGGTGGGCAAAATCTCTAGTACATGTGTCTATTCTTGTGATTCTGGTTCATCAACATTGCGAAAGGGTTGCTTCGTGTGTCCAAGACCTACGGCAAAGCCACGAGGACAAACATGACATGGAAGACCTAGTATCCTGACGCGGAATAATTCGAATCTTCATGTAAAATTTGCCTCGTCCCAGAACTTACTAGGAGGTGGCATTTGGCGGTTTTTCTGGGGGGTTTTTGTGGTTTCTAGTTTTCCTGTGCTTTTAGCTAATCAACCTTCAAAGCGCATTACAGTAGTTAATACTCAGTACATTGAGAACTATTATTTTCACCATTCAAGTAATTCACACTCCCTGTATAATGAGAGTTATTGATATCTTGCAGGCAACCGGGACCAATGCGAAAATGATTCCTCCTCGAAAGATTGCGCTTGGAATGAAACGCAATTAGTTCGCTTCATGGGTTACATTGAAGCCGAACAAGACAATAGGTAATTGTATGCTTCAATCACTTCTCCTTGGCTTCAGCATCCAACTTTTCCCATCCCGTACGCGAGTCAACATAGTGAAGTGTTGGCTTCTTGATGGTTTACTCCGTACTGGGCGTCAGAATATTCGTCACGTTGTTGTTATTGTGGAGTAACAAGGCTCTATCAATTAGAGAAGTCTTACCGTTGATAGCTATGAACCTGACTTCTTTCACAAAGAGATAAATCAAGCCGAGCGGGGTTTTACTCATACGATAATCCCATACTAGTAGATATCATCATGCAAATATATGTCTAGTTTTGTCTAGTCTTGCATGAGTGTAGATCTTCTCTAGCCAAAGCTGTGCCTATCAGTTTGGGCTTTGGCTAACATACTTCGAAGTAAATACCCACCCACCTTTCGCGGACAACAATGATTCAAAGAAGCGGCTATTGGAATTAAGGCACTATCTCTGAACTTAGATTAGCGCTTCAAGTCATAAGTGGGAGCAGGGCTTTACAGATCGAGGGCTCTATTTGGTGCTTCACCGACATTTAGATTGACGACCATACCTTCTGGTTATCTGGATACCTCGGTGTACTCTGCATTCCCTTCTTGCAATACTTGCGGATCAGCTTCCGGTAGTTTGTATGCAGTTATGGAGGCAGAAAGCACCCTTGGCGGATATTCAACGCTGTCACCAGACCACGCCAATAGTCGAGGTGAGCTGGCAGTCTCGCACTAGACCGAAGCAGTAGTCCATGAGGACCATGTCCCATTACACCGATTATCTAGGATGTTTTCAAAACAATCAAATGGCTATTCAATAATGGATGACAATTGAAACGAAGAGCTAGCCTAAAGAACAAGCTATAGATATATTTACGTAAAGCCATCCAGAAAGGTACCAACAACCAAGAGGTTATCCAATGCTTCTTTTTCTGTTTTTACCCAAGGCTGGCTCCAAACTCAATCTTGCGGTGATGCCACCGCCATTTTCACGTCTGATCAACCACCAAATCCCCCACCACACACACGCTTTGGCCGTGCCGCCAATTTTTAGCGTTTTAATCACCTACCTACGGACACAACCTTAAAGCCGTTGTTGTTGGTTGTCTTTTGAGACTCAAAGTTTGTGCAAACAGATATTTCTCTTCCGCCCCACGTATTGATCTCCCTCCAGGGTCTTGCCAATGGGTGCCGCCGGGGGTGATTTACCTTTCCGTCGCGGGAGTGGAAAGTCTTTCCACTCCCGAAAAAAGTGAGACCGTACGAATCTCTCGCTACCAATAAAAACAAAACCGGTAGATTAAGAACTACAAATTATTGGATGCCGAAACGTGGGTAATCTCCAAGACAACGCTTTGAGAAAAATTGAGAAAATTGCTTCTTTTTCTCTTCTACTTTGGTATTTTAGCCCAACTTCCCTTTGAGCTTTAGAATGGCGGTGAGATTCGTTCTGGAAAAAAAATCGTCGAGTCCTCTTGGACTATTTGATAAAACCTTTCCGTGGGGCTGTGAGCCCGTTTCGTAACAGGTTTACGTTGCTACCGAAATGTGAGGAGAAACAGTTTTTTGCGATATCTATCTTGGAATTCGAGCTGTCGAATTTGATACCTGACGAGAAAAGCATTCGTTTTTACCGAAGATTTACGTAAACTCCATTGTTTCGCTTGGCCTATATTTTCTTCTGTTATTTCTTTAGTATTCTCCAGTTAAGTCGCCGATCACGCATGAATTGTTCCGGCTTGTCGGCTCACTGCCGCATTGCTATTTTCAAAAAGTACCGTATCCGATAGCAGTTTCGGAGAACTTGAACGAGGCTGAACCGGAGCTCTGACCCGGATTAGGGTTTAGATATATGTAGAATGTCTCGCATTTTTCGCTCGCCCTCGCGCGGACCCTCCATATGCCAAAAGTGATATGAAAACCTCGAGAAAGAAAGAGACGCTGTGCATTTTGATCATCAGCCGTCTTTCTCCCATCAGGAAAAGATCACTCCGCTCCGACGAGCAAAGAAAAAAGTGACAGAGAATTCTTTTCTGTCAGCGTAACGTGCTATTTTAGAACTCTAGTCATCTTTCAAGCAACTTGCGCCAATAGACAGAAAATGAATCTTTGCCACTTTTCTTGCACACTAAGAGCTCCCCTACCTATACTGCAGTATCTTAGAAGAAAATCCCCATTTTGAAATCTGTAGAACCGTCGTAGAACGGATGTATTACACTTATAAAAGTTCACAACAGTTAACACTCCTACAATGGTGGTACAACGGATTTCAAAATGGGGTTTTTCCTTTAAGGTAGGTAGGTACCTACCTATTTGGTGCCTATTTGATAATGGCAAGAATGTGCTCTGAAAGGAAAAATCAAATGTCAAGCATCTATATATCTTCCTTCCTCCCTTGACCATTTTCCTAGAGCTATATACCATGACAAGGCAACAAGAGTCCTTATGTCTGGAGGCATACTCACCATCATATCCTGAGATTCTCCAAGAGGTAGACACTATGTTCGTATCTTACCAGACAAAATTCTGATCAGTGAATGGCTCATAGAGGTCTCATGTCTCATAAGTCTTCCTTGAGCGCTCTTCCTAAAAGTGATAAGTACTAGAACGACCACTCCACAAGCTCCTCCTCTTCAACCCTGCCCAAACCAAAATTTGATAATCCCTTTCTTCTCTTGAAATACTCTCTATGAAGTTGTCACTTGATGAATACGCAAAGTAAAATAATTTCAAGGTTCCACGCAAGGCGTGCTATAGTCCCACGAGAGTAGTATGGCTCGATTCAAATCTTCCTCACTGAAAACCGAGGACTGGAACGAGTCAACAGATAAATTTGACAAGAATAGCTTTTTCCTCTTACCTCCCGTTGGTCAGGTAGGGTGGACAACACGTTGTCTTAGCTACCCATATTTCATACTTACAATACATTTACGAAGTGTCTGTCTAGGAGATTAGTTGACAAATTTTCGCATACTCTTCACCGAAAATTATCTTTGGTAGAGCTTGAATCATTGTTTCTGACCTTCCTACATGAGATATGTTCTAGAATTCTTCTTTATCCTGCCTTAACCCTTCTATTGTCACTCTTTCTGTCACAAGATCTCCCCGCTCCCTCCCTCCCCCCTTATGACAAGAATTTAGACCTCGCTGGTTCTTGTTACATATATCTTTTAATACCTTAGAGAAAGCCGCCATTTTGTACTACCGTTGTACTACCGTTGTAGGAGTTTCAACTGTTGTAACCTTTTACAACTGTTGTAAGAGAGCTGGTCATTGCTCTGGACACCCTTCTAAGAATACTATTGTACTAGAAAGGCTCGTACAATAAAAACGATTATTCAAGCCATATAGAATGATCGAATTATATGTTTCCTTATTGTGCCACATGTTTCAGACAATGAGTTGGTGAGACTTGAACTTTGACTTTGTATACTGTAGCTGTATCTAGTTGGTCCAGTCAGCCCAAATCAGCAGGCGCGGATGAGTAGTTGGTGGAGCTACGGAGGGCTGTTCAGCTTGCACAATAGTATAGTACCTAACACTAGTGAATAATAAGTGACAATAGTGAATAGTGATACGGAGTTACAGTGAATAATAAGTGACACCAGTGAATGATAATAATAAGCAATAGTGAATAGAAAATGACGACAGTGAACAGTGAATACTAGATAGTAAATAGTGAATAACAAGTAGCACTATTGAACATCATAGTATCCAATACTAGTGAATGGTGAAGTACTATAGTGAACAATAAGTAACAACAGTGAATGCTGATATGTAGTAATAGTGAATACCAAATGACCATAGTAAAGAATAAATAATAAGTGAATGTTAAGTAACACTAGATAGTAAACAAATGTAGTGAATTCTAACAGTTGAATGACGATAGTAAATACTATAGTACGTACCAATAGTGAATAATAAGTAACACTAGTACAGTAATAAGGGAGAATAGTGAATAGGAAATGACGACAGTGAATAATAAGTAGAACCAGTGAATATTGTAGTTTGCGGAGCTGGAACCTGAGGGCCTTTTTGATCCTGAGGAGTATGTGTTAAAGACTAGGGGCAGTTGGGAGGTGAATAGTATATAGAGTGAATAGTATATAAAGTGAATATAATGTCATGTAGAGTGTATAGTATAGGATAAAGTGAATAGTATAGGATAAAGTGAATATATAGGAGTAGTTTTTAGAGTGAATATATATAGTGAATAGTATATAGAGTGAATACTATAAATAAATGTACAACTATAGAAACAAGTAAGTGTAAGTGTAGGTGTAGATATTTACTTCCTAAAAGCTTCACTTTTGTCACTTCTTTGCCAAAAACAGCCTTCACTTCTAGCAAGCTTCACTTTTTACAAACTCCACTTTACTACAAACGTCACTTTATTATATATACTTCACTTCAATAGTCTTCACTTTCGTTACTTCTTCACTTCCCAAAAGCTTCACTTTTGTTACTTCTTTACCAAAAACAGCCTTCACTTCATACAATTTCACTTTATACAAGTTTCACTTTAGGCAATCTTCACTTTCTATAGACCTCACTTTACTACAAACTACACTTTATTATAGACTTTCACTTCTTCACTTCTTCACTTCTTCACTTCTTCACTTCTTCACTTCTTCACTTCTTCACTTCTTCACTTCTTCACTTCTTCACTTCTTCACTTCTTCACTTAAGACAGACTTCACTTCTTCAAAGTTTTAACTTCTAACACTCCGTCACTTTTAACAGACTTCACTTCCGACATACTTCACTTTTACCACTTCTTCGCTTCTTTATATTCTTCACTTTCGACACTTCAGTGTGAGGGTACGAAGCTTAGGTGAATGTAGTCACGTGTGGATTTGGGTTATCGATTGAATGTGGTTACGTATAAGTTTGTGGTTGTAGATAGAATGTAGTCACGTGTAGGTTTGTTGACTCGCTTAGTGAATGTTGTTTTAAATATGGAGCTTCCCCAATTGGCCTAATCGGGTATAGCGTAGATTCATTGTTGTAGACTATAAATATTAGCTAGCTCTAGGACTTTCTTAGAAGGCTCGCGATCAATCTCAACTATATTCTAGAGTAGTCTTTTATACGCTTCTAGTGATTCTCTAATATATTAATCGCCTTCTTCTAAATCGAGTTCGACCTAACCTAGTTGTCGTACTCGCTATATCTATTCCTCTAAATATAACTTACGACGAGTTCGGTGCTCTATTAGCTTCGGCTTCTAAGTATTCCGACCTTATAACACTTTACAACTTTAATAACGATTAGTTTATTTAAGTGGTCGTCGACCTTACTACCTCCCTTTAACAATCACAAACTGACCTTCGACAATTATAAACTGACGCTTAGAATCTTAATATCTAATACTAACTTTACCTCGATAAGATTAGTATACTTTAGGCATAGATCTAGGGATTTGTTAACTAATCTAGCTAAGTCGTAGACCTTTAAGATTAAGTTATAGGCCTTTAAAGCTAACTTTAGTCGTATACCGATTAGACCGATTAGGTTACGAACCTTTAGAACGAAATTACAAGTCTTTAGAACTAGATTATAGGCCTTTAAAGCTAACTTTAGTCGCGTATCGATTAGACCGATTAGGTTACGTATCTTTAGAACTAGGTTATAGGTCTTTAAGACTAAATTAGGAATTACTAAAACAATTAACTGCTCTCTACTACCAGCCCCTCAGCCGCTCTTACGAGCCTATAAAATGACGTCGCCGCTCTCTAGCTCCACCTCTAGAAGTTAAATACAGTTAGGTATACTAGTAGTAGTAGTGGTTCCTCGAAGCGCTACCAAGACCCTCTCCCTTTCGGTAGCAAAGACCGACACAAGCCTTACGATCTATAAAGCTTTATTTAAGATGTTAAGATTAAGCTGAGTATAAATGCTAATTAGTGGTCCTCTAAACCCGAGCGTATAAAGTTTATACTCGGTTGTTTAGAAGGAAACGTACGCCGACACTTCGATAGATATCTTACTCCTAATACCGTTTTTAAGGCACCTATAAATTCTGTCTCGTAGATGTTCGAGTACTTAACATCTACTTACGGTAATAAGTTTAGCCGAGAAACTACGTTAAAGTTGCTCTTAAACGAGAAATAAGGACAACGCGATACTATTGAGTTCCTACTTAAGTAGGTCGGCTTAGCATTAGAGGCTTAGACGGAAGGATTTACTATAATAGGCATTTTAAAGGCCGCCCTTTACCCCGAAGTACACCGCCAAGTCTTAAGCGGGGGTGGTTACTTAGAGAATATCGAGTTAGACGACATGATTGAGTTGGTTAAGAGTGCTTACAACACTTGCTTAGCCGCTTTAGGACCCGGTTATACTAAGCGAGGTGCCGCTGTCACGGTAGTCCTACAATCCGCTCGGTCTATTCCCGCCGCTACTGCTACTGCCGACGGTGACCCTATGTAAATCGACGCTACTAAGATTAGCACTAAGCCTGTTTAGACTTAGAAGTTCGTTAATAAAAGACGTATTCCGCGTAACTAGGACGAACGCGACGCCCGCCGAGAGTTTTAGCTTAAGAACAACTTGTACTTCTACTACTCTAGCGACAAGTACGTAAAGACCGCCTACCTAGCTTTAAAAGTAAAGGAAGACAAGAAGAAGGAGGAAGAAAAGAAGTTAAATAAGGGAAAAGCCTAGTCTCTAGCGATAGTCGCCCCTAGAGACAACGAACGAAGAAGAAGATAAACGTAGTGTTGTCGTCGCTAGAGGAAAGATAAAAGGATGTAATAGAGATTCTATATAGGTTATTAGATAAGAATAAGAACCTAACTTTATCTATATACTCTCTGCTTAACTCTGGCGCTTCTGCTAAATGTTTTATTAATTCTAATTTTACGTAAAAACAAGGATTCTTATTATACCCCCTCTCCCGACCTCGCCGATTATAAACTGTTAATAGTACCCCCTCGTCTACTAGGGACATTACCTACGTCGCTGTCCTAGACCTTTAAGTCGGTAAGTATGTCGACCGGGATTAACGATTCTATATTACTAAATTAGCCTCTTATAAGGTTATCTTTAGTAAACCCTAGCTTTCGAAACATAATCTAGTAATAGATTAGAAAGCTAATAAAATTACGTTTATATTAACCTTTTATACTAAATCCTACCTCCCTAAAGGCTTAACTAAGTTAGTCGTACCTACATAAGACTTACACGCTTATGTACCTCGCCGAGTTGGTGCTACCGTATTCTAGACTCTTATAAAGATAGACGATTCTAAGGTTTTTAGCCTCTCGATTTATAAAATAGATTAGCGCCTTAAAGTCTTAGGCTACAAACCCGAACCTAAACTTAAAGAAGTTGACGCTTGTCTTTACTTAGCTCGAATAGACGACGGTATATTAGGCTACAAACATACCCTAAAGTTTATAGACTAATATTTAAGCGAAGGCTCTCGCCAAACCCCTTTTACCTATACCGAGGATAAAGAAGTTCCTATAGACTCTAATACACGATTTATTAAACAACGCGCCGCTTCTATATACCTCGCCGGGGTTAGTATAGACGATATTTAGAAAGCCCTTTACCTATAGAAGGCTATCGACCTAGAACCACTTCTGCCAGGCTATTTAAAACTATTCCTCCCTGTTTTTAGCTAGACGGATACTAACTCTTTACTACCTTATTGTAACTACGATATTTATATCGAGCTAAAGGAGGGAGTAAAACCCCCTTACGGACCCCTATATAATATATCGGCCGACGAACTTTTAGTACTCTATAAATACCTTAAGGAACAACTCGATAAAGGGTTTATTTGTACTAGTGTTTTACCTACTACTTCTCCTGTCCTGTTTATTAAGAAACCCGGTAGCGGCCTCCGGTTTTACATAGACTATCGACGACTTAACGACCTCTCTATTAAGAATCGATACCCTATTCTACAAATCTAGAAGACTTTACAACGTTTAAGTAGAGCTAAATTCTTTACTAAACTCGATGTTATTACGGCTTTTAACCGTATCCGAGTTAAGAAGGGTGACAAGTGGCTTATAGCATTTAACACTCGCTACGGCCTATTCGAGTCTCTCGTTATACCCTTTAGTCTAACTAATACGCCTATAGTTTTCTAGGCCTAGATTAATAAAGTTTTACGTCCTTTCTTAGATATCTTTTATACTACCTACCTAGACGATATTCTTATATTCTCGGACGATTTACTCTCCTATCGTTCTTACGTAAAACAGGTCCTTACTACCCTTTAGGAAGCCGGGTTATAGTGTAATATTAGGAAGTACGAATTCGAAGTCACTAGTATTAAATTCCTCGGTATAATTATTACTATAGACGGCGTATAAATAGACCCTAAGAAAGTCTCTACTATTATTAACTAGTCTACTCTAGCTTACCTTAAGGACCTCTAAGCTTTTATCGGCTTTACGAACTTTTACCGACGCTTTATTAAGGGGTTTAGTAAGATAGTTAAACCACTTAATCTCCTCTCTATCTACAGTGTTCGGTAGGATTAGAACGAAGCTTATAATATAGCGTTTTAGACTCTAAAAGACGCCTTTGTTTTAGCACCTATTCTAGTTCACTTTAACCCTAAGAAAGAGATCGTTATAGAATGTAATACCTCGGATTATATTATAGCCGTAGTCTTGTCCTAGTAGTACAACGGCGTTCTTTACCCTGTAGTATTTATGTCTAAAACCTTCGACCCGGCAGAATACAATTATAAGATTTACAATAAGGAGCTATTAGCTATTGTTCGTACTTTCGAAAGTTAGAAGTCCGAACTATATAGTATAGCTTATCCTATTATAGTAATAACCGACCACTCTAATTTAAAGTACTTTATAACAACAAAGGACTTATCTCGGCGACAGGTTCGCTAGAGCGAGTTTCTCTCGGAATTTAACTTTGTTATTAGCCCTCGGAAAGGAGCGAAGCATCAGAAGCCAGACGCTCTTACTCGACTCTCCTAGGACCTTCCTAAGGATAGCACCCATCCCCGCCTATAGTACTAAAAACAAGCACTCTTAAAGCCTCGGAACCTGCTTCTCTTGTCCCCCGCCGAGTTAGACGATAATAAGACGGACGATTACAAAGTCACAAGACTCTTCGAGGACGGGTATAGTATAGACGAGTCCGGAATAGAGTTAGACCCCTTTTAGAGACAAATTAAGACTAAACTTAATTAATAAGATTATACGCCTTACTCGAAGGAAGTCTCCTTATCTAAATGTATAATTAAAGATAATAGACTTTATTTCCGAGACCGACTTTATGTCCCCGATATAGAACTCCGAGTATGGCTCCTACAAAGAGCTTATAATTCCGTAGAAAGTGGCCACCCTAGGAAAAATAGGCTACTCGAACTAGTCTCTCGGTTTTACTAGTAGCCTCGTGTCTCCTCGGATATCGAACAGTTTTATAAGGCTTGCGAGAATTGTACTCGGAACAAGCTGTCTTAGCTTAAGTACTAAGGAGCCCTGAAACCCTTACCTATACCAACTTAGAGGTAGAAGGATCTCTCTATAGATTTCGTCGGGCCACTTAAAGAAGTAGACGGCGCTAATTCTATTATAGTAGTTTGTAATAGACTTATAAAGGATCGTTACTTATTTCCTTATCATAGCACTATAATAGCCGAAGACTTAGCGCGGTTGTTTCTTTATGTTTAGAAACTCTATAGCCTACTAGATTCTATTGTCTTCGACCGTGGCTCGCTATTTGTAGCTACGTTCTAGAAAGCCGTTTATACTAAGCTTTAGATTAGTATCTAACTCTCTACTACTTATTACCCGGAAACGGATAGACAGACCGAAATCGTTAATAAAGCTCTTAATTAGTTCCTTCGCCAGTATATAAGTTTTATATAAGAAAATTAGGTAGAATTACTACCTATAGCGGAATTTTCTATACGGAACGTAGTTAATAGTTCTACTAGCATGTTACCATTTTTCGCTAACCATAGCTACCACCCTTGGATAAGCTTCGGACCACCTATTTCAGTACTAGCTACAGCCTCTTGTGAGGGCGTGAATGTGGCTCGGTATAGTGTTTTGGTGCTTCGCTTAGTGAATGCAATAGTGGGTTGGAGTTGCCTAATCGGAGATAGTATGGAGATGCCTAATGGGAATAGCGCGGCCTGCGGCCTCTTGTTGTGTATAAGTAATAGCTAGCTCTAGGACTTCTTAGCTGACTCGCGATCAATCTCAACCTTATTCTGGAATAGTCTTTTGTACGCTCCTAGTGATACCCTGACATATTGATCGCCTTCTCACGATCCAGAGTCCGATTTGACTTAGTCGTCGTACTCGCCATGGATACTCTTAATCCTCAGTCCTC